>JAXCHB010000069.1:600000-962500 GCA_036926305.1 Uropetala carovei
ACGATATATTAAAGTGAGGATTACAAATCAATTATCACGAAATGTTACTACTTTTATTCTAAACAAATTAAAATAAAATATTAGACATACTGATATCTAAATAAAACTTCGATGAATACTGCACGTTATAACAATGAAACTCGGTGGTTATGTAAACAAAAAAGTATCGGTTCATTTTGTTTGTTTCTATGGAAAAAAATGTTAACAAAATTGTTAAATCAATCAATCACAAAGGAAATTAGTAGTATTAGATCTTTGAATGACTTAATCTCATGAAATAATCTAATTCACTAAGTTTTACTGCAACAATGTAAAAATCCATAAAATTCTACAAAGTGAATTGGTGTAGGAAATCTATTAGTATTTTTCTCTCACATGATAATTATGTTAATATTGAACAAATGTTACCTGGTACACAAATGTGATACAAATATCCTATAAATGTTATAGTAATATTATATAGATCTTATCTTACGTAAAATCTGATTAAACAGAAAATTATTGAGATTGTCTGATGGCTAAAGTCAAATTGAGAAAATAGGTACTTAAGCATCTCAAATAACCATAAAGAGGTTATGAAAAAGCAACAAGTTATTGACTATTGTAAATACTCAAGGTAATACTTATTTTGTCAACCTATTAGTAATACATACAACACGGTAAATGCATTTGAAAAACAAACCTATTGAAAATGAATTTTGAATTAAAAAGAATTGGATTCATCTATGTAGCAAATTAAATTCTATTAATATAAATTTCCAGTTCAAGATTTTAGACCAATATGAATAATAATGATCAAATTTTAATTTTTATCACCTTTTTTATCGCTCACTATTTTTGACCATAAAATGTAAATTATTTTCACCAGTACAAAAGGTCAACAATGGAAAATCTTTCCTTGACAAACCAATGAGCATTTAACTCAACAATAAATTTGGAAAGGATGTACTGAAACAACTGATTTTTATTTACATATTACCTATCATTTTGAATGTTTCCACGAGAGGAAATCTGATCAACTAGGAAAACAGTGGCTGCATAGGTGGGGCGAGCCTGGCGGAGATAATAGAGGAAATCTGCCTGTGCATCCAAGTTCCGAGATTTAGATGACTGTTCTTGAGAAAAGTGTCTGAGTTCTTCCATATTTTTTTCAACCCTGAAATTAAATCGAATTAAAAAATTGTTATTAAGCATACTTAGGTTACATAAAAACTATCAACCACAACAAAGCAAGTATAAATACTTATATAAATAAATAAAATAACAAAATTACTTTTGTAATAAATAAGATTCAACTCCTTCAAAAAATGTTTTTGTTTTTAGTATATTGCTACTAATTCAATATACATATTTACAAACTATGAATATGCTTTCTCACTTTTTTATTGAAGCAGCAATATTTTAATTTTAGGAGTTGAATATAAACCAACATGGTAAATAGTGGAAAACTTGTCTTTACAGTTTCTCTAATGCTTGCATATAATACCGTATATCCTCACGTATAACACACAGTTTGAAGACCAAATTTTCAGGTCATAAAGTAGGGGTGTGCATTATACACGAGTAACACTTTTGGGAACTTAAAATCGGAAATTAAAGTGAACCTACATCGCCCCAGATTAAGGGGGAAACCACAATAATTATCACTAATCCAGGTTATACATATATTAATTATACGTATAGAATGCTTCTATACAGTTATACTTCTATACAGTTATAATTCCATCCTCTCCAAATATTCCGCATTTCACCTGCTGATTGCTGTAGTCTTTGCAAAATCGACAGGTAGACTTCTCGCAAAACACGAACAAAAAACATAGAATAAGCAAATTGAAATAATTTTATTTAGTTAATGATTCTAGTATGTACAGGCATCCCTCGATATTGGTTCCACGGAAGCTGGACGATAAGCGAAAAAACGAATATTGGGGGCAATTTTCCCTTAGACGCAATGTTATAAATGTATACTTCATTCCTGAAAACCCAAAAAGCAGACCAAAATATTGTTATAACCTTATTTTATGGAGGTATTGGTACTATAAACACAATCTATAAGAACATACGGCCCGTGGGCCACATCCAGCCCGTGAGAGTGGCCCACGGTAGCGTGATGTAAACACAACTACAAATGCGGCCGCCACGTAATTGATTAATTTAATCACAAACACAGAGCTCAAATTCGCACTCAACAATATAAAATTGTGCCAAAACGCACACTAAGGAAGAACGAACAACAACACGGAGCGAGGCCGAGTAGCTGAGACCAGTGGTTGAACGAATACTAAAACAGATCACCCTAAACTCCAAAACTCAATTTGATGATGAAATCATCACAGTGGTGTGCTTTAATTTGCTGTTAGCCGCTGTAAAAGGGGGAAGGCAGACATCCTTCGTGATGTTTTCATTTATCGATCGTAAGGTTATACGTTTATACTGCTGAGAACGATAAATCCTTAGCGTCTCATCGTCTGATGAGTAATCATCTGAGTCTCCCTCTTTGTAGGTCCCAGCTATTTCAATGGACGAATAAGCGTGGGAATGGATGAATGAGTGAGTGTTTGGCATAATTGGTTATGGACGAATAAGCGAAAAGACGAAAATCGGGGGAACGAATAGCGAGGGACACCTGTACAATTAACAATGTAATTTAAAACCCGTAGAATGACATGTATGAACTTAATCTTAACTGTCGCATTTCCTGTTTCCAGATTTGTTTGTTAAATTTTGACGTTATTCCTTCTATTAAACAGTTTCAGAATGAGATGGGAAAAAGAGAACCAAAATCCACTATAAATCAAAACTCGAACTATTTTATAGATCCCTTTTTGTCTGATTTAAAAGGACTGGCAGTAGTGGCACTGCGGTGTTCTGTGCAGCATCAGTTTGGCCAACTTACTGTATGAAGTTGCTCCCATCTCAACTGAACTTCATTATTGATGACGTCTCTCTAAAACATAATGTGGAGCTTATTGAACATAATACTTATGGACAAGTCCAAGTGTTTTAAGATTGTTAACTGGCGATAATTTAATGCTTTAACATATTTATTTATGGTACTCCAGTTAATACCATGACAATATAACTCTAAAATTTTGTTCTTATAACCCACAAAAATCAAGGGTGCGTGTTGTACACGGGGTATAATAAAAAGTTGGGATTTTCTGACAAAAAGTATGGGTGCGCATTATACACGAGTATATACGGTACCTATGATTAAAAACTGGGCCAGAAAACATTGATTTTTAAAAACATTTCTGAGAATGAAATAAAAGCGGTCACCTGGGTGATTGAGCCATCCCTACCTTAACTACAATTACCGCATTTACTTGTGTAACCTGCGCCCTTGTGTACCAGACGCATTACTATTTTTGTGCCAGTTTGGAGGGAAAAAATAAATTCGTGCCGGAATAAGTTGACATTTAGGATTAAAAAAAGGTCAGCCTCTTTACTGATTCTCTTTCCCTGAAACAAGATCCACCTAAGTCAAGCATTTTCTCCCTCATACCTGCATGATGCAATTTATTGGGTGATCTCTTTATGCCGATGCTAGCAGAAATCTTCTACTCAATAGTCACCACTCTTATGTTAAAGGAGCATCAAGGACTCTCGATGAATTCAGTGAACACATATACCAGATGCCAACTTAATCCAGCAAAAGTATAGGTAAACTTTTAATGACAGAACTGCTTAATTTCAGAACAGTTTTAATATTATAAGAATATAACATCATCTCAAAGGTCAAAATGTCCATCTTGATATTAAAAATTCACCAATAGCAGTATAAACCATGCATTTAAATCCTAAATGTTTGCTTGGTCGTATAGATACACATACACTTTATAGAATTCTTCATTTTCTGTGAGTATAAACATAGACAAAAGCATGTTGCAGTAAATTTACCATCGAGACTCGAAATTTACATAACCTGTTCAGAAATCTTCATGTATAACGCGGTCCTTTTTTTTACCATATTTTGAGGAAAAAGGTGCACGGGATATATGAGTAAATATAACAATCTTAATCATTCATCAAGTCTCATTACACTATCTCCTATAATAAAACGCTTGATATCTTTGTCGGTGTGTGGCCGGACGGTCTCATCAGTTAGTTATGCAAACTGGCAGCACTTGCCAGTACAATTACTACTGCCCCTCCTGTCACTTTCTATAACTAATTGCGGCTGCACCTATATTCATTTACGTAAATTTGATGGATGGTACTTACGTACATATTAACGGGGAGCCCAACTTAAAAATATAAATACAGAACAAATACCATTTAAATCATGTTTTAATTTTTAAGAACATTAAAAGAAACCAATTAACATTTAAATGATTTGTTATAGATAACAATTAAAAACAATCACATTTTAATTTCTGGTGGCAAATATTTAGTAATTTCTTCTAAAATGGTATCAAAAGCGTCTCGACTGATTGCTTTGTTATAGATAAGAATAGAAAAAAATCACATTTTAATTTCTGGTGGCCAATATTTAGCAATTTCTTCTAAAATGCTATCAAAAGCGTCTCGGCTGATCCGCCTGTCGCGACATTTACAAACCCAATTACCAGACAACGGGAGGGAAAGTTTGGTTCCAGCGAGGCGAAGAGCTCAGCAGTGCCCGGAGACGACAACTAAAATAAAAACAAAGTGAGCCGAAGGCTCGCCAATATCCTCTCCATTTGCGGCGCAACACTCAAGCGAGATATAATTCCTTTGTAGACTACGGATATCTTGGTAGAAATCATTCGGTACTTACGTATTAAGTTGGGCTCTCCGTTAATACGTAGGTACTGGATGGATAAATGCAGTAAATTACGTATTTTAAAACATGCTAATGTTTGAAATAATTCGACGATGTTTTAACGTGCCTTCGTTGTCTTATTGAAGTCTTTCTGCATATTAAAGGCAGTTGATTGCGCTGTGCCTTCGCATTATCTGACTCAATCTGAATAGAACAGATATGAAAATAATTTTTTTCGTGCTGTTTATTTTAAATCGTGTCAATCCAATTATAGGGTAACCAACCAAACAACGATTACATTGTTATCTAAATAAATAAGGTATATGCGCTGATTGCGTGTGTATCAGTGTGTATTGAGATATCTATTGAGATTGTTCGTAACTGTTGTTTAGTGGAATAGAACGACTGATTGTGATTACTTACTAAAAATTGCTTTTCACATGGACAGCTGTATGTAGAACATGTGACACACATAATTTGAAATTTTGGGTTAAGGATAAAGATAATCAAGGGCAATTGCTGTTAAACGAAAGAGTATTTACAAGGAACGCCATTATAAGAGAGCTACTGAATAGCTAAAATAATATTATTGAGGTATAAGACTGTTTTCCTCTTAATTTTTTAAAACTATTCCTTTGTTTTCATTTGTAGCCCTTTCCAATCTTATTCAAATATTATAATTTTATCATTTGTTTGTTGGTTTTATTTTTATATTGTTTGTTTTCAAAGGCCATTATAAACGGGTTCTTTTGTCTAGTTTTATTATAAATTACAATAACTATGGCCTGATTTTTGACTTACTATGCTTCCAAGATGATTTTCATATAGCTACAAAAGATTCTCTGAAAAATATATTTTTTAATTTAGCACTAAATGCAATATAACTACTTTATGGTTACACAAAAATGATATAAAATAATTTCCAATAACTTCTTACACAGTACCTTAACTTGACTTATGAAGATCTTTCAACTACTAGCATAACACAGTGAAAATGTTCACTCAACTTTATCTCATTGGTCTTTCTTTATCTCCTTAAGTACATAAAAATTTTGTTCAAACAGCTGAGTACACATATGACTAAAATGAATCTAAAGAGGTGACATTTCCCACAAAAATACTGCAAAGTTATTGCCTTCTGGAGTTAAATCAGCCATTATAAAAAGCTGCATAAATTACTTCAAAATCTGAGTGTGTGTGTAGTTGTTTTTGTATCTAAAGGCAACAGAACTTTCCCTCTTCTTTCTCTAACAGAAAAAAAAGTTAATTTTCCACCAAACTTATAAAGAATGTTCATAAAAAGTTAATTCAATGTTGAAACTTTTCTTTTAAATATTTAAATAAATAGAAATAGAGATATCATGCAAAGCAAAAATCGTAAACTTACATTGCTAATCCATACCCATATTGGAAATAACCATTAAATAATCACCTGAAAAATATTTTTCAAGAAAATTGTAAAAAATTATTGGAGTCTTGGTTCATGCACATGTAAACAACCATGAACTAACCAATAGTATCTCATATTTTAAAACAAATTCTCACAGGTTAAAATTTCACCATACTGCTTAGAACACAAAAAAGAAAACTTTTTTGTCTATAATTCTAGTAAAATTCAATGCATAGCACACACATGTACTTTAGCAACTAGAACAGTTGCATGCAGGGGTTGACTTACCACTCATTAGGCATCCATGAGGCACACCAATGACCCTAACGAAGATTTTCATGGATTTTAATTTATTTTAAAATGCATTTTCATTATATGTGCGTAGATGTGTAAGCTAAAATTTCTTTGTCCTTTTTATTAAAACTCTCTATAGATCATTCTGCATATTATTTTAGGTTTAATGATAAAATTTGGGCATAATTTTATTGGTTGTCATAATATTAAAATAAAATTCTTTAAATGTACGTATACAGATGAGTATTTTGTGCAATGTGTACCCTTGCATAGGATGCAACCCATTTTTGTATTAAAACTTTTTGGGAAAAAGTGCGCCCTATACACAGGTATTTACTGTGGTAGTTTTCAGAATGTAGCATTTCTCTACGAAACATTTTTGCTAATATCCTTGCCTGATTGTCAATTTAATTCTTAAACTAGAAAAATATAATAGAAACAAGTAACAAAGTATTACATATTCTTTTACTCATGAGAAAAATCTCCATATGTTCATTCTTACCCAGGAATGTGACGCCTACCAAGGAGGCCATGGGAGTCTGGTGGATGACCACGCAAGAGATCTCTCACATACACTTTGCACTGAAGTTTCTGTCCAGAGCATATCAAAGGTGAAGAGAGAGGAGGACATTTAAGATACATATCCCTTTCACTGTATGAATCCTGTGAGATAGGCACACCCCATGAATTTCTTTCATTCTCATCATTAAGACCAAACTTTGATACTGGAGGTCCTTTTAAGTATTCAAACACATCCTTGATACTGCTGCCTGAGAAAAAATAAAGTAAGAACTATAAAGCAGACTGAGAGGATTAATTATTAAACAATATATACAGGCCATTCCCGACTTATGTTTCAACTTACGATGAACCCGGACTTACGACATTAATACATTGATACCTCGAAATCGACAACTAATATTGTACCCCAGACATATGATATTCGACATGTAATGCACTCTGAGCCTACTTTCTTGTGCATATTTTCGGCTGATATTCAGTTGGACAATACAACTCATCGGCATTCTAGGTATTAATTTATTCATTGTTTTGTCTTAAAAAGGTTTATTATACAATATATAACACTAATTGGTTCTTAAATTATTAATTTATAGCGTAAATAAGGCTTGGTACATATTTTTTCCAAGGTCCTGGAATGTATCTCAATTTATAACATGTAAGTCAATGGGAAATTGACATTCGACTTATGATGCAATTTTCATGAACACATTAGAGTCATAAGTCTGGAACTATCTTATAAACGTGGCATAGTGTATGAACATAATTAAGTTTAATGATAATATTAAGCATCACCAGTTACACATTCGTATTTATACAAAGGAAAAACAAATTTCTTGTAATTTTATGAATCCTGAAAAAGTTCTTAATTCTTAGATAATTCAATCAAGTTAAGAAAACAAATTTACTACTAACCATGATGTGGGAGACAAGCAGAGAGAACTTCTGGCAATGAATTATCCACACAGATGTTAACAAGTTGTTTCAAAGGAATCACAGATAAGTCAGGAATATGTTCATCAATCGCCTCATTATTCCAGCCATCAGTTACTACTGGAAATAATCCCACTCTAGATAGGCGACGAAACATTTTCCATCCACTTTCTGAACTCGAATGTAATCCATTCCTGTAATATTATTTTTAATACATACTTCAGTGATTTGTAACTCTCTTTTCCAAGAACCAAAAATAACTAAATATACTGTTGCAAAAATACAAATTATAAGATTGAAATGACATGAATGAAAAGCTTCATAACTAGGTATTTAGTATCGAACGAATCCTAGCCCACCCAATCCTCACCTCCTCCTCACACCAGGTCTCCTTCTCCACACCCCCAATCCTCTCCTTCCACAGACCTCCCAACCTAGCCAACATCTTGTGGAGAAAGGAACCTTCATCACCCACTCCTCTGCACCCTGCAAGGTCCCACCCCAGCCACAGACCCCGATGCCTAACATGCTCTATAAACCCACCCTCCAACTCATTCTCAAACCCCACCACTAACATCACCTACTTCATAACTTCCCCTACCAACTGCACCACCTGCAATGTCATCTACCTACTACAGTCTGTTCACTAGCTGAAGTCTCTTGGCCTACTTAGAGCAAGTAGCCAATCACGAACGTTTCCCCTTCCATCGCCCCTCTCAACTTTTGTGTGGGAGAGCAGATAATGGTGCGCGTTGCCAGCTCTTGCAGATTTTTGCCTTCAGCTAATATACTACGCAATTTCTAATGGCAACGCAGGCCGATGTGATCTCTTCGAGAGCAGGAGTGACACTGGGTTCCTCCCCACTACCTTCCCAAACAAACCGTCTCCTATTGGCTGCTGCTAACTGGCGTACGTCACCCCCACACCTTGACCCCTGTGTCACTGCTATATCAGTTGTGTCTCTCTTTTGTTGACTTTAGCTAGTGAACCGACTATAACCTGCACCCAATGCCCCGCCTTTTATATTGGTCTCACCAGCAACCCCCTCAACATTCACATGAACAGTCACCACAACAGCGTTAATCTTAAACAACCTCTACCCGTGACCATTCATGCAAATCACCATAATCTTAAATTCAACGTTTGTTTCATGGTGAGGGCCATTCGCGCCCTCCCGGACGACACTTCTGCTCCTAACTCTGCCAATGGGAACTGGCCCACATATTAAACTCTTTCTCCCCTCCCGGCCTTAACCTCCGTTACTATTTCCTTCTTTCCACCCTCTTCTCCCCCCTCTGCATCCTCCAATCCCTGACCTTTCCACACTCCCTTCCCTTCCACCCCCACACCTTGACCTCTGCGTCACTGCTATATCAGTTGTGTCTCCCTTGTGCTGACGAAGTGATCATCCCAAAAGCTCCAACAACGTCTACAAATGTGTGTCTCTCTGACACCCCAGCGGCTCTCCATCCAGTAAGTGCTTACTGGGTTTCCTTCAACACCTAGTTGCCCTAAATATCCTTATTTACCTTATATATACTCTTGTGCCGAAGAAGGGCAGATGCCTAAGAGCTCCAAGCAAAAGCCTTCCTCTATCGCCATGGACGTCCACATCACCAAGTGTCCACTGGCTCCCTCCTATCCCTCTTAAGTATATATATATATATATATATATATATATATATATATATATATATATATATATATATATATATATATATATATATGTGTGTGCACACTGTAAAACTCTTTTATTAGGTATTTGAGGGGACCGAGTCACTGCTTGATATAAGTGTGACTTTTTTATATACGACAAACATAGTTTTTGGCCTATACATCCCATATCATAGTTTGTGTCGGCGAACAACTAAACTCCCATCACAGCCATGAAGACTGTCAAGGAGATGCTCAACACCCACGGTGGGGATGACTTGGAAGGAGATCCTGACGATGAAGGAGAGGATGACCATGACGAGGAGTGTCTGCCTGTGACTGAAGCTGAGGGGATGGATGCTTTGGAAATTTTCCGGTGGTATATGAGTCAGCTGAGTGTAGATCATTGGTGCCCAACTTTTCTACGTGGCAGGCCACATCGGTGGTTGCGAATCCTTCAGCGGGCTACATTGGAAGTTGCCAATTATTCGGCGAGCCGGATTAAGTTTAAATTGGATGTTTAAGGTGCCATTTTAGTGAAAAGCAAGTCTAAATGAGATTTTTATGGTAAAAATTCCAATGTTATAAGTTTTATTATAAAAAATTTCAAACTAATGCATGAATTTGTGTTAAATTTTTCGGATTGCTTTTCTGTCATGGCTTTCCAGACCTCTCTACAAACAAGTGCGTGGTAAACAGGGGCCAGAAACTATTGATTACTTAACACTTCGCTCGCCAACATTTGTTATATATGGGGCATTTTTTTGCCATGGTACCAAACATTTGATCGTTACAACCGAGAATTCGTAAAATGTGTTCGTTACATCCGAGAAATTTAACCAATGCCCTTATGGAAAAGTCCAAGGACCGAGACATTTCTTCATTATAGCCAAGATTTCGTTTTAGGCGTGATTGTTATAAACGAGTTTTACTGTATATGTGTGTGTGTGCATGTCTGTGTGTATATACATGTGTGTGTGTACACACATATACATATACATATACATACACACACATCATCTCATATAATAGCCAATATCTGTTTGAGTGGTTGTACAGTTTTTGGAGCGTTTTCATTGGTTGAATCGCAAGTCATATGCATATACATATACACACACACACATCATCATCTCATATAATAGCCAATTTCTGTTTGAGCGGTTGTACAGCTTTTGTAGCATTTTCAATGGTTGAATGGCAAGCCAAACAGGGTTCAGGATATCATTATTGAGGAATATGTTTACCTTCGTTACGTAAACTGTTTAATGCGAGCGGATACATTAAAAAGTGCACGGAATTTTATTCTTTTTCCTTACATTAGCAAAAATATCTAGCCAGTTCCCTTTATGATGAAATCACAGTAGCGAAACACTAACATTAAATCTTTTAATTAAATTTATCGTCTTAATTTATTAAACAGATGTAACAGCTATGTTATGTTTTGAAATGTGAATATTAATTTATAACATTGTGACAAATCATTCATTGTTGAGAAATCATAAATCATATGTTTACCTTCATTACATAAACTGTTTAATTAACATGAGCGGATACATATATAAGTTTAAACAGTTATAAAGTGTATGAAACATAAGTTTTTTTCCATTATTTTACAAAATTACATAAGATATGATCAATTCTCTTTATGTTTGTATTTTTTTGGCATTGGTAAGATGAACACAACAGAATTAGAAAAAAACTTACTTCTTTCGTAATAAAATCATGACTGTTCGAACGCATTAAAACAATTTTTTTTGCATGTTCAACTGCAGCTTAACAAATTTTAAGAAGCCAATTTTAAATTTAAATTTTAAATAGAAAAGTATCAGAACAGTATTTGTGTTAAAATTGTAATGTGTTTGTATAATAAAGACTAAAATAAGATCTTAATTGAAATAAAATAAAGTTGGTGCAAATTTTACTCTGAGAAAGTGATATTTGTTTTATTAGATTTTTTATTGTGTTCCTGATAAACTTTTTACCACATTTTCATGCTTTCATCGCTGACTTTTTCGTATGCGAATTTTTGTTGATATGGTGAAAACGACATTTTCTTCTTGCTAGCATTTTTTTTACTTGAAAAGACGGAGAGTAAAAATTGTTATCTCTTCGTGTTCACTCTCTTCCCTTTGTAGCAAAAGAATTCTAACGAATACCAACGAAAAAAGGAGTATATTTATTATTTCATTTGTGGTCATCACACAAATACCAACAAAAACAAACTACATTACTCCTGTACATTAAAATAGTGTTCTTTGTTTTTGATGGTATTGGTGAGATGAAGGCAAAATATTGCCCACTTCGTTCGAAAGAAAATCATGATTGTTTCTGTGATTAAAACATTTATTTTTGAGCGATCAACGTAACATCAAACTTTTTTCAGATGTAAAAACCCGCATTTTTCGACAGAAAAATAATGCATTAAATGTAGTTTATTAAAGTAGCATTTGAATTTAAAAATTAAGAAAAACATATTCACTACGCATGCATTCAAAAAAAAATTTTCCCATCCTAGGACAGGTGGGTACACTAGTACAGTGTTTTTCAAAGTACGGGTCGCGAGGTTCATGAGGAAAATATGAGCACTCAATGCACAACCAGCTGAAACGTGTCAAAAATTACAAGAAACTAAATGCTCTTATTTTATATATATGCCAGTATTTTAGTATGAGTTACTTTTTATGGAGAGACAACGAAAACTCCGTTAAGAACGTATTTTTCTTCATGTTGCCTTCCCATCGACTGGGTCGCAATGGAAAAAGTTCGAAGAACACTGCAGTAGTAAATATATACACCTGGAAGTGCCTTACAATTTTTATCCTCGTGTGGGGCAATAATGGGACATGCATTATAATATAGCCCTCTGATTCCCATTAAAAGCTTACCCATATAAAAGCATTGAGCTCGTTGCCACGGCAGTCGATTGTTGGGACCCAGAAAAATTACTTCTTTCCGATAAAAACTATAAATTTATGCTAATTCTACATGGATTTCAAATCCATCTTCAAAAAGAAGAAAGTACAATTTCTACACTGTGGGAGTTTAAGTCCTGAGTTCAAATCCTGATGGGAAATAATTTTAAAAAGCAAATATAAACACCTCTACACTGATTTACGTGCTTTTCTTATGGAGCAATAATGAGCCAAAAATAGCCCCTCAAAATTGGAATCTCAACAATTTCCGATGTTTTTCCTTTGGTTGTGACCAAAAACCTATAATCGAGCCAAATTTCAAGTCTCTAGTTCATCTGGAAGTGCCTCATAATTTATATTCGCCTATATCCTATGTCAGAATTGTCAATATATTATAGATATTTGCAATAACTTATAATAGTTTTAATTATGAATAAAGTAAATAATTACATGAAATTTTCAATTAAATCACAACACAATTGACTAAAGCAACATTATAACTTTTAGCCATTAATATATGTTGAAATCATGCTGGCCACTTAGCATCTTATTTGACAAAATATACATCATTAGTTCTCTTGAATAATTAATGCTTATTTAGCAAACAATATGCGATGACTAACTCTTTCCTCTTCCAGAGGTAAAACCCCAATATAAGTACTTACCGACAAAGACAATCCATTATTCTGTCTTTAATTTCAGGTACTGCATCTTCCGTCAATACCAAATCTACCATTTCCTGAGTTATATCATGGTCTATTATAGAATCACAGATGGGATCATTGGAAGGCAATGATTCTGAAAGCGATGCTTTGATGGATTTTTCACTATCTGAATCAACATTATAACCTCTGGCTTCTTCTTTAGGAGCCGTAGGATTATCACGAGCATTTGAAATCCATTTGGAAACTGTCAGAATGTCATTCCGGCTTATTAAAATTTTCCAAGCCACTTCAGGCTGCATGAATCCTTCATAGTTTTTTGCTGAAAACATTCAAATGTACTTGTTAGAGTGAATTTATAAGTATGACAAGAATTTATTTAAATTATTTTTAGCACATTGAAAAAAAAGTTTTATTTAGATGCAATTCTGATTATTTCAATTTCAGACTTCAAAATGTCTGATAATTTAAAATTACATTTATAAAATTATATGAATGAATCTTCTTAATGAATTAAAATTTTGAAGGTTTTAATGTCTTAAAAACTTAAGGGAAAGACAAGCATAATGTCTTTTATTTTACAAAGTGGAGAAAATAATTTGATATGGTTCTATGTATCTTGTATAAGAATTTCTTTAATATTTGTTACACATATTGCTACTACAAAATATTTCAGCTGTTACTAGGGTTTCCAGGTGTTCGGTTTAGGAACCTCATGTTCGGTGTTCGGTTAGGATTGACAAGATGTTTGGGTTAATTCATTATTATTATTGCTGAAGGCTGAAATTTCCAATAATAAATACAAATTTTAAGCATATTGCTTAGCAAGCAGTATGCTGAAAATTTGTATTTATTATAGTAAAATTATAATAAGTAGTGGTTACTATTTTGTTAATTTTTGCTGTGATTACATTAAAGTGTTGTTAATTGTTTAAGTAAATATTGTATAAGTGTAAGAATTACCTGTGAGCCTGTGATTTTTTCCTTATAATTTCGTTGTTTGATGTTTTGTATTATAATAATTATATATAGATAGGACTGTGATTTTTTAATGTTTTTTTGTCATATGTTCGGGGCAAGCAAATCGAGGACTTTGTAACCCTAGCTGTTACATATTTACTAATAGGCAGTAAGGTGCGAATATTACTGGAATGTTTACTCACCTGGGGAATTGAGGAATATATCTGCCCAAGCAACACTCTGCCAGTTTTGACCACAGTTTATGACTAATGAAATCGGTAGGTTTAATCGAAGATTGTCCTGGTTTGAAGCTTCGCAGCCCAACATTGCATTAGTGGATCTATGTACCATAAAACGCTCCATTAAAATCATTTTTTGTTTAGAATTTACAAAATGAAATAATACAGCTATAAAATCTTACCCAACTGGTTTGATGTTATTAACAGAATCTAAAGCACTTTCAAATAGTCTTAAGAATTTCCAAGCATCGACTTCCTCTTCCTCCATTAGATTTTTTTTTGACAGATGTTCTACCAAATAATCTCTAACAATAGCATCACAGGAATTCAAGCACATATCCTTAAATTTTTCCATAGGACTATGACCCTGCAAAATATTTACATTTACATAAGAATAAATTAAAGATGCATAAATGATTTAATCAGGTTCTTGTTTATAATAAGAAAAAATTGCCAACCGCTTTCGACAAAATATCTTCAGCCAAATCGATATCTCCAACTTTTAGCTGATCATAAACCCATTGGCTGATTACTCTATCAAAGTACATGTTACATTTTTGCTGACTATATCCCAGTGCCTTCACAAAAAAGGCTTTGCCAAGCATTACATTCCGGTTCATGACAGCCTCCCGTACGATAACTTCTTTTTCGACGTTGTGCCATTTTGACCACATCTGACGGCTCTGCTGTGACAGGAAATGATAGGGGAGTTTTTCGCGATCAGAAGTGGTACTTGAGCTGGTACTAGCTGCAACATTTTGGCTGTTAAGTTCCGTTGCCTCAGTTGCTTCGGCAATTTCCACAGAAGACCAAATGGAGAACCGTTTTAGAGGGCTTCCACTCATAATTAACAGAACAGACACATTTAATTAAAAATAATATTTCTTGCCTCACCAAATTTAAAGGAATAACGTCTACTATAGCTTAATGACACCATTAGTAACACGATACATATTAGGTGAGTAATCATCACGCGCAGTTGTTTTATTTATTTTAATGTCAATATCTCAAACAACATTACCAGGATGGAAATAATGTTAAGGAATTTATCAAGGAATATAAATACGGTGTTGTCAGTTTTTATAACATATTAACATGTTTTTTAAAATGTATATGCTTTATTTACGATGACGAGTTACGTTTTTCATTCAACTTTTAGTTGAAGTCGTTGACGTGGATAAGAGGCGCCACTAGCACCGATACAGTAACCAATCACCAATACTGTAGCTCCATTTCAAAGTCGGTTATTTTTGAACGTGTTGTGTTAGTGCTTTGAGAATTATAGTGTATAAAGTAAAACTTGACGATGTGGAAGCCTCAAAAGAAAACTATTATAAAAAATAAATCATTAGAAAAGGATCCAGTGGAAGTTTATTGTCGAGTGAAGCCGCTAGATGCCGGAATAAGCTGTATTAAAGTTTTAGATGCCACAACAGTTCTACTAACTTCTCCGGACCTTAATAATAGAGGTTTACCAATTACTAACTATAGAGAAATTCAATATACATTCCAGCATGTATTTGATGAGAATTGTTCTCAGAAAGAAGTTTTCAGTACGGTTGCACACCCATTAATACAAGGTCTTGTTAACGGCAAGAATGGGTTACTATTTACATACGGTGTTTCGGGTTCAGGGAAGACTTATACTATGAATGGTGTGGCTGAAAATGGAGGGATTTTACCTAGGTGCTTTGATGTACTTTTTAACAGTATTTATCACGTTCAAGCTAGAAAATTTGTGTTTAAACCTGATCGATTGAATGGATTTGATGTGCAGAGCAATGTGGACGCTATGATGGAATTTCAGAAAGAAATGCTACAGTCGCAAAAGATCCCGAAAACACCAAAGAAAGTTCCTTCAGATGTGAACCTAGCTGATCGTGTTCCTGATACTTCTAAAATTGAAGGCGTAGACGATGACTGTCAGTATTCTGTTTTTGTTTCACACGTTGAAATTTATAATAACCACATATACGACCTTCTGGATGATATCTCTGGAGAGGGAGGAAGAGCCAGAATCCCTCAGAGCAAGATCTTACGTGAAGACGCCTCTCACAACATGTTTGTTCACGGTGTTACCGAAATGGAGGTTACATCAACAGAGGAAGCGTTTGAAGTATTTTACAGAGGACAGAAGAGAAAAAGAATGGCTCACACCTGCCTGAATGCGGAATCGAGTAGGTCCCACTCCGTCTTTACGTTGCGTTTGGTGCAGGCTCCTCTAAATAGCAGTGGGGATGAAGTGCTCCAAGAGAAGAATGTTGTTTGCATAAGTCAGCTGTCAATGGTGGATTTGGCTGGTAGTGAAAGAACAAACCGCACCAAGAATAGCGGGCAGCGGCTGAGAGAAGCGGGTAACATCAACAACTCCCTGTTGACTCTTCGCACCTGTTTTGAAGTACTGCGTGAAAATCAATCGGTTGGGACATCTAAAGTGGTGCCTTACAGACAGTCGAGACTCACACATCTTTTTAAGAACTATTTTGATGGGGAGGGACAGGTTAAGATGGTAGTGTGTGTTAATCCTACAATAGATGATTATGACGAAAGTGTGCATGTGTTGAAATTTGCAGAAATGTCTCAAGAAGTACAGGTAGCACGTCCAATTCCCATGAAACTTGATCTTGGTCTAACTCCTGGAAGGAGGAGAGCTAATATCAATATTAGAGATGAAAATGCTAACCATCCCTTGACTAGTTCTCAAGAATTCGGTCTCATATATAGCCTTGGCCCAGCATTTCCACAATTAGAATTGGAAAATCCAGAAAATGCAGATCTCATAAAGAATCTTATTAGTTTCCTGGAGATGCGACTTGAAAAGAGAAATATGCTGCAGAAAGAGCTTCTGATAAAGCAACAGAATTTACGCAGCAGACTAGTGGAAGTTGAAAAGGAAAATATCCTATCCAAACAAGAAGTTGCTTCCACAAAAGCCTCATTAGAAATGGAGAGAAGGAAGACTTCAGCTCTAGAAAACAAAGTAGTAAATTTGGAGTCTTTATGCACCAATCTTGAGTGGAAAGTTCAAGAGAAGAACAATGAGATATCATCAATGAAATACGAATTAGATTCAGTGACTGCCGGTTTGAGTCAAAAAGTGCTAGAGAAAGAAAAAGAAAAGCAAAGAATCAAGCAGAAAATGTTATCTGAGAAACAACGAACCAATAAGGAAAATCAACAAAAACATAAACAGCTGGCAGCCGAGTTCAAGACACAAATGTGGATGAAGGATGAAAAGCTTCGTCGAGTAAAGGAGATCATTGGTAATGATTCTGTGATTATTCAAGACCGAAAAAATTTAACACCCTCATCATCAGAAGGTGACATCCGAGCAGCTGACTCTAAAAAATGTTCTACACCTTCTATGCCCCAAATTTCCTGGGCTTTATCTGCAGATAGTCCTGCCAACCTATATTCCAATGGACCGGTAACACGTCATCGTCGCTCACAATCTGCTTCAAATTTAGGGAGTGTATGGCTTGACCACCGACCCATCACTAGTGCTACACCATTAAATACAGTTTTGCAACCCATAATGAAAAAAAAGAAATCAGTAACTCAACTGACAGATGCAAAAGACGTAGCAAACTCTAAAACCTCCAAGTATTGTCTCACCACCCAAGAGGCAGATTCTGGTGGTGAAGTTGAAACAAGATTGTACAAAGGTAATATAATTCCTACAATGGGTGGAGGTGCACAAGTTGTCTTCAATGATGTAGAGACTCTACGTCAGGTTTCACCGAGTAAGACAACCCCTCTCAAAAGGAGAAGTGATGAAGATATCGGCCAGCTTGTTGATGGTTCAAGAGTTGACACAGATGGAAGGTGCAGGGTTTCAGTGGAAGGACGTGGGAAAAGGTTACGTAGATAAATCATCTTTTTCTGAAGGTTAGTTCTTGTTATTTTTGATGAAAATTACTTGTTGGAAATATGCAGAAAGCTAGAAAATTTCTTTTTTGTGTTTAGTTTTTCAATTTTAATTCAATGGACAGTAAAAGTGAATAACAATATAATTAATTAATTTTTCATATCATTTGCCTTTGGAACTTTGATGAAAAGTTTTAGAATCTATTTTTAATTCAAATCTTTCTTTAATCACGGATAATGTTTTATTTGATAAGATAAATTTAAAGATTTAGAATTTTATTCTAAATATCATTTTTGAATGATGGCTTGAATTTAAAATAAATATTATTATGGAGTAAGAATTTATTCAGAAAATATTTTGAATCAATGTATAGCTGAATGTGTTTGTCAAGAGCACTCAACATTAATTGTGTTTTCTTATTTATCCATTTAGGACCAGCTTGGGCAATCTTCAATCAACTTGAGATATATTTTTGGAGATTTCTGTGGCATTCAGCATTGATTCTTGCCATGAATGAATACATTTTGTACTTAAGCACTTATTGAAAAATATCCTAATTCCAAAAGACTTTGCAGGTATTTGGAGGTATTTTATGTCAAGTTTGTCACATTTATTGAGCTCTCTTTTTTATACACGTAGATATGTTCCTTAAGTACACTGCCTGAAAAATACCTTTAATGAGAGGACCAATGTGTAAAACATGTAAATTTATATCTGTAATCAGTATTTTTTAACCACTTTTTGCATGTATTTTTAAAGGTTTTGTACCATAATGGTATATTTTGAGTAAACAATTTTAATCTTGAGATCAGTTTTTTACAAAAAATGATTATTTTCTCAATTGACAAAAGGAAATGCTCAATATATCAAAAGTGTCTGATTTTATAATTATTAACACTGCCTTAAAAGGTATATTCATATGTAGATGTGGTGATAATTAATTTTTTGTATATTTATCACAAGTATATTTTCTAACTGCAGCCTTTGTGTTGTTTACATGACAATCTACAGGGTGATCATTTTATAAGGAAACGCGCTAGCACCGGCACTCGCGCGGCTAATTTCTCCGGCTGCATGTGGCAGTATGCGTGGTTGAGTTATCTTGTTGGAAATATCCATACTGTCTTTCTTCATCAGTTAGCTGAGCAAAAAATGGTTCCAATATGTTCCTAATGTATCGAACCGAGTTCACGGTTTCATTAAAAAAAATTGGACCGATTATTTTTCTAGCACTAACAGCACACCACTCTTTACATCATGTAACGGGATCTGATGAATTGCATGCGGATTCTCGTCACTCCATATTTGGGTATTTTGAGAGTTTTCGTAACCAATGACATGAAAATAGGCCTCGTCAGTTATGAAGAGCAATTGCGGATCAACGAGCCTGTCGTGCACATTTTGCATCACCCAGTTACAAAATTCAGTCGTTTTGGGAGCATCAAGAGGTTTGAGCTCATGCACTACTCTCACCTTGTATGGGCGAAACTTAATTAACTTTGTAGCCTTGAAAGCAGATCCGTAAAATACACCGGTCTCTTGCAACAAACGTCTTAAAGATTTCTGAGGGCTAAACTGTAACCACACTTGAATATCTTGAATTGTTTCGTCTGTGAGCACTGTCTTAGTTTATAAAACACTTAATAAAATAAAATTATAAAACTATAATTTATGAAACACTTAATAAAATAAAAATAAGCACAGCAAAATAACGAACAGTACCACCGGTCTTCCTTCGGAACAGAATGAAAGCTTACTGACTATGTCTAGCAGAACAAGTATAAGCAGGCTCAGGAGATCCCCGCTAATGAGTCATCGCCACATGCAGCTGGTGCAGGCTGAAGTCTGGAGGAATTAGCCGTGCGAGGGCCGGTGCTAGCGCGTTTCCTGATAAAATGATCATCCTGTATTTAGCTCAAATGAATTTTTTAATGAAATGATTTGTTGAAATGTTTTGTTCTATTGAATGTATTTTTATTCGCCCACATTGAATTTCCATATATTTTTGAAAATATATAGATTCATGTTTTTACTATCCTTAGTATTTATTAAACGATGTGTAATTATTATATGCAGGACAGCTAATCTGTATCAGGTCTAGGATCCAGGATTGATGTTATAAAAATTAGGGAATATTATTCAATTGTAATGTAACAATACAATAAGCATGCTGTTTAAATTCCTACAAACAATGTACCTAAAATGTTTATAAATACAATTTGCAATGACATTGCTGAAGATGGTAGGAGCAATAATGAAATTTCTAGGTGCCATGGTGACCTGGTGCAGAGTATTTGTTGTGTCCTGATTATATTATTTATTCTGTGAACGGTTATACAACGTTTAATGCTTGTTTTATAATACTAATAAATTTTCTTAACATGAAGATATTGTTGAGAATTTAATTTATTATGATTACTATTCTATCCCCCTTCTCTTAATTGCTTAATCTGTCTACTATGCTAAGTAATTAACTACTATTAAGGGAACAGTTAATTTTATTTCCTTGAATATATTGGCAGTGTCATAAACAGTGCTTGATTTCTGGGGGAACGCAAGGGAACAGCCTTCCTTCAGTTATTTAGGAGGAAGTTTCTAAAATGTTATGAATAAAAAATGTTTAAGTTACAAGAATTTAAATGCTGATGAGTGTCTGTACATTTCAATCTTCCTCTTGCAGTACAACCCATTGTTCAGAACAGTTCAGCAGCACACACACAGGTGGCGAGACTGGAATGATTCGCCACCAGTGTTGCCAACTTTAGCTGTTTGTAGCTAGGTATTTCACCCTCACTTTTAGCCACAAATCATATTTGATTTGGCTACACTCTAGTTCAGTGGTTCGTAACCTTTTTTGTCTGTGTCACCCTATGTTCAGTTCATTCAGTTATGCATCACCCTGTTTACATTTCCATTATCTTCAAGCCACCTTTAAAGCTAAATTGGGCTTTCCCAACCACGTAAAGATAAAATTCTGGCATTTAAATAAGCATGAGTGTTTATTCTCCTAGTTTATAAGCCAGAATATGATACTGTGAATTTATCAAATATTAGCGTCACCCTAGGGCAGAGGTGGCCAACCTTTTTCTTTACGGTGCCACATATGCTGAAAATGTGTCACGTGCCACCTAATATTTTTGCATTGGTGGTAGTCTAGATGGCAGGGGGAACATGGAGGGAAGAAGCCATTGTACTTGTTTTGAAGAAGACTTGTCTATGGTCCTTTTGTCTGCAGGTTAGTTTTTTAGATCAATAATATGTACTATCATAAATGAATACGATATACTAAACCAAGATTTCCCGCAAAAGTGAAATGAAATTTTAAAAAGTTTATTCGAAATATATGAACTAATAACATACTGAATGTACAATTTTTATTAGTTAATAATATAAATTAATAAAATTTCGTTATTACTGCTGCTCTAATCCTCCGTTTTCATGTTGTTTAGTAGTCGAGATGGCAAGAGCCCCACGGTGGATCAGTCACGATTCCTGTAGAGAGATGGACCTGCCTGTCTCTCTTGCAGTTGCTGGTTTAAAGTTCAACATTGATTTTATCCCAATCAGAAAATAGTAAAAATGTTAAATTAACGTACGCCCCATTTTAATACGAAAAAGTGAGGTTTCTTAAGATCTCAGAACTGGCTAATTCGAGATAAAGAGTCAGACCAACTCATTCTCATGGTTCCTGAAGGATCTAGATCGAGAATATAGTAACATTCTAATTAAGTAGCTGTAATTTTGTGAACATATGATACTATGTTGACGAAGCTCCGAAATTTAAGTAGCACCAGTATCAAATCTGTCTCGTCCACCTGAGCCGTATAACACGCGAACACTAATTCGCAACATTTTTGAATTTTTTCTATTTTCACTGCGGAATTTCTGACTTTGTTATAAAGGGGCTTCGTTCCCAGAGGCTTCGCTAAGCAAGGCATACCTGTATACTATATAGGAGTGGGGTAGTTATTTTGAAATGTTTAGACAACTACTTGGAAAACAAGAGAAGTCCAACTCAGTCTTGTAAACAGTGACTAGTTTGTGTACTCAATTTTCTTATAATACGTTCTCATTTCGTGGGATTAAAGTAGTAGCACGCACACAGCACTCAGTCTTTTGGACAACATTGTAGAACCTCGAATGTTAACATTGACATTTTTCAATTTATTTCTATAATTTTATTTTATTTTTTCAAAATCGGTCACTGACAAGAGCTTCGCGTGCCACAGGCTGGCCACCCCCCACCCTAGGTTGTCATGTCATCCCGGTTGAGAACCACTGCTCTAGTTTCAGAGTTGGCAACACAATTCACCACGTCGCAGTCGGCAGCTCGTCAAAGTAGCTGTTCGTGGTGATACTTTATTGCCTTAGCATATGTGTTGTGTGTTGAATCGCAATGAGTGAGAAAATAACATATCTTTAGCAAGGAATTACCTGTGAAAAGACAATGTCTGATGTTTTGGAGTGTAAGGACAAACATTTCCATAATGAAAAGTACAGACTTCTGTAGCCACCGAGGTGGAATGCAAAGCTGGCAGCTCAGCATCTTCAGATTCTTCAATATTTTCTATGCCAGATGCAGGTGAAATGACAGATGTCTTCATGTTGGTCATTATCACAAAGTTACAGTTCTGTGATAGAAATAAGTGGTTGATTGTAAAACGAAAGAAACTTGGATGTAACATATGCATGGCTGTTGGGACTCTCTGTGCAGTAAAAACACGGGCTGAGAATTTCACCAGAGTGGGACTCTTGTGAAGTTTCTGAGTACAGAAATTCTAAAGAGAAACAATTAACTACCTTGGGCAAAAAATATTTCAACACAAAAGAAGTTTGTCTCATAAAGACGTAGAAAAATTTTTAGCTGAATCTCGACACTAGCTTGACACAAAGAAACAACTATCAGAATTTTAGGGCAGCATATAAAGTTGCTAAGAAAAACCAATCATTCTTTGATTTCGAGACTGAAATAGTTCTTCAAGAGATGAATTGAGTAGACATTGAGCGAATATTACATTCTAATGTGGCATGCTCAAATATTCTTCATATCTCAAAACAGATGAGGAAAAATTTGATTCAAAATATTGTTGATTCAGACCCCAAATTCTCAATACTGATTGACGAGTCTACTTCAATCAGTGCTGCTTCCACTTTGATAGTCTATTTAAGAGTATTCATTGATGGCTTATAAATGGAAAAACCTGCTAATCTGTTTCTTGATTTAATTAAAATTTCCGATGTGTCTGCCAATTTACTGCTCTAATGAACAACTTGAAATCCCATGGATTTGAATATGGATATATGAGCAAAAATCTAGTTTCAGTGGCCTGTGATGGAGCTGAAGTTATACTGGGAGCAAAAAAAGGAGTGAAAAGACTTGTACAAGGTGAATTTCCTAATGTTGTGTTTGGCACTGTGCAAATCACAGGCTTGAACTGTCAGTTGGTGATGCCGTAAAAGAAGTTGCCGGAGTTAATCACTTCAAATCATTCATGGATAAGCTCTATGTTCTCTATCACGCATCACCCAAAAATGCCAGAGATCTTTAATTATGCACATGTTAGAACTGTGGTTTCTAAAAATTAACAGGATACTAAGTACCTGTTGGATACTTATACTACGTACCAAACTTAATGATTGCTGACCAGGCCCCCAAATATGAGGGCGTTCCCTTCGTCAACAAATCAGAGGCATCCGGCGTTGCCGCGTTTGTTTCCCACTCAGGGGGATTTACCGCGCTCTCTCTCTCTCTCTCTCACAATCAGGGGACTTTACTGCTCTCTCTCTCTCACACACAGCAGATGCGTAGCGTCTTTTGCTTGCGGCGGATGAGTATTGTGTGAAAGATGTCTGAGCGAAAATCTGTGAGACGTGTTCTTCAGAGTTCCGCGCGGAATTTAGTTTTAAGTGTACGAAATTACTTCGAGAGGGAGAAAAGTAATGGTGGATCGTTACTTGCTATTTCGAAGGTTGTAAAAAGATCAGCTGTTGCCCTTAACTTGGGAACGGCTACAGTCAGAAGAATAACCAACGAGAAGTATTCTCAGGAAAACTGTAGTAGAACACACAAAGAAAGTTATCGAGGAGGCTTGGATTAAAGAAGGAATATTGGAAGAGGGAATTCAAGAAATTATAATAGCATTTACCTCAAGTTCGGATTCGAATACTAGCAGTGATGTCAATATTAGCGAAGATAACGTTGGACTGGAAGAATTAGGAGTTTCACCTTTGTAGAAGGTAACTATAAAAATATTAAAAATTATAGAAATTATTTATATTTGTTTCATTCTGTTTAAATACTAAGGAAGGTAGGTATTGATTGAATAATTACTCTTTGTTTAAAAAATTAAGTGTAAAATTAGATAATTACTAATATGCTGTATTGTTTTGCCATTTACTCATACAAATATCTCTCTTTTTTTGAACAGCTTCAATTGAACACTGTCAATCAGTCAACAATTTGTCTCCTGATTTAAATATCTTAATGTTTTACTAGGTAAGAAGGTGAGGTGAATGATGAGTTATAATTTCCTCTTGACTTCTTATTAACAAGTTAAATTTTCAGTCTATGCCAAGTTGATCAGTTCCTCCATGGTGCCTTTGCCCAAATTTCCAGCTGCTAATTAATTTCCACAAGGTAAGTATATTGGAGTATTACATTACCACACTATTGAATGAGTGTTTTGAAATTCATTATGCTATTCCTCTCTTTTTTGCAGAACCAGTTAATTCCAACCAATGTTCATACTTAAGTTTGATTATAAGTATTAATTTATAAGTTATAAGTTAAGGCAATGCTAATAATAAAAATAATCTGTAATGATATAACTAAAACCTTCATCAATTAATTTTATATGGTGAAAAGCCTTTCATTTTTTTTTAAATTTTTCATTCTTTTCTGCAAGAAAAGTATATGATTCTGTTACATTCCTTAGTTATCTCTTAGGTGCAGTTTTAAATTCTTCCATGGCTTGCTGTAATCCCTACACTTCAAATGTGCATCAATCTATTTGCATGTGTCAGTGCCTACTTAAAATCCCTGTAGTGTGTGTTCATCCATCTATCCCACAGTGCTTTTACTCCCATTTTTAGTGCTATAGTCTTGCCATTTCACGCTCAAATCGTGTGTGCTTCAGCTTTGGATATTCTTTATAATGGTTAACTTATTCAGTGCCTTTTCTACCAAATGTGGTTCTCCCTATTATCCTAATTAAAGTGTAAATTGTAATTTATTTGTATAGGGTCAGTGTCTACTTGAAATCCCTGAAGTGTGAATGTGTTTCTCCCTCTATCCCACAGTGCTTTTCCCTTTTTAGTGCTATAGTTTTTATATTTCATGCTCAAAGCATGTAAGTGCTTCTTCTTCTTTATGACTTAGCTTATTAAAGTTTAAATTGCAATCTATTTGTATAGTGTCAGTGCCTGTGTGTATATGATAATGACGGATTTAAATAACTTTAAGGCAGGTGAAGATAAGTGATTATTTCTAAAGTATTTTTGTCTTAACTTTTCTCATTATTATACATTTCCACTTTATTACTTACTGTTCATGCTTAGTATATAATTCCATTTCTGTTTATTTTATATCCTAAAATTGATTCTCTTATTTTTACTTCATCTATTTACAAATAACCTAAATTTTATATGTAGCTACTCTATTTTTAATTCACTCTGTCTCTGTACCTATCATTATATTTCAATAGTGACATTGATGTGGCTATGATTAATCTAATGTCATATGTTTTCTCAGGATAAATTTAATATTAGAATATTTGAAAAAGAGATAATTTCATAACTTTTGAGAAGCCAATAATTTATTTTGAATGATCTGGGATTTGAAATACTTTTCATCCTAATGTAATGACGACAGTAAATGTTTTAACCCAGTTTGTTCATAATAAAGTTTTGGTTTTCAGGAAGTTATATTACTTTCTTCTTTTTATGAAATTCAGTAATAATAATATGCTGACAAAAACGGTTATTTTATTCTAGTGTTGATCTTACTATTTATGTGCACAATTTAATCGTGTTTATTGTTATGTTTTCTAATCATTGTTTCTTTTACAGCTCTCTATATCTTAGTTTACCTCAGTAGGTTTCGCAGTTTTTTCACGTCTCTCTTCTTGTGGCCGTTTTTCTGCAAATGGGGTTTTTGCCTTACTGGTTTTTCCCTGTAAAAATGTTCAATTTGTGTGCAGTTTTAAATATATTAAGTAATTTTACTACTTTGAATTTCTTTAATATTCCCATATTCATGGAAACGTTTACTCTGAATCGCAGTGTATATAATATGTAATGGTTTATTGTCTTTGGAATAAGTAAAAGTACCTACTCAATGAGAAGCGTTATTTTTATTCTTTTATCCAATCATGATTTCCTAATAATATGATAATTATTAACTTGTGTGTTTGCTTTAGTCCGTGTAATGCATTTGTTATATTTAAAATATTAGTAACAATAGAAGTAAGAAAGTACTCGAAATGTAATTCTTCCGTAATCCAACTGCTACCTTTAAGAATATTTTGCTCTTCTTCTTGATGTGATCTATTAACTATTTGCAATTATATAGAGTTGATTGTTAATAATAAAAATAAACAGATGAAATTAAATATTGTGTATTTATTCCTACTCCGCACCCTCTTCCCTTTCATGATGAATATTGTACTACTTGTTTTTTTTAAATTAATAGTTCAATAAGATTTTGACCTAAACTTTTAGAATGCTGCATCTTTACAGCATATTAGTAAAATTTCCGTATTTTCGGCAATACGAGATAGGATAAGGAAAACATGGCAGTATCTTCATTTGGCAGAAATGTTACGAGATGGTTCTACGCAGTTCTGCCGTTATATACTTAACAGCTGCTTGAAAGCAGAAGCAAATAACTGTGTGAAAGGAACATATGTTGTGGTCATACATGTGGTCCCTTAGAAATCCCACACCATTCTTTTCCCTCGTGTTTATTATACTGCCTGCTCCGACCTTTGCCATTCGCGTACCAAATAGTCTTCCTGCTTCGTTTTCTCTACGCATTCTGAAAAATGTAAAATATAACATCCTTTTCTCTTATTTGCCATTTAAGCAGAGAATATTCTATATTGTTTAAATGACAATCATATAAAATAGGTACCCAATAACGTGGAAAATGTTTTATATCTACTTATGAAAGACAAAGGAGGAAGTAATATATTCGTAGTTACTACAATAATATTACCAAACGTAAATACTCGTAATTTCATTTTATGTAGCTTTAAATATTAAAGTTTTCAACATTTTTATAATTTCGTTTACTGATGTTCGCCTGTCTGACCCCACTCCTACAAACTCGTAACCATCCAGCGTCTCTGCCCACTTGCGAAGCACTATAATTGGTCCACCTTTGTGGACTGATTCGGCAACAAGGTTCCCTTTCCACACATTTTAACCCCGCCTCCCAGCGATCATTAAGTTTGGTACAGACCATAATTGACAAATTTTCAAAAACTCAGAATGAGAATTCTGGATTACTGATTCCAGGAAACATTTGATCTACTTTTCAGGAGACACTTTGGGAAAAACATTTCAAATTCAATCAATAAACATAGCTTTAAATTGCACAACTGGTTGAATAATTTGGTGTCATCAAGGTCAATTCCTTTCTGTATCAAATATTGAATGAAATTTTCAATTTATCCACATACAATAACATTATTGAATTCCATCCATTGAAATATATGAAATTCATGATAAGTTTTGTCCATTTATTGAAATAATTTAGATTTCATGTACCTGTAATAGGGTTTCTTTTAAAGCAAATGTTTCATTTCTTTTATTACGATTTTAAAAAATCATTGACCTTCAAAAGTAGAAATTGTTCCCTTTTTCTCTCTTTCAGAACGTTTTCTGATTTTAAAACCCATATTTCCAAAAGTGAATGTTTCCATTTTCCATGCATTGAATGTTTGCATAAAACGTAAATTAATGAGCGCAAAAACCAAAAATATATTTCACTCAATGAGTTTTCAAAAAAAAAAGTTTAAGCGTAACTAGAGGTTGTGAATGTGAAAATGGCTGTAGAGTTGGATACAAGCATCTTGTTTTGAAGTGGTACAACATTTGGTTGTAATCTACTTCGCCAAAAGACCAAAATTCCTTCTAAGTTCAGGTGCAAGCTGTATCAATCCCAAGCAAAACTTAACATTTCTGCAAGTCCTTCCTCCTCATAATAAACAGTAACGCTTGGTCAGACACGGGGCAGATCCAGAAACTTTCCATAGGTGTTGCATCACCCCTTTGCTGTCTTGAATCCTCCACTGCCTACGACTCTTTATTCTGAATCTTTCCCTTACTCTATGGACTTGATCTGCAGTGCAGAATCAAGGAATTTGGCAGAGGGTGAATGGAGAGCAATAAGGATATCCAAGAAGGGGAGGAGGTGGCGATTGACCTTCTTGGATCCGCCACTGGTCAGACCCTTGCTTTATGTAATTTGTGAATGGCTTCTAAAAAGCTCAATGAATTTTCTTTGTATAAAAGAGAACGGGTTTTAAAAACGAAAGAGAAAAACCTCACAAAGAATACAGGTACTCTTAAAGGAGTAGTCTGGTAACCATATATCTGGGGCTATTAATCATACAATACATACACTGCCAGTAAAAATGTCCGAAAAATGTTTAATCTAAAACTTTGTTAGATAAAATTTTTATTGTAATTTCAATTTAAAAATAAGCTAAATTAGCATCACAAATCGCTTCTCTAAGTTTCACGAGACATAAAAAATGCTATAGCGGGAAGGTTACGGCCATCAAGTTGCACACCCCTGAATGAAGGGCAGGAAAAACATCTACAATTTGTGCGGTCAGCAACAGATTGACAGGGTTAGGTAATCTTAATTAGGCTATTCAACACATAACCGTCTCTAACATTAAAAGCGAAATAAAACCGGGAATTTACTGCCAAATATGTTTAAAATTTTAAATTAAATACTGCCAACTTTTTTCATACGACTGCCTCTATTTAAGATCGCCTGAGGTATTGTGAATAAGAGGTTATCTCGGAAAGACTTATTGCACTTTATAAAATATATACATTATGCACACTATTTTCAATGATTATTTATTTCAAATTAAGCATTACCATAACTTCCAATCAGTTTCACTTAAACTGAAATCTGATGAAACTATATTAATAGCATTCACTAATTCGTGAAGCTTAGATGCACATTTATAAATATAACATCCACAGGAAATCCTTATGAATCTGAAACAACTCACTTTATTCAATTCTCTTCAGAGTGAAGTCTCCCTCAGTCACACATCAGACAACATTGCTACATTGTATTTCCTCTAAATTACAAGTACGTCAAAAGGATGCCCTTTTTAAAAATAAATCAATAATTTAGTAAAAATTGCAAAATATTTTATATATCAGTATGTTATCTTAATTCATCAAAATCGAATAAAACAACACTCAACAACAATAAACTAACCAAAATAATGACTTTCGATACTCGATTGTTTTGCGAAACTAAAAAGGCGCCACTGGTAAGACCGAAGTACCAATCAGCATTCTCCGCTTAGTCAGTTATATTTGAAATAACTAACATAGCTCGTGTGCGAATGAGTAAGTGTTATTAAAATATAAAATGTCTAGAAATCTCAAGAAAACATTAAGCAAACCCAAGTCTTCCGAAAAAGACCCAGTTGAAGTATTTTGCCGGTTGAAACCCATTGATAGTGGCACAAAGTGTATGAAGGTGTTAGATATAAAAACGGTTTTACTGACACACCCAGATTCTTTAACTAATAATCGCGGATTAACAAGCAACAATTTTAAGGAAATTCAATATGTATTTCAGCAAGTGTTTGATGAAACGAGCTCACAAAAGGATGTGTTTGATCGAGTTGCATTTCCGTTGGTCAAGGGACTCATTCAGGGTCAAAATGGACTGTTGTTCACGTATGGGGTCACAGGCTCGGGAAAGACGTATACAATGAACGGTGTTCCTGAAAACGGTGGTATTTTGCCAAGAACTTTTGATGTTCTCTTCAACAGCATTTCAACAGTACAGGCAAGAAAATTTGTGTTTAAGCCGGACCGCATGAATGGTTTCGATGTCCAGAGTGAGGTAGATGCAATGATGGATGTACAAAGAGAAATTATTCAAGCACAAAGGATGCCTAAAACACCGAGAAAATTTCCCTCAGATAATAACCTTGCAGATCGTGTTCCAGATTTAGGTAAAATTAGGGAAATAGACGATGACTGTCTTTATTCAGTCTTCGTTTCTCATATTGAAATTTATAACAATCACATATATGACCTTCTGGATGACATTGCTGGAGAGGGAGGAAGACCCAGAATCCCTCAGAGCAAGATCTTACGTGAAGACGCCTCTCACAACATGTTTGTGCATAGTGTTAACGAAGTGGAGGTGACATCGACAGAGGAAGCGTTTGAAGTATTTTACAGAGGACAGAAGAGAAAAAGAATGGCTCACACCTGCCTGAATGCGGAATCGAGTAGGTCCCACTCTGTCTTTACCTTGCGTTTGGTGCAGGCTCCTCTAAATAGCAGTGGGGATGAAGTGCTCCACGAGAAGAATGTTGTTTGCATAAGTCAGCTGTCAATGGTGGATTTGGCTGGTAGTGAAAGAACGAACCGCACCAAGAATAGCGGGCAGCGGCTGAGAGAAGCGGGTAACATCAACAACTCCCTGTTGACTCTTCGCACCTGTTTTGAAGTACTGCGTGAAAATCAATCGGTTGGGACAACTAAAGTGGTGCCTTACAGACAGTCAAGACTCACACATCTTTTTAAGAACTATTTTGATGGGGAGGGACAGGTTAAGATGGTAGTGTGTGTTAATCCTACAATAGATGATTATGACGAAAGTGTGCATGTGTTGAAATTTGCAGAAATGTCTCAAGAAGTACAGGTAGCACGTCCAACTCCCATAAAACTGGATTTTGGTATAAATACTGGAAGGAGGAGAGCTAACATCAATCTCAGGGATGACAATGTTAATGGTGCAGGCGACAGCTCTCCAGAAGTAGGGCTTATATACAATCTTGGTCCAGTATTTCCTACTCTGGAATTGACAAACCCAGACAATGCTGATCTCATAAAGAATCTTATGAGTTTCTTGGAGATACGACTTGAAAAGAGAAATATGCTGCAGAAAGAGCTTCTGATAAAGCAACAGAATTTACGCAGCAGACTAGTGGAAGTTGAAAAGGAAAACACCCTATCCAAACAAGAAGTTGCTTCCACAAAAGCCTCATTAGAAATGGAGAGAAGGAAGACTTCAGCTCTAGAAAACAAAGTAGTAAATTTGGAGTCTTTATGCACCAATCTTGAGTGGAAAGTTCAAGAGAAGAACAATGAGATATCGTCATTGAAAAACGAATTAGATTCAGTGACTGCCGGTTTGAGTCAAAAAGTGCTAGAGAAGGAAAAAGAAAAGCAAAGAATCAAGCAGAAAATGTTATCTGAGAAACAACGAACCAATAAGGAAATTCAACATAAACAGAAACAGCTGGCAGCAGAGTTCAAGACACAAATGTGGATGAAGGATGAAAAACTGCGTCGAGTAAAGGAAATAATTGCAAGTGATTGTTTAGCATATCCTCACCAGACAAACCTTGCCTCATCTTCCTCTGAAGGTGACCTTCGTTCTTGTGAATCTACAAAACAATCAACTCCATCCGTTCCTCCTGTATCATGGGCTTTGCCTGCAAATACCCCTTCCACTAGGAGCAAGAAGAATGATGGACCAGTAACACGTCATCGTCGTTCGCAGTCTGTCTCAAATGCAGATGGTGTCTGGCTGGACCATCGACCCATCTTCAGTCCTGTGCCGTTGAATACAGTGTTGCAGCCCAAGATGAGGAGGAGGAAATCTGTCACTCAGTTGACAGATGCTAAAGATCTTTCAAAATGTAAGACCACAAAGTACTGCCTCACTACTCAAGAAGCGGATTCGGGTGGAGAAATCGAGACCAGGTTGTATAAGGGTGATGTCATTCCAACAACAGGTGGTGGTGCACAGGTGGTTTTTCATGATGTGGAAACCCTCCGGCAATCTTCTCCAACAAAGCCTAAGACAAAGAGGAAGAGTGATGAGGACATATCTAAGATTGATGGTGGTGACGGTGACACAGCTGCCAAATGTCAAGTCTCGTTTGAGGGTCATGGGAAAAGGTCTAGAAGGTGAATTTATAATTTTTCAATTGAAGTTAATTCCAAGGTGTTGGTATATAACTGTTGTTTAAAGAACATGGTAATTTTTAAGAAAGTTGATTTGATGCCAAAGAAATACATTTTAATGAAGCTATTAATATTTTTTTATTACAGTTATTTCTGAAATTACTTTGTTGTGCTCTCTGAGTATAGTGTACTATCAAAATTTTTGTGATCTTTCAAAATGTCTGGCCTTAGGCAATATTATGTATAATGAAAGTTATACATATTAGAGTTTATATAAACCCTATGCAAACATGACTTTACCATGTAATAATTTCTTGACATCACTGCTGTTTATTTTTTCTACATTTGTACTGAATTGCAGCTCTCAATGATATTGCTCTCTTATGACAAAGTTTCATTCTTTAAGTGAGAATGTATTTCTTCTTTGGCTGTGATAGTAAATAGTGACAGTTATATTCATTTTTTTGTTTTTTATATTTGTCTAGTATAATCGTATTTTGTATTTAAAATATTTACATTCCATCATTATTGCATCAGGAATCTGTATTAGCAGTGTGTTGCTGCTGCACTACATTATAAATTGTTTTTTATTGTGATCATAATGTGAAATTACTATAACTTCCATATACCCTATAAACTGAAAATGTTCAGACTTCTGTGCTAATACTTTTGAGTCTTCATTGTCTATTTCATTTAAAAATGTATGGCAATCAAAATATTTTGTGACATTTTATTTCTCAAATCCAAAGTTGTTAATTTTTACATTAACATAAAAATGTTCACATGTGATGTTTATCATTGTAATGTTATGAGAAGAACTTTTTGTTAATACCTAATTAAAGAATTTTATTCTAAAATTTTTACTCGCTTCACAATGTATTTTATATATATTTATCCGAATTATACCTTAATAGAATGTTAGCTATATTATATTTGGATGCATTCTTTTTTATACCAAGAGTAGATGTTTTTTGGTGCTGAAGGCAGTACTTATTATAATTATGTATTCTTAATGTTGGTTAAAGCTTTGGTTCTAAGACAAAAAAATGTTCATGTCCTACTGCTGTCTTCACAAACATGTTTTTAATTAAATTGTTTGAAAAAATACATCGTCCTATAAAAAAAATTTTCTATTGTTCTCCTTCATTGGTTTATTCTTTTGAAAACTATTTTTATAATTGTGAAATGTGTATGTGATTATATTCCCTCCATTAAATTTTATCATCAATATTATGCCAAACTTTTCAAGCTTAATGATGCGCAGCTCCTTAAAAGAAATGTGAATTTTACTTGATGTTCTTAAGAAAGTATTGTTTGGATGTTGGAAGAGTTTATTGCCCTCCATCAAAAATACTTATCTATGGTGTGTGATAATATCATCCTTTTAAGTAACAATGCAATAAATGTTTTTGAAAAATATTTATTTTTAATTAATGAACCTAGTGTACTTATTGTATGGCATTTGGAATACATAAACCCTTGATATTTGTGGGGGATACACTCCTGGAAATTGCTGCAAAAGTCAAAACCACGAATGTTAAGACCAAAGTCTTATACAAAAAAGGGGACCTTTTTCTTACGAAAATTGAGGCAAACATTAATGATCAATAAGGATCAACTTGTAATATATGTAAAAAGTATGTTTATTATAACAAAAATAAATAAAAATAGAATATAATAAAAAATCATTTAACTCACTGACGATGGCAGTATTGAAAAGATGATGAAGGTGGCAATGATGTTGGAGGATAGAGAGATATGTGGTCCTCCTGAGGATCTTTCTGGGAAGGTGACTTACAAGAGTCCGCAGAGGAAAGAGGTGCAGTTGGGATGTTCTTTAAAAAACTCATTATGGATGTTTGCTTTGTTTTTCATTGCAAATCCCTATAAGTCTCCTTGTAAAGGGCTGTAAGAGCCTCCAATCCTCCTTTAAATTTTAGGAGCTGGTTTAGAATAGGTAACGCACCACTAGCACCGTAACTGGCAAGAAAATGAATTATAGCTTGGCCGCATAGAAAACGTCCTGCGTGGAAATTGCCGCGCATCCCCTCCGAGGAAGGGTATACCCCCACTCCCACTATAACTCCCTCCCTCGTGAACGTCCCTCATGGTTGCCAGCTTTTGCTGTTTGTTATTTTTTCCGAAAAATTAAAAATGCCACTACTTTTCATAAGTGGAAAACGCCTATGGCCCACATTTGAGGGAAACTGACAACACTGAGCTGCTTACAAGGGACTCTCCGCTCGAGAGTGAGGAGAAGGGATAGCAGGGGTGGGAAGGTGTGGAGGTGGGGCAGGTATCCTTAGCTCCGCCCACTGGTCGCCAATAAGGTCATTTTCTACGCGGTCAAGGTATACATAGCACTTAAATCATAGACTTTCTTTACGCATAACAGTTTTCAAATGACTGAGTTACCACACAATTGTTTAGCTTCGGCGCCCTGACTGGAACCATATCTCCCTCCCCATCCTGGAGATATGGTGCCCGAAGCAGAGCAAACATAATAAGGGTTGATAGTTGTGCAACTGTTACCTTCACCCCCAGAAGCTTCATGGAGATGATAGTAGAAACACTTGGCTTTTTCCCGTATCACAGGTCCGCTCAAGGGCATGCTTCTCTTAGTTTGATCTTCAATCCATAAAAAGAGCACTTTCTCCATTTTCTTGAGGTCTGCATCACGGGTCTGAAAAGATACTTTTGCACTTTCGGGTGCACTTGATGCAACATTTGCCCGAATATTTTTCTCATTTTTCCATATGTACCGCACCGTATACTCAGTTATACCACGATGGCATCCAACAGATGTCATGCTTTCACTGTTAGACAGGCGATCTAACTCCACTTTTAGCCTCAAAGTCATAACTTTTTTCTGCCTTTTTTTGGCCAGGTTCACTTAAGGGTAAATTAAAATATTTATAAGAACAAACAATACAAGGATATGTGGAATAGATGTAAGATTATATCGAATTGTTACAGCTATAAACAGTAATAACTTAGAATAGTTAATAGGATTAAACATGAAAATTAAAGCTGAAGTCAATGTGAGGCACTTGCTTTGAACTCCTTAGAAGTGCTAGCAAAATAGGACTGATTCTTGCAGTGGAAAATTCAAACGCATATTCAGCAATAAAGGACCAAAGAAGGGGGAAATACCTGTAGGGGAAGAAGACCTCTTGAGATATTCAGGCCCACACAGGGAAAAAAGTTCCTAGGTGAGGGGGAAGAAGGCACAGGGGGGTAAAGGATATTTGGTATGAGAAATCCCTAGACGACGCAGAAAATATAAAGGTGAAACGTCCAGACACCACCTTTACTGTCTGTAGGAAGTTCACTTCCATTTTCAATCATGTTAATCAGTGATTTCAAAAATTAATCATTGATCATTTTCTCAAAAAACTGATTAAATTAGTTTACCAAAGAAACACTGTTATAAGTAAAACTAGGGGGCCCTGCCCCCTGTGCGCTCCGTGCACCAACCCCCAGCCTCTGCTTCGCAGAGGCGACAGGGAGTTGGTAGTGCGAGGTTTAAATTAACAGTTTTTGGTAAATTGTAATGATTATGATCATTCTCCTTTTTTCCAATGGGAAACCGTGGGATGAGATTAAAATATCTTATGTGTCCAACACATGACTGTCTCCAAATTATGACAATATATTTTTAAAGTTATTGAATGGAATGATTATTTGTGGTTAAGCCATGTTTAAACATATCAAATAAACATCATTACAATATAGATTATTCAGTCCTACATAAAAGCATAGGTCTTTTAGTGGAGCCAATAATGCCCATAGCAATGGTGATGAAAATGTGAAGAAGTTTGCCTACAACTAGTATTATGGTAATATAATTAAAGATAAAAGAATAACAACGGCACTACACATTTTCATGAATATATAGACAAAAAAATTAAGCACACCTCTGTGGCATAATTAGAGAGGAACAAGTGCATATGCTGGAAATGCAATATAGGCTTGCAGAGAAACTATCTGCGAATAATCGAAACTGCAAATGTTAAATAGGTATACAAAGACACAATCCACGGAGAATCAAAACTGCGAATGTCAAGGGTTTACTGCACTTTCAAAATGTAGTTGCAGTTCTACAATTATAAATGGTAAAGCCAAGGTTAAGCAAGGTCATGGCAGTGCCTAAGAAATCTTGGGACTAATACAAGGGATTACATCTTACTATGAAAGTATAATCTTTAGAGTTAACATGAAATAATGTTTTTAATTTGACTTTCCTTTTAAGTTTTTCTTATCAATTTACTTAATATGTAAGGATTTGTCAATTTAGAAAACTAAAACATGATGAAAGAGAAGAGAAAATGTGTGCCCATTAAATTTATAAAGGCAAGCTACATGGCATTATTTAACCTAAGCACTGAAATTCAGGAACTATAAGTCAGTAGCTAATGGTAACTTTATTTTTTGGAGTTAAAGGTCTTAAAAAGACATTTTTTTAGATTTTAATTTTCATGTTATTTATAATGTGATCAACTAGGAAATATGTTTGTGCACACATCTTATGTTAGTTATGAACACATCTCAATTATAAGTCACTTACAAATACAACCTTACAACATCCTTATTCCTGGAAAAGCCAGATTCCCATTCCAGGTACAAAACAGTCTTCATCACTATTGATCTACCAATCGATTATAAAAAAAAAGTCTTAGAATCAATGACCGGTGGACCACCTCGGACTAGTTTCTTTGTTAATGGAATGAGAATTTGATTTACTAACAGTTTGAAGCTATTTTAATTATTATTGGAATATTCTTCATTGTCAAATGTATCATCTTGCCAATGGCAACCTTGGTTCTTCCTAATAATTTGGATAAGATGTCATTAAAATGTGGCAATCCTGGATAACAAAATGCTAAAGAAATAAGTTGCTAAAATAGTGAATAGAAAGAAAGAATTAGTTACTAAGTTGTGCAAGGAAAAAATAAAACAAACAGAAAAGAATTGGTTAAATTTGAACGGGGGAAAAAGTTTTATCAGCAATATTAAGTTGAGGAAAATCAGCTATATAAAATCTTAATGTTTAGAGAAACGAGAAGCGTTTTAAATTCTGGCATACTTGCTAGTTAACACTGACAAGATTCATAAGAACTTGCCAACCCACATGGGAGTACATGGTGAGTCAAATATTGGTTACAAAATGTCGATTGCCATGTTGGAAATTGCACTGTTGTGGGCAAATGTGTTTTTCTCTCATAAGATGGACGATTTCTGTTGTTGAATTGCAAGGTATCTCATGCATCTTCTACTGCCCTACTGTTAGACACAGGGCTTGGTTTTTAGAATTCTACATTTTTTTGCAACTTTTCATTTTTCCAAAATGAAGCTTTTTTTTACAAATGCCGAGAGTATGAAGGTAAAGGTACTCTTCGTTATACGCGAGTTCAAAAAATGCGATTTCATTTTAATGTGCCCAACTAATTTAGACCAATTTAAATTAATAGCACTCACTTTAATGCAAATTACTTGCTGGCTGATCGAGAGAGGTGGGGAGGAATGGGGAGTATTGTACGTACATCTACTACTGGCACTCTTTGAGGGGATAAAGAAACCTTCAGTATTTCCTTGTTACCATTCAAGTGTCTTTGCTCGCTAATATTCTTGTGCATTTTTGTGTTTTATTTCATTATTAGCCTTAAAATAATTCCTTAATGAGTTGAAAAGGTAAGAAGCACCCAAAGAATCGGTAGCTAAGAGAGCAAGAAAATCAATAAATCTTGAACAAAAGTTAGATGTGATTCGTCATCATGAAAGAAACAAGAAAATATGTGACACTGTTCATGCCACAGGAACCCAAGAATCCATACTGAGGAATATTGGTAATACTGCAGAAAAAATAAAATAGTTGTGCAAGTGCTACTAGAACGTCAAAAAAAAGATCCGAGATAAAGGAAAATCATGTACAGATCTCACAACCTTTAAGGAAAAGGCTCGAAATATTTAAGATTCTATTAATAATGATTATTCTCCCATAGAAGTGAAGGAGTTTAATGCCAGCAGTGAATGGATTCATCAAATCAAGCAACGGCATAGCTTCCATAATTTAAAACTTAGTGGGAAAGGAGGTAGTGCTAATGAAGTTGCAGCTTCTAAATTTTTGAAGAATTCAAGGAAATATCTGAGGAAGGTGGGTACTCACTAAAACAAATCTTCAACTTTGATGATCCAGATTTGTTTTGGAAACAAATGCCAAGCCGAACTTACTTATGATGGTTTTTGTAGCAGATCTCAGATGTTTCCATTGATTCTTATGGGGAAATTATGTTTGATTTATGCGATTTCACCCTCTGTGGCTTTTTTCGGAACAAAACTGTTGCATAAATCGAGGAGTACCTGTACTGCAGAAATAATTAGTCAAATCTTTAGAAGCAATAGGTTTTATATTTTCAATTACTATGTACAATAAATTACATTAAAATACTTGATACAGTTAACGTCATGAAAACAGAAATCCAATCAACTAATCTGTAAAGAATAAAAGTGGTAAATACAAATACCCTATGGTTTTTCATACAAATGTAAAAAATTAACTTTTTATGCTCAAAATTTATTTGTGAAAATAACAGAAACAAAATCTTGATTTATTTGGACAATCTAGGCTAAGGTGTCACTTTTTTTAACTGTTTTTATTATTTGGTCTCCCATTTTTTATCATAATACCCTCAGCAATACTTGCTGTTTAGTCAGCCAAGTCCTTCAATCTATCTATAATAATAAAAGATGTTTGTGCCAGTCGTAACTCATCAGAAAATAAAGGTAGGAGCTTCAATTTTTGGCAGCAGCTTCAGGTTGATCATGAGAGTTGAATTGCCAAATATAATTGAAATCGGCCCATAAGGTCATGGAATGGTAGGTCAAAATTTTGGTTTCTTGAAGATATCTCAGCAACCAATTGACCGATTTTGATGTATCCTCCACCAATATCAATGTTTTGATGAGAGACAAAATCAGCCCACCATATTGAAGGGTCGTAGTGTAAGGACCGGTCTAAACCTGTTTTTTAAAATATATCTCAGCATCAAATTGACTGATTAAGATGAAACACACTAATATCAATGTTTTGTTTAGATACATTTTTGAGTCATAAATAAAAGGTGTGAACAAGTTTGCCACCTTTGGGGCTGGTGCATGGAGTCCCTAGTCTTAAATAAGTGTTGTTAAAATTTTTGTGCTGGTTGGTGAAATCTGTCACAGACCAGATTCTGTTTCTAATTTTTTGTCTACAAAACCTTTGATTACTTGTTCTCTAAAGTGTAGCATTCGCACGTCTCGATAATTCCATTGAAAATAAAATTCAGATTTAAAACTGATACCTTACCAGTTGAGAAAATAAACATTGCATTTATATGTTCTTATCATTAATCCAGCAACACTGCATCTCTTAAAAAATATCTTCATATTTTGGAATCATTTAATCATCTTGCTAATGATGACCTTAGTCAATTCTTTAGGTAAAATGACGTTAAAATTTGGCAATTTAAGATGAAAAAAGCAAATAAATTAAGAAAGAACTAAAATAGGGAATTTATCATATAAACTGGAATAAATGATTAGGTATCAAGTTGTTCAAAGAAACAACAATATCAACAGGAAAATTAGGTACTTAAATTTGAATGGCAAAAAGTACCTGTAATTCTTACTTAATATTCAAATTGAAATGCATTTTATTAGAATAATATGTTCAATCATACTCCCATCTTATTATAGTGTTTTTCTGTATAATATTTAGTTTCATAGAATCACGAAAAAATGAGATAAAAACTGCTTCAATTATACAGTCGATAATTTATTTGAGCATAGTTAGAGAATATTTATTCTTCAAAATTGATTACTATACTTTCTATTCGCCACAAGAAAAACAAAAACTACTAATCAATTCCAAGGGCAAAAACTCAAGGATATAAAACAGGTGTACAAGGGAGTGCAACATCCGGGAAAGTTTGTATAAACAGGTCTGAAAGAAAGTAACGGCAAAGAATACCTGCCATTAGACAGTATCAAACATATTCGAAATAAAAATGGCCATATGCATCTACGAAACCAACACAAAATAATCAAACACATAAGCAAAACGTACAAATTGAATGAAAATTAACAAAAACTAATACTGAGTGATTCGCAACTAATTTCTCATTTCTCTATACTAGACATTTCAATAGCCAATAACCATCAGCGGTAACAGAATGCAAAAACAATAAGTTAATTTATAACAGATGACGGTGATATGTTAGGGCCAAAACTGATAGTGGACGTGATTAAGGTTTCCACAAAGGGGATTATTATCCCGCAAACTGAATGAAATTTAACGTGAATGCTTACTTAGTTAATTAATTCGACGGGTGAGGGCAAACGAAGAATTGCCATGTGATTTATAAAATAAACGCAATTCACAGAGGAAAATATTTCCTCGTAAATAGTTTCCAATTTACGATTTTCAACAGTACAGTCATAATACACAGAATTAAGAGGTAATTCGGAATAACCTATTTAGCTTATTCACAAGTAGCAGATTCTTCCAAACAGAATAATTGTAGATATTAATGACTATGCCTTAACTTATACAACCCACGTATAGATAATTAATATAACTATTAAGAAATTTTGATATTACTAATGGAAATATATAACCTGATACGAGGCCAACTTACATCAATGGATATGGTCACATACATTTGAAGAATACCTACCAATGCAATGTCTATAATTTGATAACCCAGGTTATATAAATAACTAATTTAATACCATCCTATAATTTTAAACTTCTTTCGAGTTACAAAAACGTAATTATTTGCAACATATTGCACAGAAACATTCCTTCACAGATTTTCCGATCAGCTGTAATAAATTATGAATAACACAATGCGCACCATCACCTCAGCAAACACCGGTAAACACTGTGGCGCTGAAATCGTCCATGACGTTTCTTGTCTAATGACGAATCGAGAAACTTTCAGCTGGTTTGGTGAGTGACCTAAGCAGAGAAAATGACGGCTTCGAGATGAGAGAAAAAGGGCTTTTTCTTTAGTTAACTAAGTGAACTGCAGCTTCTGATGATTCTGGAATGTTAAGTTTTCTTAATAGTGTATGCTCAGGTGAAGAGAAATTTTAGAGCAAAGATAATTAGTCGGAATGCCCCCCTACGCCACGGAAAAGAGTGTGGATAGTAGAAGCCTGCTTCTTTTAGACACAAAAGTTCACGATCTGAGCCGCATGAATGGGAACCAAGGTAACGGAAGTGGAGAGGGCTTATTGATCCGGAGTGATTGCCGTAATTGCTACAGATTTATTCACAACCGTGGGGATGGAGAAAATGTTCAACGTGGAAAAGTTTATTGTGGCTGTCAGCATCATCAGAACTCGAAGAAAGGTGTACAAAATACCCTTAACCAAAAGGACCGAGTGAAATGTGTATTAGTGGGGGATGGAGCTGTTGGTAAAACATCTCTTGTAGTTAGCTACAGCACGAATGGATTTCCTACGGATTATGTTCCCACCGCTTACGACAATTATAACGGTGAGTTTTGTGATGTTTTATTTTAAATTTAGCTTTTAAAGCATTATTAACGTTAAATTAATTATTCGTATTTAACATGCCTTTTACAGGGTACTCTAATACTTAGTAATGGCGTTTAAATTGGCATAGGAGGCATTTTAATTTTAAAATTATTTCCGATTCAATTTTCGTATTTTAAAAACTGAACAGCAGTTCTTAGCATCAATATTTGTATCAGGAGTTTGTTGTTTCCAGCGTAGGTTGAATTTTTGAATCGTTGTTTGTCTCAAATCTTATGGGCAGGTGTAGCTACCCTTGACTAAATATAATGTGACCAAGGTCGGACGTCGTCTCCCTGAGGCTCAGGTGATTTATGCTACACGGCTTTCACTTGACAATAGGAGATATCGACGAGGGAAACTACGTCCGGTGCACATTCTTCAACTAGAGTTTGCAAATTTCTTATCGATTAAATGTTTGATTTAATTGTAATGCTTATGGAATGCCCAAGGACAAGGATAACGTGCACTTTATCATCAAGTGCAACGACGTGATAAAACTCATTTAAACCTTTTGACATAACGCAACAATTCAGATAAACCTGATAATGTATTCTATTATTATTTTATACGATAATGTAAAAAGCGTAAAAATCAAAAGTAGTTATAATTAGATTTTACAATAATGTCATTATAAAACTGAATAAGCTTAGGATCTATTGCATCCGTTCGAATCCCTGTTAATTGGGAGCGGAAACGATATAACTCGTTAGTTTTAATTATCCGGTTGCTATACTTGTCAGAATTTCAGATTTCTCATATGTGATTGTATCATTCTGTCATTTTCAGTTGTCGTCAATGTGGATGGCCGTCCTATTAGGTTACAACTATGTGACACAGCTGGCCAGGTGAGTCTGGTTTATTTATATACCTAATTTTAAATGTCGTAGAAAGTAAGGCATTTGTGGGAAATGTCAAGCATAAAGATTCTCGTTCCTTAATATCAACTATTTCCATTCGGCAGTTGTCATTCGCTTGAATTTTAAAGATACTTTTCTATTGCGTTACACCCAATTAATTACTTTTTATTTATTGAGCGTAATTTTATTACAATAATTTTACAGCATGGTCTGGCATGGTCTCATCCATGCATATTTATTTATTGACGACCCAAGGATCGCCTTTGCCATGACATTACTGGGATGTTTTCCAGATTCTCCGATGGCTGCGTTTTTTAAATATTATTTATAATACACAAACGTTACCATCGAGTAAGAGGTAACTTTTGTTTATTTTTTATATTCAAATGTACCATTACGAAAATATAATTGTTGGTTTTACGTAGAAAGTAAAGGCCTTTTGAAGTACCGTAAGAGATAGAGGTGCGGTATAAAAAAAGGTTGAGTATCCTATTCTTTGGCACGAAAGATGAATAGAGAATGCATAATGTACATGTTGCTGTGTATGCATAAGGAGGAACTGTAAAAATAACGTTTGATGAATCGCAAAAATATGAATTTTCTTTTTGCATATGCAGAACAGATATATTTAGACATTCGGAAGTGTTAACAAAGTTAGAATTTGGAAAGCGCTGGAAAGATTTTAAATAGATCAGAGAATGCTAGAGTAGATGAGAACTATGAAGGCTGACCTAGAAAAGTGTGTGAAAATAGAGTTTGAGGAAAATTGAAATCTCTTATCTTAAAGATTGCGATTCATAAGAAAAAAATAAAGGATGGTGCAGAGTTATTTGTAGGATAAACAGTTGGATAATATGACGTGTATGGTACTGTACGGTTGCCTCATGGAGATAAAAACGAGAAATGCGGAAAAATTAGAGGAAAGCTTACCATTCAATATGTTGGCATTGGCTGTAGATATAATGATAAATATATCGTTTTACTTTATAAAATATGACATCTTATCTGTTCAAAAAAGAAATTAGAAATAAAAGTTTCAAATAATTTATTACCTGCATTTTTTACCAGTATAAATCAATGTGAACGCGGCTGTGACGCTCGCGATATCTCTTTTCGCTATTTTCCGTGTAACGAAGGCTCAGTTTTTACCCTTTCACTACCCGCGGTATTTGTACGTTCGATTTGATGCTCAAATGATTAAAAAGGGACAGACAAAAGAAAATATTTCATTTGGACCTACCCTACTGATATTTATCGACTAGATTCAAGATATAGATTAATAAAAATCCTGTGAAACTAGACAATAAAACTTCGCAGTATATTTCATTCCAAAGCTGAATGTCTATCTGGAAGGAATTGAAAAATATAAAATTGGCAGTGAAAGAATTAATCGCTGAGTTATATGGAACAGAATTTTATTTCGCTCTGCCGTCTTTTATAATAAAGAATGGCGAAAAATACAAAAAGGGACACGATTATTATGTCGAGCTATTTTCTAAAATCATTCGTAATCGGATAACTTTATTTATATCAACGTGATTATTATACGTATTGAGTTAGTTCGGAAAGCCTTATTGATATTCGTATAACGTCATTTATGTCAAAATGAGGATGATAAGACAATATTCGTGTTGAAAACGACAGATAAATGGATAAATTGCAGAAGTACATAATTGTAAAATTCACTCGTTTAATTTATTATCCTTTGGTGTTTTTTTTGGGAAAAGAGATATAACTATAGCTATATTTGTTATGTTTCGTTATTTTTTTAGGTTTAGAAGACCTGTTTAACGTTGTATTAACTTGAGAAACCGTAATTTAAATTTGTATACGTAAAAAAAAGTTGTGATAAAGATATTATGCATAAGAACGTCTTCATATTTTTTTCAGGATGATTTCGACTCTCTGCGCCCTCTGTGCTATCCCGGTACCGACGTATATCTTGTTTGCTTTAGTGTTGTGTCTCCAACTTCATTTCACAATGTGGCAGATAAGTGGGTACCCGAGATACGGCGCCATCACCAAACAGGGTGTTCCGAGTCTTCTTCCCCCACTATGATACTTGTTGGTACCCAAAGTGACCTCCGGAGTAACATCGAGGTTTGTTCTTATTACAACAACAGATTTATTTTTGTGATGAATTGTTTAGCGATAAAAATATTGACTGAATTTCAAGAGTGGGTTAAATTGATATTTCATACCGCTTTTTTCCTTTCTATATGAGGGCTGAGCTTGATCAACATTAGCAGATGTAGGATCAGCTGATGAAGTGTAATCGGTGTCTGTTTTCGACCCCTTTGTTTCACGTCTACACCCTATAAGAAAAGCGTGAAATCAGTGTAGGAAATTAAAAAATTCGCATTTTTAAATTTGTTAAAATTAAGATAGGAACTCGGGGCATAAACAGTTCCATGTCTGAAAGAATGGTTTATATTTAAAAAAGGAATTGAACATGTCAATTGAGAGTGAACAATTATTAATTAGCAAACAAGTATATATAAAATCTTTCTTAATTTTAACAACTTTTAGGAAGTGTATAGAGTAAAGATGAAACGCCAACCAAACCCAACAGTTTGATTCATTGATTTTACTGTCAGTTAAAAATTTTACGGTGTTTTCTTCGTCTCCAAACATTCGCATAAATTCTTCAAGTCGGAATCATTTTTAAGGGTTGATAGTAGAATGTAATTTGGTGTGTGGCCATTGCCATTTGTGGTGCCGCTGTAAAGAGATGCCATTTCCATCAAGCCAACAATGAGAAATCCATATTTTACTCTTCCTTGCCCTTATATGATCTATAAGATATCAATTAATAAATTTAGTCGGATAGAGGACAAAATTTGCAACAAAAAAGTCCATGAGAGCATATAATTACGACATATAGTTAGGCGATAAAAATTGGAGAAGGTCCTGCTCATGTCATCCAATGGGGAAGTTAAAACTTCCTGGAATCAAAGTCGGATCGTTATTTTGCACGGTGATTGCACATAAGTCTTTTTGTGTGATGGGAGCGGCCGATTAATCGTCAGATATGTATAGTATTTCAAACAGTAATGCAGACTGTATTATGATATACTGCCGTATATTCTTTCATATTTATTGGCCACAGAAATATATCTAACTATTCGGCGTTTTTAAAAATTTTTGTGAAGAACGCCTAAAAAGGGTAGCCAAAGACGCACACGGGCGATCGTGGGGCACGGCACGCCTGTGTGTGGCACTCTTTAAAATTGAAAGAATGGCTAAAATACATGCAGCTGTTCTTGCGTTATTAAACATTATTTGTTGTCTTAAAACTTACATATATATATCGCGGTAAGTTAATATAAAAGTTGTTAAAAAATTTTTCAGTTTCTAACAATGGGAAATATCCACCACCACCACCACTTTTAAATGGGAAACATGTCTCTCTATATCAGTGCTTCTCAACCTTTTTTACTCTACGGCACACCTTCAAGCATGCTTAAGAACACTGTGGCACACCAAACCACCCCTAATTAATTTCACTGCGTAAATACTCATTATTAAAGATAAAAACTAGCGTAATAAGTAAAAGTCGCAGTTATATTAGATTGTTAAGATTGGTAAAGCAATGATTGTATAATTTTATTGTACATTAAATACATACATAATTTAAAAATTAAATATCTTCGGAGTGTGGGGCACACTACGTTATGACTAAAAAATGTCGAAAAAGGTCACGTGTTCGACTCCAGAGGATGAATGTCTTTTCCCATAGGTTACCACGTAAAAATCACCTTTTTGGTTTGAAGGCTTTCATTCTTTTATTCTTTAAAATATCTTAAGATTAAGTTATCGACACAAAATTTGCACTAAAACACACCAAAATGAATGAGGTTTCTTATTCTTACCGTCAAATACTTATCTCATTTGACTTTGCTCAAATTTTGAATTTATACTCGAATTTTGGTAAATTTTTTAACATTTTAATAATAAGATTCCATGGTATTGTTGTCCTCGGTAATTTCCGTGCATATGTACTTAAATAAAGGGTTTAATATTAAAAATAAGATTAAAACTTGCGCGAAATGACCGAAGACATGAATTTAATGCAAATCGAATGCAGTATTCATGTTATTTATATTTTTTATCGATATTACTAAATTCCTATTTCTGGTTGCCTTTCTCTCTCTCTTTAACGCTCTATACCTCAGCCATTTTTAATCTCCGGGATTTTCAACCCTTTTATTTTTTATTGAGTTATTCAACTAATTTTCTTAATTTGTTATTAAAAACCAGACATACATTCCTTATAAAATATATTCATTAAACTCGTATTCAAAACATATTCCCATTAAACTAATCTAAATCCAATAGGTACAAGGTAGGAACAAAGAAAGCGAGCAAGGGGGGGGGTGGCTTGCCCCCTATTTATTACATAGAGAGTGGTATGTAGAGTACAGGTAGTTCCTCCTAACATAGGGATTGAAAATTACTAGAAGATTGTTCTATTGAATTACAGTAAGTTCTACTTAATAGAATCACTGGTTTATTGAATCAAAACAGGAAAACCATATTGTATCAAACACAAAATTCTCTTGTTGGAATCACTTATTTCGGTTTATTGAATCAAAACAGGACTCCAAAGCCCACATTCCATGAGAGCTGGCCATGAGTACACATGATGGTCACTTTCTTAGCTTCATAAGAATGAAGGTAGAACACCCAGGGAGAGGGTTGAGGCTCTCGAAAAGGAGTGGGGGCACGGGTATTACAAGAGCATGTATCGCAAAACTGGGATTTCCCAATTTGCTCATGGAATGTGGGCAAACTAATCATGGTCATTTTCTGAGTTCGGTTCCAAATTGTCTCCACACTTGAGGCATTAACCAATGCACTCTGCTTCATCCTCTCTGGTCTAGTCAGTATTCATCGAGTGTTTCCATAGCTGTGTAATGTCACAGTGACTGTTCATTGGTTAGCTACTTCACTTCTTTTTCTTTATTTTGGACAATTTTTTTCTAAAAAAAACCCCATTTTTGAAAAAAATGTTGAACATAAATGAAGGGAAGGATCTATGTGAGACTGAGAAGAATCAGCTGCTCAAAAAGTATGGTGAACTTACTCCTTCATTCAATCAGAGAGAGGCCTTGGCGAGACTGGGAATCTCACAAACTTCACTTTGTAGACTTCTGCGAAATCGAGACCAACTTAAAAATTGCAGAACATCAAATCTGAATTCTAATAGGAAGAGGAAATGTGAGGGCAAGAGTTCTAGTGTTGAGCAGGCTCTGTTGCAGTGGTTTTCCCAAGCCAAAGATCAAATTATTTGATGCTGTTCACATGCTGAAGAAGGCTTGGGAGAAATTATCATCGACAACGGTCGCTAACTGCTTCAGAAAAGCAGGATGAAAAAATCCGATGTGGCCAACACATGACATTCTCCATATTTCGGGTATAGATATTTAAATTATTATGAATAGCATTATAAGGCAAAATTATTATTTCGTATCATAGAAGAATAGTCGTCCTTATTGCCGTAAATTATATTTTGAATATGTTTACAGAATTCACTGCTACATGGTGGTGGTGCTGTATACTGCAAATTTACGAATAACTTAAATATCTCCGAAATGGATGGTTTTACAAAATTTTGTTTCAAACAAAACTTGGATGAAATATTATTCTCTACAACTTTGGCCCTCACAAAGATTACCAATAATGACGTTTTTAAGGAGATATTTGGCGGAAACTGAAAAAACCTATTTTTACTTTCTCCATACATAGTGATGGGAAAGTGTTGTGATCACAAAATAAATCAACTTCGAGATTTCAATGGAAATACATGTTTTGAGGTCCCTAGAACACGTTTAGACTATTTTCGGAATGATGTCTGTGTGTGCATGCGTGTATGTGATTGTGGGCACTCTAACTCAAAAAGTACTTGCCATATCATTACCAAACTTCATATATAACACTTTAGCATGAGCATAAAGAACTGATTAGTTTTTGGACAATACTGGTTAACCGGAAGTCGAGGTTTATTCCAAACCCGATTCGGTTTTTGCAATATTTCTGTGTTAAAACATCATTATTGTATATACAATTCTATACAAATGTTATAGAGAATGTAATTTCATACAACTTTCATTTGAAACAATTTTCCATAGCAGTTATTGTTTAGGAATTATTTATAAATAATTGGTTTTTTTGGTTTCCATCAAATATCTCCTTAAAAACGTCATTATTGGTAATCTTCGTGAGGACCAAAGTTGTAGAGAATAATATTTCTTTCAAATTTTGTTTGAAACAAATTTTCGTAGAACCGTCCATTTCGGAGATATTCAACTTTTTCGTAATTTCTAGTATACAGCACCACCACCATGTAGTGGTGAATTCTGTAAACATATTCAAAATAAAATTTATGGCAATAAGGACGACTGTATTCTTTTACGATATGAAATGATAATTTTGCCTCAAAATGCCATTCATAATAATTTAAATATCTATACCCCATATATGGAGAAAGTCATGTGTTGGCCACATCAGATTTTTTATAAATAATTCCAAAACAATAACTACTATGGAAAATTGTTTAAAATAATAGTTGTAGGAAATTTCATTCTCTATAATATTTTTATGAAGTTGTATATACAATAATGATGTTTTAATGGAGAAATATCTCAAAAACTGAATCTGGTTTCGAATAAACCTCGACTTCCGGTTAACAGGTATTGTTCAAAAACTAATCAGCTCTTTGTGATCATACCAAAGTTTTATATATGAAATTTGATAACGATATGGCAAGTACTTTTTGAGTTAAGAGCGCCCACAATCACATACAAACACACATACCTCATTCCGAAAATGGTCAAAACGTGTTCTAGGGATCTCAAAACATGTATTTATGTTGAAATCTCGAAGTTGATTTTTTTCATGAAAACAATACTTTCTCTATACTACATATATGGAGAAAGTAAAAAATGAAGAGGAGGAATTTGATGAAGAGTTGAGAAGATGGAATTCAATTGATGACGAGATCGTTGTAGCTCTGGTATTGACAGAAGATGACATTGTTCTTGACATTATAATAATAAATTGAGTGTTGATGAAGATGTAGAGGAAGAAGACCAAGAAGACTCTTTGCCAGCACCTTCTAAAGAAATCCGACATGCTTTGGCTATTCTTAGAACAAACCTAGAGTTAAGAGGAGGGCAGCTGGAGGAGTTCAGCCATTTGTACAAGGTGGAAAATGATGCATTGTCTCATTGTAAGGAGAATTTGATTCAAAAGACGGACAACTTTTTTAAAACAACATAATAATAATTGGGTCAAGTAATAGTTTTTAAACAATTAAAATTTGCATTCTGTTTTTGCATTTTCTTATTTAACATACCTAAAATACTCAACCTCCGTATAATTGAATCAGCCGGTTTATTGAATCAAATAATGGTTTCCCAACTTGATTCTAATAAGTAGAACCCACTGTACCAGCTGATTTTCTAACTGATAACTTGATTACTGAAATATTTGGTGACCAGTTTGCGGCTAATGACATTGAAAGAGTAAGTAATCATGCTATCCTTTGCCCAAAAAACGAGCATTCTAGGACGATCAACAAAAAGGTACTATCTCAGTTATGAGGGGAACTAGGAACTTACTATGCCATCGATGTTTTAAAAAAATGATAGAGGAAAGGAAGATGCGGATGTTCAAGTTAATTTCCCTGTTGAATTTTTGAACAGTTTGAACCTAGCTGGTCTGCCGCCATATTCCTTGAACTTGAAAATTGGATCAGTAGTTATGCTTTTATGCAATTTATCAATATCAAAGGGGCTTTGCAATGGAACTCGCACGATAGTTCATGGATTACAAACAAATGTGATTAAGGTAGAAATCATTACTGGTTCCATGGCAGGAATCATACACTTTCTCCCACATATGACACTTGACACGTCAAATGATCCATCCATTCCTTTTAACATGCATCGCAGACAATTCCCAATAAACTCATATGCCATGGCAATAAATAAATCACAAGCCCAAACCTTAGGCATAGCTGGTATTTTTCTACATGTGCCTTGCTTTACATATGGGCAATATAAATATAAGACGACTCTGATTATAAGACGCCCCCCCATTTTGAACTCCTAATAAAAGGAAAAAATTTATTACTCACACAATGACAGAGGCTTATTATACCATTGAACCAATTGAAATAAGCAATTTTGTAGTGTTAGTTGGCATATACAGTTGCTTTCCTTCAAGTGTCTATCAATGACTGATTTTAACTTCTTACAGGACCTACTATATAGGCGACATCGGTGCAAGCGTTTATTTAGATTATCAGTGAAGAGAAGGTAACAATAACGCTTTTCTTTCGTCTATTTGAAGGTTTAATTGGCCTTAAATGAATCGGAGGCAACAATGAGTCTCCTTGGTAACGCCTGGAATGAGTACAAAAAATCGCAAAATTTCGAAAAAGAATGCGTATTTCTGAAAATTTCGACCGTTTAACATGTAAACATCGCAAGAATAAGGTAGTATAGTGCTTTAGCCGTCGAATAAAGCAAAAAAGAAGAAAATCGGTCCATATTTACGTATTTTAATGAATGAAGGAAAAAAACCTTGCACTCTGAAAAATCGAAAGCCCCATGTAAACTTATGGGAAAATATAATTGTCTCCTGGATTCGAACCCGGGACACTAGCAAACGAAAATATTTTTCCATAGTCAGTAGAAACAAAACGCCCTTTACCGCATATCTTTTACGATGAACGGTTCTCGAGAAATACGCCGATATAATTACGCGAGACTTCATACGGATGCATGCAGCATCACTACGCGCATAATATATAGGATAAAATTCAAAAGAGTATTTGTATTAGAATACATTTGATTCGATTCAATTTCTACTACTACTTTTAATAATCGATTGTTTCGATTGATTTTAAGAATTGAATATTTCGATTATACTCTGCATTCGGTTCCTCTGTCAAACTATTACGCACCGCGCGATTATAAGACAACTAGCGATTTTTCGGTCATAAAAATTGAAACAAAACCTCCTCTTATATTCAGGTATATACGGTATATGTGGGATGCTCAAGAGTTCAAAATAAACATTCATTAAAAATTCAGTTAATACCAGGTTCCAAGCAAATAACGTATATAAATTAGTTTTGAAAATTAAATAAGAAAATAAAATAGGCCCCTAGTTGATATAATCTTTTTAAAGGGAATCCATAAACTAAGATGTAATCTTATGATGACATAATCCTAAAATGAGAAAAAAGGGCCTTATGTAATTTGCCCCATAATTCTTTCCTCACTTGTTTAATACCTGTGAGAATATTCATATTTTTTAATATCACGTAACAATTTTTTTAACCCTTTAACAGTCTAGTAAATGTTTAATTTTTTTTAGCAAAAGTTGAATTTCATGTTATTCATTAAAAATTATGACAAAAGTAGTAGTTACTTCTTCAATTAAAATATTGTTATTTTCAACACAGTACAGTTAAAACTTCATAAGAAAACATAATCTGGGGAAAACACTGGTAAATCAAAATAGACGACACATGAAGCAGTATCCGTATGTGATATGGGCAAATCAGGCAAAGGGTTAAACTTAGTTTTCGTTGATGCATATTTATAAAGATTTTTTTGGGTTATAAGATCTTGATCATTAATTCAGTTGTATGGAAAGTTATTTAATGAGTTTTTGTTAACCCCTACTGCATGTATCACATTGTTTAGATCCACAACATTTTTTGTATGAATAATTTGCTGTTCCATTTTCATGAATTTTTCTCACAGGTCGTTTTTTTAATTTTTATTAATTTACGATGTTATTGATGAATTAAAAGATAGTAATTAGTTGAATAACCTTCTTGTGTTACAGCAGTGGTTCCCAACTCTTTCTCTTTTCATGAACCCCTTGAGATAACCTTTTTCTCTTTCTGAACCCCTTGAGCTATAATAGCTTTTGTGGCAAGCCCCTCACAGCAATGAATGAGATTTATAAAACAATCTTTTTGAACCCATTTTATTTTTTTAAAGTTAAAAGTATTTATAAAACAGTATGTAACATGTTTAAAATAATGTCACAAAAACAGAGCATATCTTGTTATTACTGTTATTCTTTCATAAGTCATCTTATTTAGTGAGAGATGCCCAATATATTTAAATCTGTAATTTGTTTGTTATTAAATATAGGTGTGCAGTAATGACTATATAGACTATATATAAACTAGATAATAAACAGCTCTTACTGACCTTATTCAATCAGTACTACCTGATATGATGATAAAATTGTTAAAAAAAAGACAACCATACCAAGTCGGTATTTGAACATGATACCCTAGTATTGAGGCATTGGAGGCTTAATAGATAATTCCAAAATGTATTGTGGGTGAAATTTGATTTTTTCACAGGGCATAATAATAATCTTAAGTACTTTGTTGAAACTTGAAACCAACCATCTCAAGTTGGTGTATATTTTAATTAATAATAAACTATCTTACAGTTCTTAAATATTTACATTTGATATTTCTTGTTGTCCCCTTTTTAATCCATGTTTGTCTCGCGCACACTGTCTTTCCACTTACAGTAAAATCAAAGTAATGAGAGGGCCCCACTTGTTGAACTACTGGACCACGTTTGGAATCTCTCCATGTTATTCATGAATGAATTCTGACTCTTTTAAGATGTTCACTGTCAAGAAAATTTTGTGTACTATTTCAGTTTCATGGAACGTAATATTTAGTCACAAGTTAGTGAACATTAAAGTTTACTTTAAATATGAAACGAGAAGGAGGTGTGTAGTTGTGGTGAAGGAGTTTTGCCAGCGATGATAAAATCTTCCTGTACCATTTTTGGATCGCATTATGCATTTTTCACCTTATGAGAGGGGATTAGTGTTTTATGATATGTTAATAATTTAAAATTTATCAATTAGGTACTAAGGATCTCATAATAAAAATGTATATTTATAGTTGTACAATTAAATTAAATGGTCAAATAAGACAAAAAAATGCTTTGACTGTGGTAACACTATTGGAAATTATTAACATGAATAAATGTAGTTATGTTTTTGTGCTTGAAGATTTAATTTCTGTAATATTTAGGTCACAAAATTTTCTGTTTGTTGTTTTTAAGTGTGAGGATGATGGGAAATTAGAATGGCAGGAGATGGCTGAAATTTTACAAAATTTATTCTAAATAACCAAATACAGTGAACCCTCAAAATTCGTGGTTGTGATAATTCACAAGGGGTTTCTGTGTGCACCGATTTGACATTTGCAGCATATAAAAGTTGACTATTAGCAGATTTAACCCATAGTATGTGTAAGTTCTTGCTGTCAATACATAAGCGGTGGAGTTGTAACATACCAGGATTTGACATTCATATTGATTTCCGAGAACTTATCCTCATGAAAGTTGAGGGCCAACTGTGTATTAGATTGATGTGTTTTCTTTATTACTTTTACTGGCCCTTAATAATTTGTAAGGTTTTAACTTTGCAAATTTTACTTTTTGTTTTTATGAAAAATTGGTAGTTCATCAAAAATATAATTTTTTAAGAATTGAAAAATCCTCTATGCATGAGAAATTAACTTATGAATATTGTTAGATTAATATCGATAGATATGTCATGAGTTTTGAGTTTTTTTATAGCACTGAGTAAAATTAAATAACTATTTTAAGCGTTCATTATTAAAATTTGAAAATACATAATCTTGATGTCATTTTAATTATTAGCGATAACTTTTTTGTTTGTACAAAATATTTTTCTCTCTATACTTCTTAAATGTTTGTGCTGGAAGTTTTTAAATGACTATTCTTTTGTTTATGCATCTTATATTGAGAAAAGATTTGATTTTTCAATTACCGTTAATTTTAAATTTATTTGGGATAGATAATATTCCCTTACTTAAATAGCAACTTGTGTATTGCTGTATGATATTTCTAAGTTTCTTGACTCAGTAACGAAATATAGACAATGAACACAGTGTAAGGTGTTGACATTAAATTTTACGAATGACTGCAGGAGATAAATTATGCCTCCAATGGAATCCAGCCCTGGTCTTTCACTTGTCTTGATAGCCTGGCCTCAACAAGATAAAAATACCCTCTTCTGAATCAGGTATTAGTCTGCCTATGTAGATCATTGGTAGAATACCCATCTGGCAAGTGGAAGTCCTAGGTTCAATTCCCAGTCAAGGCCGAATTTTCCTCATCCTTCCCAGAAATATTTGTAGCTGACGAAATAATATCTACCTCTTAGGTTTTGGTCGAGCTAGCCCGGCATCAAGAAGCACCTGTGCCAGCAGAAGAGGCCCAAAGACTGGCAGTAAGAATTGGAGCAGTTGCTTATGTGGAATCGTCAGCTCTTACCCAACATAATTTGAAGGAAGTCTTTGACACGGCTATTGTGCATGCCCTCACACGAGGAAACCAAATCCAAATGCCGTCACCCCCGACTTCTAGAAGAGATGCTGATGCAGATGAAGAGGGTAGCAGGAGTTCCTTTTGGAAGTGGCTTTGCTGTACGTCATGACTCATGATTTTCTATTGCTAGGTTCATTCTCAGGCTTGGAGAAAATAAAACTACAATTCTTTCATGAAGTACTTAATGCTTAAATCTCAAAAGTCTTACCATGACCATCGAAATGCTGATATCTAACAGTCTTTTGAAGTATTTTTTGTACTGTATTGAACAAGTAAGACGGTGATGAAGCAGTGTGTCATGAAATTCATTTACTGTGTTTCACTCAGTGCTCAGAGATTCCTCTTTTAAAAGGCAAGTGCAGTTTATTGCTGAAATTTTTCTTCTATAGTTTTATAGTTGAAGAGGAACATATAGTAAAGTATATATATATATTGTCAGGTTGTGACAGTTAAAGGAAAAAATCCTGTTGTTTGATGAGTAATACTCTTGGCATAAATGTGATAAATTTCTGTTTTTGAACCCGTTTAAAAGAAAACCTTAGGTGGTAAAGAGTTCCATATATGAATGTTTGATCTTGGAGAATAATAGTGTATAAATTCTTTGTTAAATCATGTGCATAGCTGTTACTTGGAATTCAATCACAATATTTTCTAGAATCCCTGTAATTAATAGGTGGTTGGTGGTTTAATTCCTCGTGTTACTAAGTACCTTATTTTTATATAGCTTTTATGGATGGATGTTTTTTGAAGTGACATAAGATGCCCTGTTGTTGTTGATCTCTTTATAGACTGATTACAAGCAACTATAATCATATTAATGAGCTCTCTCTTATGAAGCCCTTCCCTCGGAAATTCCTAGAGCTATTTATATTGTCTCTTTTGTGGACCCTGAGGCAAGTGCTCGAGTTACTGCCACAAAGAATGAGTGGAGTAGTGTGGAGATCTATATGTGTTTTGTCTCATCTGTGATGAATGATTTTTACTATGCTTAGTGTAAATAAAGCACGTAGGCATATATTTGACTGTTACTCTTGGTTGTGAAGTGTAAGGGAAGGGATTATCTGTTATGAAGTAGGTTAATTTGAAGATAAGATTTACTTAAAACATGATTAAATAGTTTCAAAATGTCCTCAGAAATTTAGAATATTTTTTGACGTGTCGTCAGTGAGATTTAATATGACCTTGTTGGTGTAAATTGCAAAAATTAAAATGGGTTGTGTATTTATTTGGAGTTTTGAAGGTAGTAAACATTATCCAGGCTGAAATGTTTGTATTTGGTAGCCTGTTATAATATACGTATATGGCATTTCCTGATGCGGAAAAATTAATACTATAATACAATTTTTGCCCATTACATTCTCAATGACTTTATAGTCCAAGTAACATCTTAACGATGTGTAAATCTTCCATCCTCTAAATTGGTCCATAGTGAAGGACTGAAAGTTATTTGAATTTACAATTTACTTGGTTATTGCCATTAACACAATGCATTTCCAATCTTTGAATTACTGCATAATTTATTTTTATTGAATTTTTCTCACTAGTTGTCAGGGTTTGAATACCGATGGTTTTAGGAAACGTATACACTTTTTACAGGATTATTTTCCAATTTTATGCTATTCCAGGACATTAATTTAATTTGTTGTGCACTATTTTTTTTGATTAATTTGCTTGCATATTGTAGGAAATCGATAGATCTGTTGTAAATTAATGAAGGAAGGTATGTGTGAGATAGATTATATTTATCAACTGATTTACATTGAAATATTTTGTTGGCTAAACATTTTCAAGATTGTGAAAGTATATGTAACTATCAGTAAAATGGTGCCTTGGGATATATGCTTTTTAAGTTAGCCATGAAACATTCGTAGTAGTTATCGCATTAAATTAAAATGTATTAATTGAAGGAAGAATGTTTGTCAGCATTTGGATTTCAGTATACAAATGTAATTAATCTTCATTGAATAGCCATTGAATTTATTTGTTTTTTGTAATTTTATGCAGCCTTGATAATTGTTTATAATTCATTTCAGCTATGACTTCTTTGTATCTTTATCAGTATTATGAAGAAACTATTAAAATAAAATTGAGTTTTATTCCTTGCCATTGTCTAAATTTATTTAATTTTTGTGATATTTTTTATATCCTTTCTTTTCTATAGTTGGCACTCATAACCATATATTCATTCTTCAGGAAACAAGATCTGAGGAAAACTTGTCTTAGGTTTGTTGTAAGGGTAGGCAGAAGGGAAATCATTTGGGTACAAATCTCAAGCATCATTTTATATTATAAAGGAATAAACACCGATATATATAGGTATATATATGTCACACAATACAATATATACCGTCCATCCCACCCTGTATCTCAAAAGCCGTTCGTCGGAGAGATATGCGGTAAACTGCATTTTGTTTCTACAAGGTAGCAAGGCCCCTAGAAACTATTCTCATTTTCATAAAGTTCCGGGTTCGAATCCAGGAGACAATTATATTTTCCCATAAGTTTACACGGGATTTTAGATTTTCCACAGTGCAAAAACATTTCATTAAACACTCACCAAAAAAGAATTTATTGGGAGTCTGTGTTAGAGGCGGCATAATCACTTTCGCTGGCTGCATGAATTATGTCAGCGTGTTCTAAAACAGTTGTTGAAGGCATGCTCATGCTTGGCGTTGATAATGGTCTTTTTCTTAAAAATATGTCCAATATACTTTGAACCGTAGACTTCTGCTTTGCCCTATAAACTTCCCTATAGAATTCAATCGACTGATCCAAGTCCCTGCAAACACAAACTCCGGTTCTCCATGGCATTCATTTCTTCAATAATTGACTGCACTTCATCAAATCCGTCCTAGTTTATTTGTTGTAATTTGACGAGTGATCAGTCTTCCTCGTCCTCTGAAGATGCTTTCGTCATATCCAAATTAAGTAGATCTTCATTTGGTATATCTTCACTATTTGAATTTAGTAACTCTTTCGCATCACCTGTCTCAACCTCATTGAAGCCCACCTTTTGCAAAAGTTTAACACTTTCCCTCTTAGCAGCCAAAGGAGTTAAAGATGATGGTCTCTTTGAGGACATAATGAGGGTTATATTACTTTTAAACATGAATCACTAATGATTTTACTAATTCACTGACCACACGTAATTGCATGATTCCTACTGCGTAAATTACTTTTAAATATAAAGTACAAATAACTTTAAAAATTCACAGAGCGCACACAGAAATCATTTCTCACTGCGTACCACACGACAAAACGCTGATATGGATGAAGGGGGAGGACTCGAGTCTCCGGGGTATTCCCTCCACCTTGTGTGGGAGACAGAGACCCCAGTGTTTTGTTCCGGAGTTCATGGAAGGCTGAGTTTGCATTTGGTTCTTTTGGGACTTTTTGTAAATTCAGTTGGTATCCCTGTCTGCCTTATCACACGCGCCTGAGCTCCAGTGGCAATCTGACCATCCACAGATAGATAAATTTGGTAGAGGCAATTACAAGCTTGAATGGCCACAATTATTCTCCAATTGAAATTGAAAAATTAAAATGTGACCCATCCATGCTGAATATGCTTACAGCAGATAAACATAAGGTTTTACATAAACTATGCCTAAATGTTGTGTTGTAGCAGAGAACTATGGGGCCCAGGACAAAACCAAAACCGCATAGCTTACATAATTATTAAAATAATAATTTTAATCGAGCCAAATGAATAATAAAATATTGCATTCATATACATATTGAGAGACCCTCTTAGAGGTTCAGAGAGGCCTGGGTCACTTCCAGATTTTGAAGCCTCTACCCCCCCTACCATATAATATCGCGAAAACAAAATGTCAATCTTTAGCTAAAAACTGAAATGTAATTTGTTTAATTTTTTATTCGTAAAGTGCTATTCTAGCTTTTATCCGTGCAAATGTATCAATTTTTGAGGAAAAATCTACTTTTCATGCGATTTCACAGTTGATCACAAATTTGGGCCCCCTTGAGCTTGAGGCTCTGGCCAAAATAGCCCTCCCTCTGAGATGCCCTGCATACACACGATATTTCTCGACATTTATATCAGAACTAGTGTAATGCCCGTTGAAATATCAACGGAAGAATTATAGATAGGTTATAATTATTTTCATTTAAAACAATATCACACTTTTACATATGATATATTTTGTCATATACAACATTTCTAGTGAATATTCTGTTGTTGATGGGCTATCTTTAGTTAAACTTAAAATAGTTGCCTCTCTTTCCCTCCCTCTCTCCCCCCCCTCACACCCTCTCTCCCCCCCTCACACCCTCTCTCCCTCCCCTCACACCCTCTCTCCCTCCCCTCACACCCTCTCTCCCTCCCCTCACACCCTCTCTCCCTCCCCTCACACCCTCTCTCCCTCCCCTCACACCCTCTCTACCTCCCCTCACACCCTCTCTCCCTCCCCTCACACCCTCTCTCCCTCCCCTCACACCCTCTCTCCCCCTCCTCCCCATCTTACACCCTTTCACACCCTCTCTCTCATTTCTCCCCTTCCCCCTCTCTGCCCTCCCCCTATTTCCCCCTCTCCTCCCCCCCCTCGTATTAAAAGCATACAAAGCACGCTTACACCCATAAGGATTGATACAAAATAGGAACAATATAATTGGTAGCCAAGGCAACATTCCGTTAAAACGGCAATACGTATTTCCACAACATATGTGAATTAAACGTATAACATGAGCGATTTCGAATTGTATGCGGAAAGAGATGAACAGAATAAGAAACTTTGCAATTTTTTCTTCAAAATGGTTCAGATCCGAAGATCGTAGGTCAATTCCTTCTAATTTTAATTTCCAAAGCAATAAAAGCCTGCACATCAAAAAATTGATTTTTACGTTACCTTACGGAAAATAGAAATGTCTTCCTTGGAGTTGAACCCAGGACTTTTTTGGAGATTTATTTTCGTCATTACCTTAAAATATGTTAATCAAGCATCCTTGCCAAATTTCAATCTTCTACCTATTCGGGAAGTTTGTTAAAACGCTCTATATCGGCCATCGTGAAAGCGTGACCAACCAACCAACAGACCTGGGCTATTATAGTATAAAATGTTTACTCGCGACTTGCCTCTTGCTGCCCCTTCGCTTCGGCGTCCCTTGCCTTGTTACGGCACTGTCCAGCTGTGCCCATCTAGACACCGGAGATTTTCCAATTCGATCCTTGGCCTGTATTCGCTCAAGGTGACTCTATCACCGGGACATTCCTACCTCCCCATTTCGTTGCCAATACGATTCGTTTTCATTGGCTCCCTCTGAACCACCACTCGTAAATGAGCGAGTTTGTGCGTGATCATGTGTTCTCGGGATATCCAGTTTTTTTGCTGCATCGTCAGGACTTTGTATATAAATCGTTTAGAACTCCCCCGCCGACTAAATATATTTGGCCTCGAAGAACTGACGATTTTGTTTTTTTTAAGTCGACCTCATTGTGAGAGGTTTTTCCCACGAGACATCTCACTAGTTATATATGTAATTGATTTGTGATCTCGGCGGCAAACTTAAGAGGGAAAACCGCGCGTAGGTTCCGCTCGAACAGGAATATAAGGAAAACTGTAGGTGAAATAAACTATAGTGGAACTTCTATAATTCGAACGTCTATAACTGTTTTCCACAACTCGAAGTGAATTCATTTTAGTGGACAAAATCTTTTGCATGTTATTTTTCTTCTATAACACGAATTTTCTATCACAGGAGTATTTTTAAATTTCCTTTGAGGTTCGACTTATACAAGTTCCACTGTACATACTTTCGCCCCCTCCCCAGCGAAAATAATTTTTGTGCCCCTTCACAAGTCCTTGTTTAATACAATATATAGATGGACCTTCAGGGCCCGCTGATTCTATCGCTCCCCCAACCCTCCCATCGCGATCGCGGACCCTGACCAATTATAGTTCCGCTACTGTGTGAAATATTTTCGGAGATTCTGCACTTATCAGCGGAAAAGATACACCTTGAGCGGATTGTGCTGTTGTTCCCGGGCGTGGTTACGGAATATTCGCCGTCCTTATAAAGAGGTTATAAGTTCATCACTTTAAAAAAGAGATTTTTATGATTCCGCCCGTTTTTACCTCATTTTCATTACTTAATCGAAACAAATAATTTTTATGGAAGTATGAAAATTCAACTGCCGAATTCGTTTCATTCCAACCCATTAAATACAGGGTCAGCCAAAGGAGTGATGGGTAAGGTGGCTGCCCCCAAATTTAAAAAAGTAACGATTTTTTAGTTTGCGCGTGAAAAAAAGTATTATCTGTAACACGTATGGCGATGCAAATTTCCAATTGTCTGTAACGTCATTTCAAGTACACGTTTAGTAGTATCTAGTACAACGATGGCAAATACGTGGCACGTGTGCCAAACTTGGCAAGTCAAAAAATTTTATCGGCACACGGAAAAACATAGACCGTCGTTTTGGAATCCGTCTTCCACTACAAGATGCGCTCTTACACACATTCAGTACAAATCATCTCAAATGTGCGCCTCAAATTACTTGTTTCTTAGAATGCCAAAGGGAAACCCTTGTTGAGCAAGCGATACAGTAATATCACAGTATGCACATTGAGATGTAAGGGGAGTAACTATACGATTTTGCTGGACTGAACAGCGTCTCATTGGCAGTAAAGAATTTCGCTTGCGAGGTAGAACTAGCAGTAGCAGTTAAGAAAGTAAGTACTTTTGGATTAATTCTGTATGAATAGTTTATTTTCGTTGTTATTACTTGTATTGGTGATATTACTATTGTTTCCGAAGTAAATATACAATATTAATTGGATTATTATTATTTTTTAGAATGAATGGCCTGAATGAATTTTATTGGCGTCCGATTTGGCCCACAATGTTATATGTATTTTACACCTCTGACCTAGTATGTACAACAGCAAATTTCATGTTGCTGCGAATTTAACGTGTTGGAAATAATATGTTACTTAACGTAGGTAAGATTAAAAGGTATAATTACACCGTTCAGCATTTTAAAACGTTTTGCTTGGAAAAGAATATTAATTTTTTAATCTATAAATAATGTTAAAGTATAATTTAAAAAGGTGCATATTCCCAATTCAGTCTATATTTAAATAATTTAGAATATTATTTTGAAAGGTGAAAAATGCCAAGGAAATATTTGTCCGGAAGCCAAAAACGTAAAATGTTTTTTTCAATTATGATACTTTGTTAACAATTACTTATCATATGGGCAGGGAGAGGGGGAGCCCCACGTGGCATCTGGGCCCCCTTAGATAGATGGCCGGCCCTGACTGTCTGTCACAAATAACATTGTATATAAAGAAGTTATGAAAATTAAATAAGACAAAATAAAATAGGCCCCTAGTAAATTAATGTTGTGAAGCCCTCATTGATATTGGTATACTGGCCCCCTTCAGTGCTTTGCTGACTCTGATTGAATATGAAAAATAATTTGCTTTCCTACATCTGAAGATTTAAGAGATGTTAAATGCATTATTCCAGCGAGAAATTAATATTCCATTTCTAATTACACAGTCAGTGAGAATTAGCCTTTCATCCCAGAATTTACAGTTTTGCAAACAAATACTACATAAGAAATATACATTCACAGTGAATGTTGAAACAAACAAGAGCTATGTGAAAACAATATGATCACAGAATACAAGTGGAAGTTTATTATGCTTAAATTACTTTTAGTAAATTATTTAATATATTTCTTAAAAATTGAGTCTAAAGAGAAAAACAACTTATTCTTTGTTAAAAGGTTGTGAATAGCTATCAGATTTTTGAATAAAAATGAAAACCTTTGGGAGTATCAAAAGGAAAATTATAGTATTTATTAAGATATAAACTGCTACATAATATGTATATTCTCCCAGAAAATGGATAAATGCAATAATAAATAATAAAAATTCTTATTATAGTCTGTTCATTATCTAAAGTCTCTTGGCCACTTAGCAGCAGCCAATAGGAGACAGTTCGTTTGGGAAGGTAGTGGGAGGAACTCAGTGTTACTCTTGATTTCGAAGCGTTCACATCGGTCTGCGTTGCCATTTCTACCGCCGTTTCCTTGCCGTTGCTGTTCGTGATTGGGTTTCTGTCCTCCCGCGCAAAAGTTGTGAGGGGTGACGGAAGGGGAAACGTTCGTGATTGGCTACTTGCTCTATGAAGGCCAAGAGACTTTAGATAGTGAACAGACAGTATGCTATAAGTGAATACAAAATTTATGATTACATGAACGTTTTCAAAAGGCCATACACAGAAGCCTATAAATTACTGGTCCTAGCATTAACTACATTGGACTATAAAAAAGAAACAGGAACATAAAGATGAAACAATTGCATATAATAAATTTAATAGGATCACAATTATTCCAAAACTTTGGCGCTTGCTCATTCGTTTTACCAACACCTTGCAAACTTTAGGTTTTTTTATGCAACATAGGACAAAGCTATGAAAACATAATATTTATGATTTTTCAACACATTACTGACCACTAAGTTTTAAAATAACATTCACACAAAGAAACTACATTAAATTTTAGTTTTTTGTAAAGATATTCATTTACTTTCCCATCCCACATAACACAATTCTGCTACAGACCTTCCCCTATACCAACTAAGAGTTAATATAAACAATAAAGTAATAATTACATTTAACTTATAAGAAACTGTTACTGTTAAATGTGGTCACAAATGTATGAAATATAAAAAGAAGCTGATTAATCTTTTATATCAAAGTAATCTAAATGATCGCCCGAGGCATAATTTCCTGTTTTAACAACATTAATCAATTTGTTGATAGTTTGGTCACAAGTTAATACAGTTTTATTATCACGCATTTCAGTGAAAGACTTCCTGGTATCTCTGTCCCCAATATTGTGTAACATTTCATCAAACATGTCAGTTGCTACAGGACCAGGTGCATAGTTCAACACAGTCAATTCACCTTCCTCCTTCGCTAACACCTGTGAAAATATAAACATTTTCTCACAATTAGCTCAAAATAGCAATCAGCCCAATTAAAATAGAAAAAAACAGAAATATCCACGAGCACAGTGGTAATGGAGCTCAAGAGCAAAGTGTTTTAATGCAGTTACTATAAAAGCTACCCTACTAACAAAGACACACACAGTATTAAAAATTTTTCCAAAATAAACTTAACAGAAAAAGGCTAATGTGGAACAAAGACAACATAATTCACCAGCAACAAATTCCATGCAAAAATTGTCAAAATCTGATTGTTAACAACAAGGATAAAACAAAAAACTATACATTGCACTAAGAAAATACAAAATATTGGGATGTTTTAGAAGCATAGTCAACATTTTATAAATAGGAAGTAATACAAAGTATATCACATCTACATTGATATGCATTAAAGAAGCCTAGGAAGTTTTAATAAAAAAAAAGTCCTTACCATGGAATCTAGAGCAATGTTTATATTCAAAATGTATTAATTAAAAATCATTGAAATCCTGAATTTACCTAAATATCACAGTTAAAAATTTCTATAGTTAACATTTTACCATAGACTTAACGTAAAAGGACGTTAAGCCATGTAGAGACCAGTTTAACATTTCCACTATTGTTTTCTTAATTAAAAGTCATAAAATTGAGTTTCATATTCCTGTTACTGTTCTGTTCACACTTTTAATAAAAAGAGATAAGAGATACATCCAGTTTTCGTCATGAATTTATCAACAGTGCATGTTTGGAAATGGACCTTGGGCAATAAGATTTTGTAGAGCCATTATCCAACATAGTCCTTAAAGGCACCATATGGTTTCCTTATAGAGTGAATAACTACTTTAACTGCATTTTAAAGCTGCTAATAAGAGCAAATAAAACATCTTTTTTTACATCACTGATGATTTTGCAAAATAGAGATGGTTACGAAATGAATTACTTATTAAGCCAGTTTCTTATGTTATAGCTAGTTCCAAATGTTATAAAAATGGGAAAGAATACAGCACACAGTTACAGGGGAAATATTTCTCAATAAATTCACAAATTTGGTATAGTTGAAAAAAGAAAAATGAGTTGCCCCTTCTACACAGTGGGAATACAGCCTGGATTAATACCTAAATTGATCAACAGTAGTTTTGAGGACAGCTTATTAAAGTTTAAAAGATTTGAATAGAATAAGCATGTAGTTTAATAGCTAGTTAGAAATAAAAACACAAAAAGTGAATTATTGAAATATAAAAATAACATACCATGCTAATTTACAATCTTACCTTGAAATACATCTCCCGAGCAGCTTTCCCACAACAATAATATCCCAGTGTCTTAAATGGTTGCAAACCACTAAGTGAAGTTATGTTGATTACCAATCTCCTTTTTACTGATGATGCCGTGAAAATTTTCAAGAACATGGAGTTAAGGACGGCAACAGAGAAAACATTGAGTGAGAAATAATCCTGCCATTTGGATTGATCTCCCATTTCAGCGGCATGCTCTGCAACATCCCCTATTGATCCAACATTGTGAACAACGACAGCTTGATCAAAACATGATGGGTCTCTCCCACCTAGGCATTCTCGAAAAATGTTGTTCAATTCCTCCCTTTCAGGTTTAGCTAAGTCTAAAGATTTACAATGATAACTAATATTTGGATTAACAACTTCTGCTTCGGCCTTTGTAGCGTTTAAACCAGATTCCGAGCGTGCCAATAAAAGGCAAACAGAATTAGAAGGCAGCCGGCGTGAAAATTCCACCGCTATTGTTCTCCCAATACCTCGACTTGCCCCAGTGACAACAAGGAAAGCACTTCGACAATCAAAAGGGTTATTTGCAACCATTATCACACCTGTAAAAAACAAACAATTTAGATTTATAATGCAACACGATTCGTAAAAGGTACATATTCACTCTACTGACTTACACTGCCCCTAGTAAGGTTAACGGCAAGAGAATTTAGCGTCTAGTTCATCAGCCTTTGACAATTCCACCAATTCCCCAGTGGTTAATGCTTGTTTCTCTGGGGCGATTTTCTCCAAAATGACACTCCTATCAACGGGATCGTCCAAGTAACTAAGGTCAGCTGTATCTGTACCTTCGGTTGTGAGCCTGACCATGCAAGACTCTTTGGCTTCAGCGAGCGACTGAACTAAATCCTTCTTTCCTTGCTTGCCTTTAAGCTTTTTAAGTTTGTTCTCTGAAAAAATGAAGAAAATCATTTAGTATTATGGGATCAAATTATGCTGAACCTGAAAACATATGGGTTTTGAAAAATGAGGTTACAAGTTGGAAACCGGTTCCCCATAATCGCAATCTTTTTGTCTTCTTCCATAAAGGCACAGTCAAAATATAACAATAAGAGGTAAAATTAAAGTAAGAAATATATAGTCTCACCGAGAGAAGAAATGTACTCCTCTGAATCTGGTAAACGATCGAATGGTTTGAAGTTGTCTTCGAATTCTCCTTGACTTTCACTATTTCCATTTGAAGGTTCCCCGGATTGGACAGTCCAAGGATCCATTGCATAAGTTTTCTATTTCGTGACAGCTATTGCGGACGAGAAATTTTTCTTCTTAAAGCTTCAAATACTTAACGTAAACAACCAATTTCTGCTAATATTTATACTCCATCCCTACTGCGACGTCCAACAAACGCAAACAAACAAAAGAGTTCAGCAATGGCAGCTCTACTACAACAAATGAATCTGCGCACCCGCATTCCCGTAATTTTTTAAAATATCCAAGAAAAAAGGAAATATCCGGTTCGGGTTTCGCTGTTTAGGATCTGTGATTGCGCCGAAACTTCTGTGCCCTTAAAATATTTTAAAATTTATTTTTTAATTCAATCACTATAATTCCAAGATGAAAGATTTAATTAATCTGTTTTAAATGTCTTTAAATTACAAGTTTTACTGTTCTCGGAATTGGTTACCAATTATTATCAGTTTTGGCAGTTTTTCTCGAATATCAACTAAAATTTTTACCACTTAAATTTATAAATAAGAGTCTATTTGAGCCTTTGACGGTTCAGCGCACATGACGGACATATACATATCTTGAAAACTTTTCCTTTTGGAGTGAAAGTGCGACGGTCAGGGACGAATTGGAAAGAGTATGGCACTGTGATTCTAACTTTAGTACGACACACAAAACTTTTTGCGCACGATTAATGGTCCTTAGATGCCGATACGTAAGGTAAAAAAAATTTACTTGAGCAAGTTAATAAAATTCATCGACTATCTTCTAACATCACCAATCAGTCGACCCAAGCACCAGACCATTCACGATGTAAGATTTAGACGACGATAATTCTGTATACATTTCAAATCACTCTTCTATTTAATGACATAACATCACCACTCTCCATTCCCTTAATGAAATACGGTCATCGCTTTATATTTCATGTAACAGAAATTCGTTTTAAACATTTAACCACATGTACCATTACAACTAGTAAATTATCCGTCTGTTTTTTATGCTTTGAATAAGAAATATTTCATCATCATAGGTAGTCTGTCCGTAGACAGGTCCGTGGTTAAACCTAGTTCTCCATTTACTCCTATTTTCCGCAGTCTTCTTCATGTCTTGATAGCTCTCTTTCTCATTCAATTCGTCTATCAGCTGAAACCTTTTCCTCTATCCTTTTCCATCCAGTTTTTCTTCTAGCACTTCTTTAATCATGCTCTCTCTCCTCAGGTAATGTCCAATCCAGTTCGCCTTCCTCTATTTGATAGTCTGTATCGTCTGTATAATCGTTCACTCCTCTCCTATTCTTCGTAGTACTTCCTCATTTTTCACCCTATCTGTTCATTTTATCTTCAGCATTCTTCTCCATGTCCACATTTCGAAGCTTTCCAAGAATTTAATATCACTTTTCCTAAACATCCATGTTTCTGCCCATACAAAGCTATACTCCATACATAGCATTTTATCAACTTCTTGAGGATATTCTCCTTTATATTCCCGTTAGATCTGTTATTAGTTTTTATTAGTCACCCACAACTGTTTACTGATATGTTTTTCATTTACATAGTAACCAAGGGTATGTAGTCTACAGAGGAATTATATCTCGCTTGACTTGAGTTAATTTAAAGCTTGCTAACCCATGACTGATCGGCCCGTCGCGACATTTACAAACCCGATCACCGGACAACGGGGAGGGATAGTTTCGTTCCAGCCGAGGCAAAGGGCGCGGTAGCGCCCGGAGACGACTACCCATTAAAACAAAGTGAGCCGAAGGCTAGTCAATATATCCTTTCATTAGGTGGGTATACACGGTGCGATTTATCGGCCGATCTCATCGCTCGATAAATCGGGCAGATTTCTCGCGAGCAATAAATCTATACGATTTATCGTTACCAGGATACTAACGTGTACTTTTTAGTCTAACGATAAATCGGCCGATATTTTAATTTGAACGTTTTTTCGCTTCGTTTGTTGCCATTGTACAGATTTATCGCTCAGTTTAACCGATAAATCGTTGATCGCTGGTCGTCCGGAATTTCCCAACCAACCTGGCCAACCTGAACGGAGCGATATATCGTTGGCAACTGAACTCTTCGTTTATATCTACCCGTCGATAAATTGATCAGATTTATCGATGATAAAATATCGGCAGATATATCGTTCTTGAACCATAACATACTAACTATCAGATTTTTCTAACGATTTTTCAAATTGAAACGATAAATCGCTCAAATTGGCCGATAAATTGCATCGTGTGTACCCACCTAATGTTATATATTTCAGAAAAACAATCCTGACGGCGTTCCTTCTTCTCCTAAACATCTTTTACCTTTTATGTTTGGTATTAGCCTTTTCTCGATTATTTTGTCTTTATATTCCTCCAATACTTCTGAAATGGGTTTCATTTTTATCTTTCTATATCCCTCGTTATTACTTTTTTCTGTAGCTAAATAAAAACAGGTTTCTACTGGCAACGGTGTGTTTTAATAATGGGTGACTAATAACAGACCTGTTCCGGATTTTCTTTCTTCTGAAAGCAGCTTTTGCATTTGTTATTCTAATCCTGATTTCATCGGTACATTTTGCTTCTCTCGTTATGATGCTTCCAAGGTATTTATAATCTGAAACTTGTTCTAATGGCTTTCCTCCAATACTTATGTTCAAAATTACTTCTTCTTTACTTGATATTCGCATTACCTTGGATGATTTTTCTGTATTTATTTCCATACTGTATTTTCTACCTGTTATCACTAGTCTATTTATCATTTTCTGGAGTTCCTTTTCCTTTCTTGCTAGAAGTATTTGATCATCCGCGTATTTCACTGTTCTTGTAATCCTTCCTCCACAATTTTGAAATCTTCCGTGCCTTCTAACGCTTCCTGCATTAGCATCTCTCCATATGTATTGAATAGGATCGGCGGTAGATAACAGCCGTCTTACTCTATATATACAGATATTTACTCCGCTGGTGTCCGCTTTCTCCAACCTGACCTTTACAGGATTCCTATTCAGTCACCTGTCTTTCCAGTCTACACCTATATCCTTAAATATTCTCAAGCAGTGCCCAATTTACTCTATATATACCTACGAGTATTACATCATAAATAATAGGCTTGAAATTTTGGAGCTTGGAAAACATTTATTTATTTATTTGTTCCAAAAACAGCACATTGGCCCAATTACATTGGAAACAATAAACAAACACAAAATAACAAAGAAGCAGGTTAACATAAAAAGAAAAGGCAATCAATTATTTAAAAATAGACACTGCGTCCTTGTCATTTAAGACTTGGATTTTACTAAAGCTCAGCATGTATTTATTTCAAGAGGGCGTCCACCCGAAGGGCGTTTGCGAAGTTTCACCACGAAAGCTACGTAACAAGAGTCCCACGAGAGAAAGCTCCCAAACCATTTTGTGGTCACGGTGGAATTCATTCTATCCTCCCTTTCCCATGCACTTAACAGAAGGGAGTTCTAGTTTTCATGGCTTTCCTCTCGTAGTCTGTACGATATGCACATTTTTTTATACGCATAATATTTGGACGTCAAAATATTCAATAAGTGACGACAAAAAACAAAATCGTATAGTGGGACAGCTGAAACGATAAATATGAAAATGTTTGGCAATAGGTTAGTTTCTCGCCTCGCACTATTTTTGGAAATGTTTAGGGATAAAATACCAGCGATATAAATTAAGTAGGAATGCGTAACTGAACAACATCGCTAACGACCCCCCGCGCTCCCGCGCACGTCGCATACCTGTTCCGTTGTCGAGGGAGAATAGTCACGTGATATTTTGTCTTCAAATATTGCAGTCGAAATCTTTAGTGCTTACATCCCTTTTAATGAAATTCAATTAAAAAATATACATAACTGTATATGATTCTCTTTATTCCCTTTTGATATTAAAAAAGGGGGTCAGCACAAAAAAATGTAAAAATTAAAAATTTCAGCAGTAAATAAAAATAAGTAAAACAACAGTTTCACATGGAAAAAATAATTAGGCAGGCGTAATTTTAAAAATTAAGGGAAAAGGCGTTTCTGAGGAGGAAAAAAACTGGATGTTTTTAATAACTTCTATATTAACCTCACTCGATATATATATATATATATACACAAGTAGAAAAGCCCGCTGCGGTCGTAATACAACGGCCCTACCGTTTCCTTTGTTTGCGGAAACGCAAGATGTTTCCCTCCCGCTTGCTGTCTTTTTTTTTATTTTTATTTTTGTATTTTGATTTTTTTATATGACTTATTTTGGATTTTTGATAAATAGATAAATTTAATTTTAAAGGTATGTGTGAGCCTATTTGCGTCAGCATAAAATTAATGATGAAATGCCTTGATTTATGTTGCTATGCCTCATTAATTTCGATGCTCAAACAAAAGTTCGAAGCGAACAACGCTTTTCCTTCGTCAATTTGAATGTTTAATTGGCACTCATTTAATCGGAGACAACAATGAAAGACTCCTTAGCAACGTCCGGAAAGAGTACGAAAAATCCGCAAAATTTCGAAAACAAATGCGTATTTTTGAACATTTCGAGCGTGTAACATGTAAACATTGCAAGAATAAGATAGTATAGAGTTTTAGCCGTCGAATAAAGTAAAAATAAAGAAAATCGGTCCATATTTACGTATTTTAGTGAATGAAGGAAAGAAACCCTGCACTCCGAAAAATCGAAAATCTCGTGTAAACTTATGGGAAAATATAATTGTCTCCTGGTTAGTGTCGGCCCTAGAAGTAGCGGGGCCCAATTAGAAAACTTTTGGCGGGGCTCCTATATCTAAAAGGCGTAGTTTGAAAAAAAGATTTTGAGGGGCACAGCAAGCGAGGTCCAAAGGACCGAAGCAACGAGGACTTAAAGCCCGAGCCATGTGGCGATCCAGGGTGGATCCCAGGCCGCCAAAGCATTTCCTGCATTATGACAATGAGAGCATCAGATGGCCTCTCATGAGACCACTTGTGTATGGATGGGACTATGGATAAATCTAAAAAGAATCATCACCAATAGATAGTTTGGAGCCCTTACACCATTGCGGGGCCCCTTTAGCCGCGGGGCCCGATTGGGTCCAATAGGTACAATTGACCTAAGGCCGGCCCTGCTCCTGGTGCTGTTCCAAGCCAAAAATTTAAAAAAATAAGCCCGAGGTGCACACCCTCTGGGTGCTCTTAGTATGTATCCCAAGTTTCAGCTATCTAGGTTTATTGGTTTTGGAGTTACAGCGTTAACACACACACAAACTCCAAGTACACATGCCACGGCGCCGGTCGGTTTAAGCGAATTATATAAGAAGTTTCAGCTTTCTAGGTTTATTGGTTTTGGAGTTACAGCGTTAACACCCACTCAAACTGCAAGTACACATGCACCAAATAAAGCCACGGCGCCGGTCGGTTTAAGCGAATTATATAAGGAGATATATATATATATATATATGTATATATATGTATACATACTAGCATAAGTGCCCGTTGAATTTCAACGGGTTTAATGAATCTAAATTTTCGTCAATGCAACATATAAAAATCGCAAGAATAAAATTGTGCACTGTTTTAACCATCGAATATTTCTATATTATAAGTCTGTTTTAATTAATTAACTAAAATCTCACAGAAATTCCTTGTGAATAAAATAGTACCTTTCTTTCTACTAAAATAACCATTGTTATTAGTTTTAAATTGATTATAGCACTAGGATTTCAATTTCATTAAATAAGCAGAATTCCGGTTCCAAAAAATTGGTTCAATCTTCAATTGACTCTGATAATACTTTAAATAGATTTTGGAATATAATGTACCTCAATATCGTTTATCGTCTGATCCGCACTCTTGCCTTCTCATTTTCCGAAACAACCGCGCTCACCAGTTTTAAATGGTTTTCAAACTTAGAAGAGAACTTGATTCAATTCAGTTAAAATAACCACATAACAAACTTCTTATTCCAAAGAAAATCCTTTTATAATATGCAATGTTAACCTAGAATTCATTCATTCTGAAAAGTGAATAAAAGTACCGTGTAGGTACATACATATATTTATTTCAACTAAAATAGCCACAGATTTTAATGGATTAATGCATTAGCATTTCAATTTCATGAAATAAGCAGAATTCCGGTAACAAAAAAATTTGTTCAATCTTCAATTGCCTCTGATAATACTTTAAATAGATTTTGGAATAAAATGTACCTTAATATCGTTTAGCGTCCGCTCACCACTCTGGACTTCTCATATTCCGAAACAACAACTTTCAATAGTTTTAAATTGATTTTTGCTTTGAAATGGTACTTTCCTGTTAACGGGAATACCTCAAAAAATAAACACGTATTGTTGTGATATTTTGTTTGTTAACAATGCGTAACAAATCTCGTTAAGATATTTACGTTGATCCCTTAATGATGGATTTGTGGAGCTTGCCGAGGAGTGAAGAAGAAGCTGTATCTTTGCTTCAAGACCATGGTATTTTATATATAGGGCGAATGTGCAAGAAGGATCATATTATGAAACTATACGTCTGCGATAGAATATTTTGGAAATGCAACGCGAAAGCAGAAGAATTCATGTGGCGACAACATAACACAGAAATCGACATATTTCCAGCTATTTTAAATGCCATAAAGACATATTGTCCCCCTACTAACATAAATTTAGATTGTATTAGTAATTATGCTGCTTTTATTAATAAATAAGTTTCAAAAAAGTGTGATTTTTAAGTAATTCCCCGTTGTTACGCATTGTTAACAAACAAATACGAAGTAACATATCACAACAATACGTCTTTATTTTTTGAGGTATTCCCGTTAACACGAAAGTACCCAAAATACTTGAGTCAATTCAGTACAACTTCCACTTTACATACTGTAAATTCCAAAGTAACTCCTTTCATATTAGACAATGCTGGCCTAAAATTAATTCATTCTGTAAAGTGAATAAATAAAGTTCTTTCTTTAAACTATAATAGCCACTGTTATTAGATTTAAATGGATTATAAGCCTTAGAACTTACTCTGAATTAAATAAGCACCAAAATTCCTTTTATAAAAACAAATCAATTCATTAAAAGATCCACTGTTCTTTCTTCGAAAATTGTCTGTTAACAGTTTTAAATGTCCTTTTAATTTTAATTGAATTTTAATTTATATTCGTTTCCAAACTTCGGCCATTTTTACAAAATTAATTCGAGGAATAACTATATAAATTCGTAAGCACGTATGGTTTACAAAGAATTTAATTTAAGAATGCTTTTTATTTCCAATTTTTATAAAATGACACTGTTGATACTTAGAATTTTTTATATTTACGTTAATATACTTATTTTCCACAAAACACGCCAATCTCTCCCCTTCCTTCCTCTCTCTCTCTCGTATTGAAGCTAACAATGATAATGGTCGACATAGCAACATCACGTTAAAATGGCGAGATTTCCACAAAATATGCAAATTAAACGTTTAACATGGAATATTTCGAACTGTGGGCGAAAAATGACGAACGGAATAAGATACTTTATAACTTTTTCTTCAAAATGGTTCAAATCCGAAGGTCGTCTGTTAATTTCTTCTAATTTTAATTTCCAAATGAATAAAAGCCTGCACGTCGAAAAGCCGCGTTTTACATGTAATGGGAAATGGAAATGCCTCTCTTGGAGACGAACCAAGGAATTTTTTCGCGATTTAAATTCGTCATTCCATGAATAAGTGTTAGTCAAGCATCCCTACCAAATTTCGAGTTTCTATCGTTATTATTTCTCGAGTTAATAGCGTTTGCATAGCGTGACCAACCAACCAACCGACGACGGCTATTATTATATAAAATAGGTGTGTGTGTGTGTATATATGTATAGATATATATAGCGGTTTGTAACCACTTTGGCAAGATACAAAATTGAGGCACTTCCAGATGTGCTAGAAACTTGAAATTTGGTAGGATTATAGGTTTTTGGTCACAGCCGAAGGAAAAAATCCGAAACTTTAGAAATTCCCAATTTGAGGGGCTATTTTGGCCCCTTTTTGCCCCATAAGAAAACATGTAAATAGGTGTAGACGTTTTTATATTTGCACTTTAAAATTATTTCCCGTCAAGATACGAACTCTAGACTTAAACTATTGGATAGGATATAAATTGTAGTTTCTTATTTTTGAAGACAATTTCAATCCGAGTAGAATTAGCGTAAATTTATAGTTTTTATCGGAAAAAGTGGTAATTTTTCTGGATCCAACAATCAGCTACCTAGGCAACAGGCTTAATGCTTTCATATGGGTAAGCTTTTAATGGGAATCAGTCTTATATTTCTCCTTTAAAACCTTACTAGCGTAATGCCCATTGAAATATCAACGGGAGTAAAGATTCGATCGTTCAAGCTATTTATGGAGATCGAATTGGCATCAGAAACATTAATTGTATTGAAAGTCATTTCTTTCTCTCACCCTCCCTCCCTTTGACTCCTCTCTCTCTCTCTCGTATTAAAAGCAATCAAAGCACGTTTACACCCAAAATGATTGTGTAATAGTACGGATTACTTACCTTTGATATCACTCGTGTTGCGCTTCGTTGATTTGTATACGACAAGAAATATATTTAGCCTTAAATGAATATAACACCGCCTCCAACAGTAAAAGGTAACTTATGCAGGTAATTTCACCAAATTTGAAGTAACGAGTATAATAAATGTTAAAATATAAAAGTTATTTATAAAAATTTATTTTTATACCCATTACTTATTTCTTCATAAATGCATTTCTAAAGCTGCATAAAAAGATTGGCGCTAAAGACAATATATCAAGATGAAAATAATGGCGGCAATAAAAATATATTGGTTTAAATAGATACAAACGGGTTCTGTTATAACATAAATACACCTTTCATTAGATTATAATGTAATATGAATAATCATTTCGCTGCAACTTCATTGACATGATTACAGATCGCACTACTTAAAAATCACGCAGAAAACAGTGTCGATCAATAAAAATAAATCAACACAGTTATCAACATATTCTGGATAGGAAAAATCTATCATTTTTAAAAGTATATAACCAATATTACGAAAATTATAAAGTTGTCAAGTAAAGCAAATTTCATGGCATATCTGACCAAAAATTTTCAAATATAGTACCTGAAAACCCTAAGTTTAACTTGACAATTCAGCTAAAGGAATAAAGGTGTGCACTTCCAGATTGACTGCTACCACTGAAGGTCACATACTGCACTCACTTAAAGGTGTGTATAACCATGTTGAAATTCAGGAGGCCTTTTACTTTGAATTGGCGGGCAATGGTTGGGTAATATCTCAAGGTTTGGCACAATATTTTTCAGATCGGCCAATTTATGATTACAGAATATTTATACATTTCAGGAGTATTATTTCAAAACAATGCCTTATTTTCTATAGACAATAAGAGAAATAAATAGCAGTCAAATAGCTCATTCATAGGTTTCAAATTAACGTGATGCGTTTTGTATCTTTATCTCAGCCGAAAAACATTTATAGTAATGTCAGTAATTTGAAAATTTTAATGTATGTAAACTTTGGTGACTAAATATCTAAGCACACAATTGGATTCCGCATCCCATAAATAACGACAGTAAAAAAACAACAAATTGGAAGTGTACGACAAAAAAATCATTACCTTATGATAAAATTTAATAAGATAAATACCTTACCTCGTTTCAAAGCTGAAAATCACCTGTTGAAAATAGTGTTGGGATAAACTAACGCCTGTGGTTTGGATTCGTGGAAGACTCGAAAACATCGATCGATAAACTGATAAAAGCGCTATGACGGCATTTCAATGTTTTCTAGACGAAATTAAAACCTTCGCCGGACGATTTGAACACATTTAGCACTGGTGAATTCTTCAAGGAAAATATTTATTTTTCCGAAAAGATTTAATCCTCTAACCTCCAATTTTATGTTGTAGAGTCATAAAAACTTTATAGTTTTGCAAGATGTATAATTTCAACATATATAAACAGGAAATCACGATAGACAAAATTTATTTGCGCCTGTTGTTACAAAATCATTAGTGTATATATACATAAGTAGATATAACGGATATAACCTTATTTTCTGCGCTGGGGACTCAAGCGCCACTGCACATAGTTGGCGATCATTGGCAATTTTCCCCTTTAGATGTACATATTTAGCCAAACTCTTTAGTATTTGTCGTGTTTGCTAAACGAAAAAAAACAAATGCGCCGGAAAGGCGCATTATGTTGCTAACTTCATCTTAATGATAATAAAAGGTTATAATTAATTTATATGATTAATATATGCTGTAAATTGCCAAAGGAATTTAAATGCTACTTAAGGCATATTAATGACTATATGACCTGAGGTTCACACCGACAAACTTGAAGTCCTACGTTTGCCGTCTTTAAGTTTTAAAATGTTTCCCCGACCAAAACCTGGAGAGAGTGAAGAAGACCTGCTAAGATTGGAGTCAGAGTATCTAAGCAAAGTAATAAATCCGAAAGTGAAACCCGTCGCATCTGAAGGTAAGCTTAGCTTAATTTTATAACAATAATTTAGTCCTTTCCCTGGGCTAAAATATTTAAAATATTTTCCCTCAGCAAAAGATGGTGTACAGAAGAAAAGTAAAGCGTCAGACAATATTGTTAGGAATCCTATCGACTTAGGTGAGCAGTAATTTTATGCTTGATAATTCGGTTGATGTATATAAACTGCCACTCGTGAATTTTGTTTTAGTTGACGTATCCAACGAACTCGTTATACGAGAAAAATTGGTCGAAATGAAATCTATGGAACCACCAAGTGTTCGACCCATCTCAACTACCAGAGGTTTTCCAGAACCATTTTCAAGAGACAAAATGGTAAATTGATTGCACACTAGCTGTCTTAAGGCTTAACATAAAGAATAAGCTAAGATGAAAATTTTGGATTTATTTGATTCTGTAATCCTGAAGTCAATTTTTAATATATGTAAGTTGCAAAATGTAAATGTGACAGCAGTGTATTTGTCGTTTTGGTCACTTCAGCAATTAAATTACACATCCATCTTAGAAAAATTTAAAGAGCTCCTATAATACTCGCATATGTATCTGTTTTTTGATTAAATAAATAGGTATTTCATGGCCATGCTCGAGTTTCTTAATGTAAGGCAATACGTTTTAAATCATTACTATGCTAGTCTGCCTTACTAAATTTTTCATATTAAAATCATAGTTAAGATTTTTTGGTCTTAGAAGTTAAATATCCATCCCGTATTATCTTTAGCAAATTTAAAAAAGTAGTTGCCGAAAGTTACAACATACCAATAAGTTGGTAGTTTTATAATTCAATTTGTGTTATTCAGTCATTAAAATATGACAGAAGACTCAAGTTATGGCTAATTCCACTTTGAAACGTAATTATTTGAAACTATTATTAAGTTGCAACAAATATTTACTTAAGTGATTCTTATCGTAAAAATTTGATTGAAGACGAATTATGGCTAATCTCATTATTGGGCTCTGAATACCTGAAACAAGGCTGTAATATTTATATTTATGAATTGGCCTGTAAATGTTTTTATTGACGCGTTTGCCTGACAGAGTCTTAATTAATTATTAAATTTTATTTTCAGATAAAAATTTCTCCCAGTGGGAAAAGTATATTTGCTCAACAACTTCAGGCTAAAAGAGAAAAAATGGTTGTACATTCACAAATTAGAGAGAGAAAAAGTTCACCCAAAAAGCACAAGTTTGGTAAGAAATGAACAAATGTTTTGTACTAAATATTGTTTCTGCTGATATAGTGACTGATAAAATAATTTACTTGAGTTTTGTTGAACAGGATTAATCTTGCATTAACTTGATTTTAACTATTTATTTTTAGTGAACATAATGCATTGCTAGCAATCTTTTCTTTCTCTAAAACCATAATTTATTCACTTGTTCAAGAAAGAATTAAGCATATATCGTGAATGAAATCAAATTGACAAAATACGTCTATCCGATAGCTACAAAAAAGTTAGTAAAACCAGATGATCTTATTTCGGCTACAAAGCTGCCATCATCAGTGGGGATTTTCTGAGAGTAGGTTTTCTAAACCTTTCTTTGGAGAGGCATAGATTGTCAATTTTATTATATTGCAGTTAATTCATTTGCCTTTATAGGAATACAAGCAGTTTACTAAAAAGTCACTTTATTAATCATACTAACATATGTCCAATTTATATTTCCTTCAATTCATTCTAAGATTTCCACCAGAAAATTTCATGTATATGAAAACGTTAATAATAATAATAGTCTCTACCACAATAATTGTTTGTTACAGAAAATAATACACTATTTGAACTGTACATTTTGTGCATAAAGATTAATCCCTAAATGTCTAATTATTTGATTTCAGGAGAGAGTAGTACTAATCGTGAAAATACTACTGGTGTTGGTGCGATAATGAAGGAGATACAGGATGAGAATACGAGGAAGCTGGAGTCACTTTCTGGAGAAGAAATAATGCAACAACGCAATGAACTAATGAGTCAGCTAAGCCCCCAAATGTTAGAGTTTTTTAGGAAAAGACGGACTGGTGGAATAGCAAATGAAGTTGGTTCTTCTAGTAATTGTCCATCCATTGATGAGCGCATGGAGGACAGCTTGGAAAGAGATGTTCAAGGAGATGAAATGAAAATGATGGACGAGGCAACTTCTTCTGTAAAAAGTCATTCAAAGGAAGAGGAAACCAATTCCGTTTGTATGGTAGAGAGAGAGAGAATGAGTGAGGTGGCAAAAATTGAATGCAGTGAGAATTCCGTTGTGGAAGAAGACATGGAAACTGATATTGTTGCCAAAGCTGAGATTCCCGAAGAGCTTACCGAGGGTTTGCTCCATAACAGGTGGTTGCATATGGACGTGAAAGAGGAAGAAAAACTGAAGTGGATTGGTGACATTTCTAAACCTCGTCCTGTTAAGCCGGGTTCAGGCCATGTTGCTCGGTTTGATTTTGAAGGCAAGTGAAACATTCCTTTTTTGGCAGTGTTATTTTTTTTCCAACTATATTTACTCCTGTGATGCAAATTTTATCATCCCTTTTCTAAAAAATCGGTACAACATACATTGTACAAACTTTCTCATATATGGGTACTAATGCGTCGTTTAGTTATCTTTAGAAAATTAAAATCGTATGAGCCTGTTTTTAGAAAATCCAATTTTTGTTAAAGTTGCCCAAGAATAAATTAGCCTTATATTCATTCATTGAGAAAAATGAAATGCGTAGTATTATTGTAGATGTATACTCAAGTAACTGTACAAAATTTGATCAAAATGGTTTGAGCCGTTTTTGAGAAAATCGAATTGTTGTTAAAGTTGCCTAGAATAAACTAGCCTTATATTAATTTTTTGAGAAATATGAACTATACAGTATTATTGAAGACATAAACTCAAGTAACTACGAAATTTGATCAAAATCGTTAGAGCCGTTTTTGAGAAAATCAGACTGTTGTTAAAAATGCGTAGAATAAACTACTATTAATTATTGATCAATGTCAACCATTTCTACATATACTCTGCTCAGTATGATAAAACGCCTAAGTTCGAGATTTCATTCATTTTCGCTCTACCGTCTAGGCTCCAGCGCCAGTAACAGACAGACGGCGTTGCGAAATCCACTTTTTCGGATTCAGCAACACCTAAAACTTATATTTCTGTAAAAATCTCGAGGTCGAATTTTTTCGCAAAAACAATAGGTACTTTCTCGATACTTCGTATGAGAAAGTAAAAAGACTAACAATTTTTACATTGAACGACGATCACCGAATTTTCTGTTTGACCCTGCATGTACTGTTCTGTGATATATGTTTAATCAAATTTCCAACATTTCATTTATTTCCACCATCCTCTATCAATGTTTTTACAATCTATATAATCACATTATCATTCTTATCATCATTAATATCATTTTCAGCAGTTTTTCATACTATAATTTCTCAATTTATTTTGTTTTCTTTTTTAGCTTCACTGCAGGGTACATTTACGTAGTTCTATAAACACAGTTTATGTAATATAGTCTCAAGTTTCTAAATAATAATTTCACATCATACTGCGACAAATCTCTAAGACTAGAATGGAAAGTACTTTCATTGCAAGTTGTGAATTTATAAATTTGTAACTGAAATTGTTGTTTTTGCGATGCTATGGGTTATGAAAAATTGTGAAAGAAAATAATATAAAATTGATTATAAAAATTATTCATTTTGGTGCTTATGGTATGTAACTTTTGAAAATACTGAATGTCAGATTCATGTTTATTTAGGTGTAATCCTTCCATATGATGCTGATTTGCCAGTAACAAAGGCGCTTCATCACCATGGATCTGAACCAGGTAGACCTGGTTATACCTTAGATGAGTTGTTGGTTCTTAGTCGAAGTGCAGTTGCACAGCAACGGACCCTAGCTCTTACCACTCTAGCAGCAATTCTAAAAACGGTAAATTAATTTTGTCCTTTTAGTCTAATGCAATTTTTATATTGTTTGGATATAATTAATGGCTTAATAAGTTTCCATTTGCTCTCCTTTGCCTATCTTTTTTTTAAATGTGGAATAAAGTTAAAGCTATATAGACACTGATTACACCCCACAGTAGCTGATCTTAGCTCCACCAAACACCTATTCTGATAATTTGACTTCTCCAGGATGTCGGTCCAAAGATATTGCATACACAGTCAAATTATCAAATGTATAAGAATTTGTTTTAGAAAACAGCACTGAAAATGTCAAATTGACTTTAGTCAATTTTAGTACTGAAGGGCTTACAATAATTTTTCTTGTTTAAATTAACCCACAATATGTAGCAGCATAACTGCAAACAATCTTTTATGAACATGAAATCTTTAAAGCTAATTTTAATTTCAAGATTTTGTAAGATGTAGAAGTAGTGAAATGTTTTTATAAGAAGAGTGCCAAGTGTTTCACTTTTGTTCTGTAAGATATAATTTCACTGTTTGAGAACTCATGGATTTAAGAGAAATTTTGTAAATACAGTGTTCTTTAAAATACAAAATGACTTGTAGAGTAATGATTAGTGATTTCTTTTTTATTTAATTTTGTTGCAGGTCAAGGAAGGTTACTATGACTCCTGCTTAGATGAGCCTTTGCTACCTCTCCTAGTTGAAAGGGATATTCTCACTCTCTTTCGTTTTTCTCTTGATGAGAACTCTCATTTGAATCTTCTTCCGGCAGCTACTGCTATCTCACAACTTATAGTTGATGGACCCGATGAGGTATTCATCTATATTTTTGTCATTATTTATTAAAGTTACTTAATAATGTTGTATAATGCAAGAAATTGTTTTTCAAGAAATGGTTGACCAAACTTTTTGTTGTTGATATAATAATTAATTTTAAGTTTGGGTCCCAATGCTTCTACCTTCTTTAATTATATATGCTATAATATCACAGCATAAAAGTTGACCTTTAAAGCCTTAAATAATCTTTTTAAAAAATTAGTGTCAAGTTAAATGCTTGTAATTTGTGATAAGTATTAGTAAAGTGAAAGAGGTGGATCGACCTCTGTGGTAAGTATATGTCTAAACATGCATTTTCGTGCTGAAAAATTGAGGTTGACTTTATACCATGATATACTCTAGTCTTTCTGAATTTTTCCTCTTTTATTATTATTAACTTCTCTTCATATTTATTTGTCACACATCAACACTTTTACGAAGCATACAAATTTTTCAATGATATTTTTTGTCCAGGAAAAAATCATTTTTTCTTTTTCATTGTATTTTCTTCTGTTAAGGTGTATGGTGATGTGATATCAGTGTTTATGCATTGAAGCATTTTTCATTCGTGTAATTTTTTAAAAAACAAATAGGTCTGCCTTGACCTCTGCCTAGGAATGCCACTTAGCTTAGAACAACCCTGTTTGGCACCTAAGTCACCTCCAAAAATAAATGAGGAGACAAATGACAACCTTGTTGCCAGAGGGGATCTTGTGAAAGGAGCCTTACGAATGGATGTGCTTCCGAGGGCAAGGTATGCTTAGTGTTATGCTTTTAGAATTGCATTTTGGAAGAGAAAAAAATTCATTCTGTAGTAACAAGGATTGACCCAGGGTAATTACCCTCTCTGCAAGATTTCAGAACACAGAAAAATAAAAAATAATAAAAGGTAACATATTGAAGAAATACTACTTTTTAGTGTATTTATTTTTACTTTCTCATCGAGAAAGTATTCTATCGCAAAAAAATTCGACCTCAAGATTTTTACAGAAATATACGTTTTAGGTATCGCTGAATTTGAAAAAGTGGTTTTTGCAATGCTGTCTGTCTGTTACTGGCTCGGGAGCCTAAACCGTAAAGCGAAAATGAATGAAATCTCGTACTTAGGCATTTATCATACTGAGCAGAGTATATGTAGAAATGGTTGACATTGCTCAATAATTAAGAGTAGTTTATTCTATGCATTTTTAACAATTCGATTTTCTCAAAAACGGCTCAAACGATTTTGATCAAATTTCGTACAGTTACTTGAGTATACATCTACAATAATACTACTTATTTCATTTTTCTCAATGAATGAATATAAGGCTAGTTTATTCTTGGGCAACTTTAACAAAAATTGGATTTTCTAAAAACAGGCTCATACAATTTTCATTTTCTAAATATAACTAAACAATGCATTAGTATATGAGAAAGTTTGTACAGTGTTTGTTGTACCAATTTTTTGTTGTACAAAATCTGTTCTATTTCTTTTTTGCATATCAAAATTTCTATCATTTCAAAGATATTTTCAAATGGCTTATTTTTTCATCCTTGATGAAGTCTGAATCTGCCCTTGTCTTGTAAAGAACTATATTTATGTCATTTTGTTTTCTTTAATGTTCTAAACCAGGGTTTCCCAAATGGAGGTCCATGGGATTTCAGATGTTCTAGTAAGGGTCAACAGGTTGAAAAAGATTGAAAAACCGTTATAAACATTAACTGTAAAATGCGCTGTCATTATAATGACCTCTCTTAGTGAATGTTGTAAAATAGTTGGAGTATTTAACACATTCTTGACGTAAGGCGTTTTTCTTTTTCCCTTGGTACATCTAACTATATATTAATTTTACGTTGACATCTGTAGACATTTGTGTACAATTTATATCGGCGTATTTCTCGAGAACCGTTCGTCGTAAAGATAAGCTGTAAACGGCATTTTATTTCTACTGGATATGAAGTCCCTGGAAAAATATTTTCATTTTCTAAAGTGTCCCAGGTTCGAATCCAGGAGACAATTATATTTTCCCATAAGTTTATACGGGATTTTTGATTTTTCAGAGTGCAAGGTTTTTTTCCTTCATTAAAATAAGTAAATATAGACCGATTTTCTTCTTTTTTGCTTTATTTGATGGCTAAAGCTCTATACTATCTTATTCTTGCAATGTTTACACGTTACACAGTGAAAGTTTTCAGAAATATGCATTCATTTTTGAAATTTTTAGGATTTTTTGTACTCATTCCGGGCGTTGCCAAGGAGACTCCCATTGTTGCTTCCGATTCATTTAATGCCTATTAAACCTTCAAATAGATGAAAGAAAAAGGTTATTCGCTTCGAACTGTTGTTTGAGCATCGAAATTAATGAAGCATAGCAACATAAATATTTACAGATAATTATTCTGTTGACTGCGTATGAGAAGCGTTTCTAGCTGTGTCAATAACATGTGTATAACAAACATCCTTCCAGCGCATTGAGTTTTATTTTAAATTGTGCAATTAATTTGTTTTTTGTTTTGTTTCATCGTTTGAATGCTGGAATCTTACCTTTTTGTAAGTAGAACCATCATATTACACATCTGTAATCCTTATTAACGCAAATAGGCTGATGCATCAATTAAAAATTAGATGAGAATAGGGACACACATTACTTTGTAAACACATTGTATGGTTATCTTCTCTTCATTGATAGTCTAAATAAACGCATTGACGTCGCCTTTATAGTCGTTGATAGACACTTGAAGTAAAGCAGTTGTTTGTGAGTTCGTCTATAAGCGTGCAACGATAATTATTGGAACTAAGGTAAGGTAGAGCTATTAGCCCAGCTACAGCTGCCAGAGAAAGGAAGAGGAGCCAACGATCAAACGAAGAGTATTGTAGGAAGAGAGAGAAAGAGATGCGGAAGCTCATAGGATTGCCCGTGTAGATGAGGAGCACAGAGTAAAAGAAAGACAAAGAAATAGGGAAACATGTCAAATGAATAGGGAACAAAGAAGGTCTAACCTAGGGCCGAACTATTTAGATTATTTGCGTTTAATTTATTTCGTTAGTTATTCAATAAAAAGTCACTAAATCTTCAGTTTATTCAAATCGCGTTGAGGATCGGAGATCCGGGGCTGCCCTATTAGTATAATTTATTTTTTAATTCACATGTAATAACGCATTTCTCACTTTACCTCTGTAGAGCATAGCATTTATGAGGGTTATCTTTCTCTCACTCTGTCTGTCCATTTGTCCACACAATTTATTCCACTTGAATTTTTTATTGTTTATGAAGTTAGGGATATTTTTGTAGTATACTTAAAAGGATAGTGCATTGAAAATTGTTAAATGGTCAAGGTATTTATTAGCAACTATTAATTATAAGGAAATGTTGTGGGTTGCAGAAATGCCAGGTTGAATTATAATAAATTTACGTCTTACAACTTTTGAACCTATTTTGTTATGACCCACTTGATGATGCTACTGTGTAGCGAAACCATGGTCGTCTCTTGTTATTAAATGAAAATAAAACAGTGGAAAAAGTACTAGTGCTACAGTTATTTATTCTCCGAATATGGATATATTCCACAAAGTAACACCTACAACAACGGATTTTAAGTAGGTACTACCCAAGGTGAGGGTTTGGAAGTCTTTTATTCCTGAGTTGGAACTCATTGCAGGGCATAACTGCTGTTTATTGCTCCTTGTTTTGGAGATTAAAATTTTTAATATTCTCCAACTTTGAAAGTTGGTGTGTCTGATATTTACAATTAGTACATGCGCTATTTGCTTCTTGTGGCCCTAAAAAAATTTCAGAATATTTTTACAGGCCACCTACCTGAGTGAAAAATATGTAATGCATAGACATGGTGTCCCACCAGTGGGTCACGACAGTCATGAGAAGTGATGCCCATGATCCACTGGTGGGTCACTCCTTTGTGAACATGTTAAAGTAACAATTCTTTGCAGAAATATTTTTTCTTATTCTCTAGAGCTCAGAGTTTTCTTTTATTTTAATATTGCCATTACCATATGCTGAACTATACTGTATAATTTTTTGTCAAATTTGGTATTTTGTATCTATATCCAAAAAAGTATGGTGATATCAATTTTTTTAACTTAAAATTTATTCATAGGTATATTTTGGAGGTTCTACGTCCACCTCCTAAAGTTGTCATATCTATGCTGGAACTCCTTACAAGAATAGCCAGGCATTCAAAGGATGCAGCACAATCAGTGGCCAAATTTCCTAGGCTCATTTCTACAATATTTTCTGAATTTCTGCCACCGAATTGGAACAGATCGGGTAATAATATTATTCAGCATTTTTCCATATTTTGTATTTAATACTAAAATTATTTGTTTCCACACATTGGCATAAGCAAAATATCCTAGCATGAATTCTACTTTTGATCCATTGTTTGTTTATTTTTTAATATTTTCCAGTTAACATCATCAGTCCATTGGATATGCCCTCTGTTTATGGTGTTCCTCTTGCTAAGGCTGTTAAATTTGTTAGAATATTAGCCTGCAGTAGCCCAAACTTTGCATTGACTGCAGTAACAAAATTTGGAATCATGAAGTCTCTATTAGCATATGTTTCCATAGATCCAAGGTAAGTTTTATAATCTGAAATCGAATACATTTTTATACTCATTTCATATAAAAGACTTATACCATATTTACTCGTGTAACCCGTGCACTCGTGTATCCTGCGTACCCCTATTTTTGGGCCGGTTCGGAGGGACAAAAATTAATTTAAGCCGGAATAAGTTTTTTTAAAGTCACTGTTCCCACTCCCTGAAACAAGTTCCGCTCAAGTTAAGCATCTTCTCCCTCCAAGGCTGCGCCTAGGTTGTTTCGTGCCCAGGTGCAAGATTTCTCTGTGGCACCCCCCTACTAGTGAAATTTCGTGGTTTGATCAAATGCGACTTTTTTCATCGATAGAGAGTGGAGACAAGCTAATGTATTACTTGTATTACATATCGAATTGATTAAAAAATTAGTTGCATAATTATTAATATAAACATATCATTTAATATCTGCTTGAAGGAAAATTATAAAACTCGCTGCACATATGATTATAATTCAATACTCTCTCCCGTTACCTTAATTATCAATCAAAAATTCTTATATTTTTGTCCATTTACAAGCCAAATTAGATTCAATATTTATTGTGACAATAAGAAAACAAAACTTCAATTATTTATGCATTCCTACGTCAAAGTTTGACTTTGTATTTTCAATTTAAGATATTTTAAAATCCAATGAAGAAGTAGATGTCAATAATTCTCTCATTATTTGGAGAAATTGTTTCGGTATTTGAATTTGGTACTATTTAGAAATGAATATGAACATTAACATAGGTGGAAGATCGTGAAGGAGTAAGGAAAGCTAGTTTTCGGAAAAGCTATACCAAACCGATTTAAACAGATTTGGGATTTCCAAGACTTGGTAAGTGGGAGAAAAAGGGTAGGCACCTGGTATTCTTCCAGCAAATGGATTTGTGGTAAAGGTCGATGGTACTTTAAGAAAGGATTGCCGCCTCAGCTGGAGCTCCTCCCTAGGGTCAGGATAGCAATTAGCAGAGTAGCACCCTCACCTCTTGGCAACTCCTATGGTGAACCCATTTTTGGTCACCCCTGATAAGTGTTCTAGCGACCCTGTGTCATGTGACCACATATCACAAGGGATCGGAAAAATTTTGCCTGGAAGATTTTGTGTCATTTTAGTATCTCCAACTTTCCCTTTTCACTCAGACAAAGGAGGAAACATTCCCAAGTTGAGTTCCAATAATATATAGATATAAATACCTTGATGGGAAGGCTCTCCGGCAAGTTGGTGCCCGGGTGCATTGCACCCACTGCACCCCGGGTAGGCACGCCTCTGTCTCCCTCCTATATGATGCAATTAATTGGGCGATCTCTTTATGCTGATACTAGTCATCTTTTGTTAACTCCTTAACTGTTTTAGTTGTAATATTATGCAACTTCGCCCTCACTTCACTGTTTTTGACGTAATATTACACACCGATGCAGAGCTTCACTTACTATTTGTTCGTCTATGAACGGGAACTTCCCTACGCAGATGGGGAGTTTTTTTGCATATCATCTAGTGAGGAAATATTGTAAGGTTAGGAACAAACAAGTCCATACACTTGAGGTGGGGATTTCCGTCTTCCTTTCGAGCAATGAAATCTTTCATTCGCACAAAATTTCACCACTCCAAATTCTTTGAAGTGGACGAGGGAAAAGGATCAAACTTTAACCTACCTATTCTCCAGCCAGCAAACCCTCAGTAGTCATTGAACTATAGTTATCAGTTAGTCGGCGTATTCTTTCTGCCTACTTTTGCGAGTTTTTGCCTGCAGCGCGGGCGTAACTTACACGTTTGCTTGGTCGCATAAATATGTGTATACTTCGTAGAATTCGACGTCTTATAAATATAAACGTAGATGCAAGCGTATTGCAGAAAATTTACTATCAATACTCACAATTTATATAACCCATTCTGAAATCCTCTTGTAAGAGGCGTTTCAGAGAAAATGGTGTGTGGAGTACACAAGTAAATACGGTATATATTTTTATCAAATATTGTTCCAATTATAGCGCATAGAATTAGGTAAAAAGAAGACATTCGTAGCTAAATCATTGAAATCATATCATAATGAAGCTAATGTAATTTTAAGTCTTATTTTATATCTTTGAAATGCTAATTATAAAGTTGATAACATTAAAAAAGGTTATTTTCTTAAGTTATTAAATACATTATTATTATATCATCAACATGTATATTAATTGAGTAATGGAAGGTCATGTCAGTCACAACCCAAAGTGTAGCTTCCCCTCCACTTTCACTCAACCACGCTTGAGTGGAAGTAGAGTTGAAGATAATGCGTGGGGCACAAGGAGGGCCTGCAGGTACCTGGAATAGGGTTCCGAGGCTCAGTGCACGGCAGTGACCTAAATGACTATTATATAAGTAAAAGTATTGGACAAAGCATTCCAATTTGAATACTGAAACCATACCAATTTCGTAAGTAGAATCTTCCCTTCCATTTTAAATCATCCACTCTTAAGGAGAGGTAGAGGGGAAGGTAAAGCCTCTGTATCTTTGCTCAATGCATAGCAAATGCTTACTGTAGTTTGCATTCATTTCTCTGACTCTATGAACATAGTGTATCAAAAAATCATTTGGTTGGGTTGGTTGAAAGAAGCGTTTACATTTACCAATTCAAAATGCCTGTTGTGTCATATCATAAGGAGATTATTGATTGGTTAAGAATGATAACTTCTTTGCTTGCCCATTTATTCCTCCAGTAATCAGTCCTTTTTAGCTATCTACGGTGCCCTCACAAAAACCTGGCATTTCGTAGACCAGCTACGGAGTATTGGATCATCTAGGACTGTGGCTTAAACGCACCAAGTATCAAATATACCAGGATTTTCTCTAGGATATTCTCAATTCTATCAAAAATATTCCACAAACATTTGGACAATTTGGGATCTCCTCAACTACCTGAGTACCTACTTATCTGGTTAATACAGACTCTTGGAGTTTAAGGTTCTTAAGTCAGAAAATTCAGTATTTTGGGGGTTAAGCCAGGCAGCCCCCCCCCCCCCCCCCCCTCCCCTCCGGTTGTGCACCTGATGTATACAGGTATACACTCTGTACCTTTGCTCAATGCATAGCATACTGCAGTTTGCTATCATGTCTCTGACTGACTGACTGAAGAATAGCATATCAAAAAATTGTTGGGTTGTGTTGGTTGGAAGAACGGTTTCAAAAATGTTGTTTGGTTGGGTTGGAAGAATGGTATAAAAAACGTTAGGGTTGGTTGGAGGACCTTCTTACCATAATACCTACAGAGCTCCGATTTTGGAGCTATACAGGCAGATAATATATTATTAAATAAATAAAGCCAACCTAGAAAATTTCTCATTATTATTTAAAAACTAAATTAACCTATGAATTTCATTTGCTTTTATTTAATGTTAGTATCTAAAAATCCAAAAATAATATGTAGTTCTTTTTTATGGATGGAAATAAAGGGAATGACTACTGTGCGCAAAACCTGCTTTTATTCATGTTTATATTTAAATTGAAATTAGTGTATTATGTTTCAAATATTTTTATTTAAATATAGTTTATAAAAGCATAAAATCCTTTCCTCTTCCAATTCTGCCATCAAAAGTTTTAAAGTTCTGTTTTACCCTTAAAAATGATTGTCAGAATTTTTAGAATAAAATATTTTCCAGAAGAAAGTTATTTTATTCAAAGCATGAAGCTCCAAAGCTCACATCCAGTGAGGAGAAATAAGTTTTTCATTCCACATTCTTAAGAATTAAATAGCATTAGTTCTCTTGTTATGAAATATTCAGTCTTATATTCAAATCTGGTCAAAATATTTATAATCGAATAAAATTAATATATGTACTCATAAATATACAAAAGTCTAAAAAAATTTTGGACAATTTTGTAATTTGTACTACTAATGAAAAAACTTCTTATCTTGATCCTTCTTTTGTTACCTAAACTAGTGAATCTTCCCTTCCCCAAGGAGAATCATTAGCACTTGCCTTGGAAAGCTATTACTTATGGCAGGTACTTATTCATTATGGACTGACTGCTGATTATTATTTGTGAGTATTAACTTAAAGTAATATGTCTTCATTGTCTTCTAAGAGATAAATTTTTTACTAATATTTCTTTTTGTGTAGTTATAGCGCCTCAAACATGGCATCCTTGGAGATAGGAAGTTGGTAGTTTTCTGAATATCACCGATTTCAGAAACCTATGTTGATTGAATAGGTTAGCTTTGGAAAGTTAAGAATCATTATCTCTGTAGCAACTTACAGTGTTAAATTTGATAAGTTAAATATAAAATATCAAACGTGATAGAAGAATGAAGTAAATTTGACATTTACTGTAGTTCTTCAATTATCACAATTTTTTCCTTTTACAAATTGAAAAACAGTGGCTGTTGTTTAAATTTAAATTGGTAAAGGTGAGGGTTAGGTGTGAGGTGGATTGTCTAGGGTGGTTATTGGAATGCTGGATTTGAGAGGTTATAATGTAAATAAACTATCATGAAAATGTCAAAGACATATTAAAAAATAAAGTAGTTATTGTTAATGCTTCCTTTGTACTCTTAGATTGTTTGCTTAGTTCTGTCAGTTTTAATTCTAATTTTTCATAATTATTAGGGAATTTTCTCCAATGTTGATGCGTCAGCTGCAATATCATCAATGTGTTTCAATGGAAGTTGAAGTTTCTTCCAAGTGCTTTGACCATGAATATGCAACTGGTCTCATGGGTCTGCTGGAGGCTTCCCTGAACATCTCACTAGATGGGTAGGTATCACCTTTGGCAAAATATCTGAAATTTTTGTGGATATCTTGATGCCAGAAAATTTTAACTTCATCATTTTAATTGCCAGTCATTAATATGAATGTCTTGATGCAAGGAATTTTGATTGAAAATGATTATGAGTGTATACGTATAGTTTTTTATTTTATTAAAATTATGTTTATATAAGTTTTTTGTTATCTTTTATTAGCATCATAACACCTGGTTCTCATCAACAGTCAGTTGGAGCTCAAAACTTAGGAGTTATCTTGCAACCTTTATTGTTGTGCTTGAGGAAGTGGTTCACAGAGTTGACCAGAGCCAAAAAAGTTCCTGGGGTAAATATGATTTTTAGTTTTAATGTGATAATTATTATTATTCATGAACAAGCTAATTAATAATCTTTTTAAAGTGCCAGTCCTTATTATCTGTGTCCTTTGTAAATTTTTTTTACTGATTGGTTATTGTTTCTTGTAGTACTCTGCTCTCAAGCTAGTTGGTTCATGCCTGAGTTTCTTATCAACTGCATATTCCAAACTTGATAGTGGACTTTCAGGTTATGCCAATGAGCTACACGAAAGTGTTAAGTGTGTACTGGTTGATTGTCTGTCAAAATTTATGAAAAGTTGCAACTTCAGGACATTAATGGAAAGGCTATGGTGAGGAATGTTATTAGCCACTGATTACATTATAAATTAGTCTCGAGGCTTCAGTTTCTAGGTTAGAATGAGATAATAATTTCAAGCCGGCAAGCATGACTTGTATGAATTTCTTACGAAATATGCTTAGGAGTAAAACCTACTCGGTAGAATATCATTGAGGTACTTCATATGCTTCTCATAGGTTTTGTAAAATTTTTAAAGAGCATTTCAGAAATTCATTTCTTCTTCACGTACTTTGAAAAAATATCATAAACAAAATGGTGCTAACTGTACTTCCTATTCCAGGAGCCACTCATCTTTAAGGCCAACTGAATGGACAAGGGTGGTTAGAGATCCACCAGCTTTGCCATCTGCTGGAGGTGTTAGGTGGCATGGTGAAATAACTCCAGTATTACGTACCACAAGTCCCCTACCAGTTCTGCTCCCTATAGCAGACTTTCTCCTAATCACTGCCTCTTCCAAAAACTGTCTGTCTTCCCAGGTATATAATTAAAACCAGCCATATCACTAATGGTGCTTAGTTATTTTATATTGCTGACAGTTTCATCAGCCAGTGGTTCCCAAGCAGGGAATCGTGAAATATTTTCAGGGGGTCACCAAGAAGGAATGTTTTCATTTTATTTTTACATATGGATATATATATATATATATATATATATATATATATATATATATATATATATATATATATATATATAACAACTTTTATACAAATAAAATATATTTTTAAATTCATGTTATATTTCATGTTTATTGGCTGATGAATGGAGTTAAGGGGTTGACAGTAAGGTTGACCATCTTAAAAGGAGGTTACAGATGCATCAAGCTTGGGAACCACTGTTGTAAACCTTAACCTTTGAGGCATATTTTTCAAAACATGCTTTGGTACTTAGGGAGTTAACAGTTTATGCTACCTAGTTCAACATTTAGCTGTTAGATGGCACTTCTTATGCATGCCTTTGTACCTCCCAACAACTTCCTAGTTTAGTCATTATGTGGCACTGTGTGCATTACTCACTCTGACTGTGATGTTTCTGTGTTCTCATTCCCAGCAGAATGGGATTTATCCCGAGTCTAGAGAGTGCAACAACTCAATCATTTTTTTTAAACCCTTATGTGCGACAGTACCATAGTGACAATTATGTTTTGCATGAAAGTTATTACGGGTGCTTGAAATGGAATCTAACCCTGAGTCCTGGTTTGCAAGCTAAGTAGGCACCATTTGTGATACCACAGTCTGGAGGATGGATATATTGCACTTTAGCTGCCAATTTTCCTTCGCACATAACGAACGAGTAGCGAAAAACCCAGTGTCGCGTGCACTTGGGAAAACCCCATTCTGCCGGGAATGGGAAGGCAAGAAACATGGCAGTCAGAATGAGTAATGCACACAGTGCCAGGTAATGGCCAAAATAGGACATTCTTGGGAGGCACAATAATGTGCATAAGAAGTGCCATCTAGTGGCTAAACATTGAACTAGGTAGTGCGAGCCGCTTACTCCCTAAGTACCAATGCTTTTATTTCATTTCAACCAAGTTTTTTTCAATATCTGGTCTGGTTATTGAGATTAACTTTTTCTGTTATTTTCTACCCTAGCAGTGCTTAGCATGAAAGTAGAGTCGAGTGTTACTGGAATTAAATTGTATTTTAAAGTATTTTTCATGGTTATCATTAAGTTAATTTTAGAAATTTATTTTTGGGTGTTTTCAAACTTTTTAATTTTATCTTTCAGATTTTTACCAATTTTCTCAGTAATGTAAACTTGTTGGAGTACATAGGCAATGTTTTAAAATCAAAAGAGCTGAACAATGACTGGTTTTGTAGATATGAGATACATTTCATCATTTCTGTTGTACGACTTGCAGCACAAAAGGTAACAGCTTCTCTTGTATATTAATTATTCTTTATTTATTACAGATAATTTTTTATTCTTTATTTAATTATAACTTTAGTATTTTGGCAATAATATATTCTTTTTAAGAATAGGAAATCACTGATTTCGTTTTCTTTGAAAATTTTCCAATTTGAGGTATCAATTTGTCTATGTGATATAGTATCTATTACAAGATTATTTTTAATCATGTGTATATACGCTATATTTTTATCTTTTCAATTTTAGTAGTTATGGAGTAACCTATTAGGATTGTGCATGTATCAGTGTAGTTTTGCAGAATAGGTAACGAAATAATGCATTTTATTGTTTAAAAAAAAATATATATGTATAAAATATATGGTCAATTCTTACAACAGCAAATGTCTTAAATCAGTAAATGGTCATTTTAGTTGAAAGTTAGCTTGCTGGGAATGCCAGTGAAACAATCATTCAGAGACCAATTTGCACCAGAAAATTCTACTATAAACTAGGCATAGAAATTTATATAGGTGTCAGTATATTTTAAAATTTTTGTCCATGTTTCTGCCTTAACAGATAGTTGAGGGAGAAATGGACCAGATGCAGTACCATTCTGCTGCATTGGCAATGGTCCCCCTGCTATCACCTGATGATAATCATCTTAAAGTCAAGCTTTTTGAGGAAGTTATCTTTGAACCAGCATTTTTTGGGTAAATGCCAATATTGAGGGTGTACTTGTTAGTGTTAGTATTTTATAGTTGGTAAATTCTATATTGCTTAATAAGTTAACTACTGAAGCTTCATAAAGCCACTTTTTACGTAAGGTAAAGAGTTATGCTTTGCTATACATATAATAAGCAATTTTTAATGGAGAATAAAAAATAATTTTTTCTTGTAGAAATGTTATAATTCAAGGGGATTTGAACATGGATCCATAGAATACTTCTTATTGTTTTTGTGAGAAATAACGAAACTGCTGTGTTACGGGAGGCATCCTAAGTAATCTCTAGACAAATTTTACAACCTGTAATGTTGACTAAAACTATTAAATTTTTATAATTTTTTGTATAGTGATGCCTCACAAATTGCTTCTGTCATTGATTCCTTGGAGTTGGAAGATAAACATACTCCGTGGGTTTCGGCAGCTGGTCATACAACTGATCAACCCAAGATTTTTCTTCTGGAGAAAGCATTGGAGAAGTGAGTTTGACCAAAAAATAATTTATATAACTATTACTAATTACCTAATTTTAAAATAATCCACTCAATCAAATTTCATAAATACCGAAAGATTTGTATTGATTTTTCATAAAGATTTATATTTTAAGCATTTAGTGAACTGTCATTATTTTGTTTATATTTTTTAAAGTTTTAAAAAATTTATTATTTAATCTATCAGCCTACCAGTTATTTCTTCCCATCTAAAGGAGTTTTTGGGACTTTCAAATAAAGGCGAGAGCTCTGACAGTGCAGTCTCTGAGATCCCATCACTCCTCCATCAAATTGGGAATAGTGGGAATTGCATGGGTGCCATATGGGCATATAAACTACTTGCTAGTCTTTGCAGTCCAGAAAAAGAACAAAGGTAAGTTAATTTATTGCATTTTTATGAAAGTCTATCTTTGAACTAAATTGGTGACTCATGGTTGAGAAATAGATTGGATTGATATAAAAAGCAATCTTCTTAATGAGTTAACATCTTACTTAGTTTGCGAGAGATGAAGTTAATCACCTTGTTACTCTAGGAGTGACTTTTAAATGAGGTGTAATATTACAGCTTTATTTTATATAAAAAAAGATTTTGCAATACTATTTTGTTATGTGGATGCATAATGCATAAATATAAACTTGTGATATTTTAACAGCAGAATTATCTAAGAAACATTTTTAAAGAAATATTGTTTGGTGTGTGACATATACCTAACTAAACTTTAGTGATTTTAAATGATATTTGGAAAATACTTTTACAAATTTTAAATATTCAGATTTTGGTTTTTCTCATTACAACATGTTTGGATTCAAAGCCATGGAAGCCAGGTCCAAACTTCCACACAACTGGAGTAAATATGCTGAATTTTTCTGTTATATAACAAAAGAGAGAAAGGAAGGCTTCAAATTAATCACTGAAAGATTCATTCTTTGAAAATACAGTGGAATCCCCATTTAATGTTTGCCCGGGGGACAAGTTTTTTTGTACCTTAAATCTAGTAGTCTAAAATTTAAAGACTAAACAGCAGTTTATTAATATCAAATTTTTATTAATCGAAACACAAATATTCAGAGTACAGATAGATAACGTTGCTCAAAGAAGATGGAACTAGTCTAAGGCGGTTTGCCATCTCTTTTCTTGTAATGTTTGGATGGGCCTCAACTTGACGAATAATGGAAACATTTTCGCTTAAAGTAAGCTTACTCATTTTGGTACCCATATTAATAAAATATCACCGAATTAAGTAAATATCTTTTCCACAAAACGAAATAGACATGCACATGAATGACACAACTAGACAGCATTTTTAACGCCATGCAGAAAACACTCTGTATACCTGCATGAAAACACAACACTTAACGTCGGAAAGCCAATACCTTAGGCGTTACTTTGCCATCACAGTGAAAAGCTGCACTCAATTTGTTGCCCAGCATATTGACCAGTTCACACCCGTAAGCTCGTACAATGTGATTCACTTCTACACGGTCTAGAAAAATGATGTGAAGAGGTTGAAATATAATATATACAAGTATATGCAGTGATGAGCCGAAGCCGGCTCGCGTAAGCCGTTTGTTAATTTTTCTCTGAATTTGCAAGCCTGTTGTTAAATTTTTAGAAAATATGAAAATTTATTGATTTTCGTCCTTTCAAGTACCGTATCTGCCCGAATAGAAGCCGACCCCGGATTTAAGCTGACCCCCCCAAAAATTTCCGCAATTTTTTGGCAAACACGTAAATTTCGTAGATTTTATGTTGAAGTGTGCCGGGCAATCATGCACATCTTAGAATACATTATTTGAGATCGAAGAAATGTGTGGGAAATGGTTTAGTTGACATTTTGAAATACTACTCCAATTAATAATTTTGCATCATTGAATAATATTCTACATTCAGTGACAATAATTTCATTCAGCTTCATTTTCACAAAAGGTCAAATATAGTAACAGCGATCTCGCCAAAGTATTTTTTCATTCAAGTCTATTTCCAATGAAATTAGCATTTACATTGCCTTAAGAAATTGCATTTTTATAACTATACACGTTCCATGTAAAGTTTTACCGAAATTCAAACAGTTGAGCATTCAAAGCCGTCAACACATTTTGCGTAATCGTCAATTTACGCAAGCGATCTCGCCAAGATATTTTTTCATCCAAGTCTATTTCCAATGAAATTAGCATTTACATTGCCTTAAGAAATTGCATTTTTATAATTATACACGTTTCATGTAAGTTTTACCAAAATCAAACAGTTGAGCATTCAAAGCCGTCAATGCATTTTGCGTAACCGTAAATTTACGCAAGCAATCTCGCCAAGATATTTTTATATATATTCATCGTAGGTCAAATATTTACTTTACAAAAAATATAGTACTATCATTTGAACGCGAAGGCAATGAGAGACTTTCGAGATTTAACCATAACCCAAATTTTCCTCGGACTCGCATTTAAGCCGAGGGGTGATTTTTTCATGATAGATTTTGACAAAAAACATCAGATTATATTCGGGCAGATATGGTACATTTTGTCCTATCTGACATTCAATTACTGACAGTGTATGAAATGGAATATATTATGAACCAAACACTTGTTAAGTTAGTGGACAGTATTACTAAATTTCTGAAGAAAGAGAACTACAGGCAGTCCTCGACTTCCATACGTTTGACATTCATACATCTTGCACTTTCGTACATTATACATTGACGACCCCGAACCGCCTTTCGTACGCTGAATTTGGACTTTCGTACATCAGCGAAATGACAAACGAACATTTCGAGTTACCACATGGTGGTGCTGCCTGCCAGCCAACAGTTTCAGCAGCATCGCCATCTTTGTCTGTACAGCAGTGTTTATTTATGCAATTATTTAAATATTTTATTGCATTTTGCCCTATCTCTCTATATTATAAAATCATGATGGTCATCATCATGGTCATGCGTAACGCTCTAATTTTGTGAATAACTCGATTAGAAACAAACTTAGAAGCCTGAAATTTCTCAAGATTTCAGTGTTAATGAATCTTTACGTTATGACTAAAAATAGTTTGAAATAGGTCACGGGTTTGACTCCTGAGGATGAATGTTGTTTCCCATAAGATAACACGTAAAAATCACCTTTATGGTTTGAAGGCTTTCATTCTTTTACTCTTTAAAATATGTTAAAATTAAGTTATCGACATTAAATTTGAACTAAAACATGCCAAAATGAATGATATCTAAGGTGACTTAAGGATTAAAGGTGGATTGACAAAACACAGCATGACAAAATATTAATTAATTGGTTTTATTTAATGTAACAATGCCGGTATGTTTTGCGTCGTCGATGAATAGTGTGAATTATTACATTATAACTCCACTAAATAATATATTGTCATGCCGCATTGTGTAAACGCACCTTAAATCGAGGCGATGCCCATTTAGGGACCAGAATTGTGTCCCTTAAATGCGAGCAATTCACAAAATCGAGAAACACTAAATCGGGTTATATAATATATTATTTACATGGGCTTTGGTCGGGACCACTAAAAAACATCCTTAAATGCTGGAAAACCTTAAATCGGGATTCCACTGTATTTATTTGTTATAGATTTAGACTTATTTTTTTGTCTATCATATAACCTTTTACTATTTTTAAGGAGGAAATTAATGTAATATGTTATTATTTTGAGCATTAAAATTCAGTAATGATGGTTGCTCTTAAAAAAATGAAAATATCCTCATCATTAATACCATTAAACATTTCTTAACAGTGGTACAGAGTCTACATCTCCTGAAAAAGTTGCAGCTGCTGAAGCATGCCTCCAATGGATTCTTATGTTAGAATTTCTACGTCCAGCAGCAACTGCCTCTATACCACCAACCTTGCGATTCACCTACCTTACGTATATCTTCCTTGCAGGTTAGTTTATAAATGATATACCCAATGAGTAGTATTTTTTACTCAATTTTTATCATATTTATCTGAGGATTAAAAAAAAAGATTTTATTATAGTTACAGTTGCTTTATAATGACTAGGATTTTATAATGAAAGATCAAAATAAAAAAACCCTCCTGGTAATTATAAGTTGATAGGTATATTGGGCATTTTGATATATTTTAAAACATGTGAACATCATATCTTTCCTACCTTTAAGTTGGTTTTTTGACTCACCCAACATAATTTGCTCTATTCAGGACCTTTCCCTCAATCTTTTCATATCCATCACCCTCTTTTAAGACATCTTATACAGACAACCCCCTACTTTCGTACACATACGTTCCTGAAAATGTGTATGAAAGTCGAACATAGATTTACATGTTATAGGGGGGTTCCATTCCCAGAGAGCCAAAAAATATTATAAAATCTCTAATTATGGTATAAAAGTTTAGTTTTTTGAGCAGGGGCCTTGTAGACACAATTGTTGATTTTATAATATAGAGAGATAGGGTAAAATGTAATAAAATATTTAAATAATTGCACAAATAAACAATGCTGTACAGACAAAGATGCCGACGTGGAGGAAACTGGTGGCCTGGTGGCTGGCAACCAGCAGCACTTGAAATATACGTTCGTCATTTTGCTGACACATGAAAGTCCGAATTTGGCGTACGGAAGGCGGTTTAGGGGTGTCAATGTATAATGAACGAAAGTGCGAGTTTTTTTTTCATTAAAGCATTTTGCTATTTTCATAGTTTTTTTGTAATATTGCCTAATCATGGCCCCAAAGAGAGTGATGATTGAAATGAAAGAAAAGTCGGTAAAAAGGGCAAAAAAAGTGATGAGTTTTAGATAGGCCTCATCAGTTGGTAAATTACTTGGTGTGACCAAGTCCACAATAAAATCGATAAGGAAAGTGAAGAAGCGATTAGAGCTAGTGTTGCAAGTGCTAGTTCAACGAGTACAAAAGTGTCTTTTGTACCTTGGAATCCGTATGTAGAGAAGACAGAGAAGGCTTTAAACCTGTGAATCAAGACCCAAACCAGCAAGAAAATCTCGCTTGTCATTTGCGAGAAAGCCAAGCAACTGCACAATCATTATGTCTCAAATTGTTTCGCGGTCTGCTAATGAGATATCGCCAACGTCATCGAAGCATGTGTAGATTGGTTCCTTGCTCTTTAAAAAAATGTGGCGTTTATTCAGAACATCACAGTATGTATTGTATTATTATATTTGTTCTTCTCCTTCACAATTGAACACACACTCGACCGGCTTAAGTCCAATGAGCATCCGATTGAAGCTAAAGATTCGCCGCTTTCGGCATGCCAAATTATTTCCATCTTTGTCTCAATCATGTTCACTTTATGAGCCCTAAGTTTCTTTTCACTTGTATTAACACTTTCGGTTTTTTGTTTCTCACTCATGTTTATAAAATAATAGGTGTAAAATGCACAAACAAAGAAACACTGGTCTACATACAAACAAAGATGGTAACGTTGCCGAGACTGAATAATAATAATAATAATTTATTGGTTATTAACCGACTTTACAGTGGTATTAATCTTGTCAAATTTCAGTACAATATTAAAAAACATTACACACAAATCTTACATTACATGTATTATTACACAGCATACTTTAAGGTTAGTTTTGTCTTCAGAAATTTAAATCTGCTAGGTCACTTCTAGAAACTCATCAATTGAGTAGAATGATTTAGATTTCAGCCATGAAGCCATTACTCTTTTGAATTTTATTATATTTATGCATGTTGCTTCATTTGGTAATTTATTAAAAGTGTTAGCTTGGCTGACAGACAGTGCCACTATGAGATAGCTCGAAATGTTTGATCGTCAGCTGACCTACAAAAGTCCGAATTCGGCATACGAAAGGCAGTTTATGTGTGAGAAAGTATAATGTATGAAAGAGCAGGTTGTACGAAAGTCGAATGTATGAAAGTAGGGGGTTGCCTGTATACCTTTTCTCTTCCTAGCATCCTTCCTTATATGATTTCTTTCAGTGGGCCTTTGCCTCTTAAAGTTTATAAATAAGTGAAACATTCCATGTGTTCTAGCCTTTCCCTATCCCACAGATATATAGTAATAGATCGGCATTTCACTATCTCGTATATAGAGGGAGCTTGAAGTCAAAGGAACACAACCCGCATGGCATCACACGGAATTCCGCCATCTTACCACTACCATCGATCGCGGACGTAAACATAATTTCGAGAGTGTTTTACTGAAATTTACTTGCTATTCTTATCGAAGAGGAAACGTGTTTCATCACAGAAATAATGGCTAATACCTACTCGGTGTTTGGATGCCATTTTAAGTACGGAAGAAGGAAGATAACGGGTCAACTCGATGTTTCTATACACAAGTAAGTATACATACGTGAGCAAAGACATTTGTCGTACGTGTTTACTCGCGTCGCTACGCTGCTAGACAGAATCGTAGTTTCTTTCGACTTTTGTGCAGCTTCCCCAAAAATGAAGAGCAAGCGTGGATTAAGGCATTGAGACGAGAAAACTGGCAGCCAACCAAATACTCGGCCATGTGTTCTCAACACTTTCGTCCCGTGGATCTCGATCTCACCAGACAAACTGGAAGGCTGAGAGCTGGTGCTGTGCCATTAGTCTTTCCTTCCTACCCCAAACACCTTCAAAAGCATGTGAAGACACGGAAGCCCCCTATGCCTCGTCCTGAACCCGCAGAAAGTACGGAGAAGACTGTGCAAGTGCCGGAGTCAGTGCCTTCTGTGTCTGGTGCTCCCTCGGAAGTACAAGAGTCTGCATCCTTGGAGTACTGCCTAACACCAACGAAAAGAAAGCTGGTTGAAGAATTAAGTGTTAAAAGTGACGAGCTTTGTTCACTGAGGAGTGACTTGATTTCAGCAGAAAGCGATTTGTGTTTGGCAAGGAAAAAAATTAAATTATTGCAGCAAAAAGTGCATAGGCAAAGTAAAAAAATTGAAAGTGATCGAAATGTCATTGAATCACTTGTACAAAACAGCCTGCTTTCTTAAGAAGTTCCAGAAGTTTTAGCAAACTCACTTCCTTCTGATGTTAGTACATTATTGCATGGGGCACGCAAAAATTCACAAGGCATAAACAGTGGATCATACGATCCTTTGCTGCGATCTTTAGCTTTGACACTGCGCTATTATTCTCCTAAGGCATACAAATTTGTAAGGTCGAAGTTCAGCAGTGCATTACCAAGCACTCATACGATTCGTTCGTGGTATTCCAAAATTAATTGTGAATCTGGTTTCAGTTCAGAGTGTTTTGAAGCAATAAAAATGAAAGTGCGGGCTTCAAATATCAGTGGTCGCGTTCCAGTTGTGTGCCTCTTGATCAACGACATGTCTCTTAAGGAGCACGTTGAATTTGATGGCAAAAAAGTCGTTGGGTATGTAGACGTAGGCACAGAAATCGACAATGATAGTATGCCCCATGCAACAATGGCCTGTGTTATAATGTGTACGTTTCTGAATGAAAACTGGAAAATGCCATGTAGCTATTTTTTTATTCACTCTCTTTCTGGCAGTTAGAGGGCTAGTTTAATCACAACTGCTATTGAAAAGTTAGATGAGATAGGTGTTAGAGTTGTTGCAGTCACATTTGATGGAGCAACCTGTAATTTCAGTATGGCCAAGTCATTAGGAGCAGACCTGTCAGATGTAAATGATCTTAAAGTATTTTTTCCCCACCCCAGCCAGGCAGGCGAAAAAATTATTGTTTTACTTGATGCTTGCCATATGATTAAATTGATTCGTAATTGCTTCGCTGAAAGAGAAGTTATTTACAGTGAAACAGGTATGATTAATTGGGTTTTTATTGAGGCATTATATGTGCTGCAGAAAAACGAAATTTTACGAATGGCAAACAAACTTAGCTCCAAGCACATTGAATGGGAAAAATATAAAATGCGTGTTCGTCCATCACTTCAAACACTGAGTAATTCAGTAGCTGATGCTCTGACATAATGTAAAAATTTTTTAGCTCTCTCTGATTTTGCGGACTGTGGAGAAACAGTCAAGTTTATTAGATACATGAATCAACTTTTTGATTTGTTGAATTCTTCCAGCGTGTTTGGAAAACATTTCAAGGCTCCACTAAGCACATCGAATGAAAATAATTGGTGCCCTTTTATTTCAGAGGCCATCTCATATATTTCCTCGCTCTCTCTAAGCAGAGAGAATAAAATTTCAATTCTGAAATCAAATAAAAAAGTTGGTTTTCTTGGGATCAAAGTTAGCCTCTTAAGTATCCAAGGCTTCTTTGATCAATTTGTTAAAATAAATGCTTTGAAGTTTTTGTTAACTTACAAATTGAGTCAGGATTACTTACAAGGGGAATGCACTACTGACCCCCAACCGATTCGGCTGAAACCTCGTAGAGATAATGTCCATGACGTCCGATTAACGAAAATATATACATATCAGGGCCAATACCCAGCCGTTTTTATTTTATTAATAAAAATAAGTTATTATTTCCCTAGTCACTGCTTAGCTACCATACACGGTAACGTTGCTTTTCATAGGCGGCGCTAGCGTAGCCGTTAATGCGTTTGGCTGTAAATGTAAAGGTGTTGTTCGAGTCCTTGTTCCGAAATTATTTTTCATTTTTTCCCACATTTTCACTTTCATTTTAAATGCTTATTTCTTAATAACGCTATATATTTTTATTTTTTAATAGTTAATATTTTTAATATACTGATGTGCAGTTTTGAAGAATTATTTGTAGCGTACATAGTGGTTGGTTTTCCTCGTTAATAAATTTTTCATTGTAAAGCGATTTATTATTGTCCTCCCCATGATTAAACAATGAAAAGAAACTTATTGTCTTGCAGGTATTGTTTCACAATCATGACATTGTCGAAAAATTCTTTGAAAGCATTTGGAAAAGGATCAGATAGGAGCGATCTCAAGTGCTACAAAATCAGTGTTACTTCTTTCATCAGAGCATTGTGAGCATTTTAACTAGTGTGTTTCGAAGTGTATTTCTAACATACTACAGTTTTTGCTGATTCAAAAATGGAATATACTGCTTCAACATCTTCAGCGGGGAATCCTGTAATGAGCAAAAATGTTACATCTTTTACGTCTCCTCCTTTGGACGACGAAACAGCGAAAGATGCATGAAACTCCTCTGAAAAAATGGATTGATGTAGGATAAAGAAGTTCCCGAAAGTGAATGTGGCCGTAGTGTTGTAATGGCCCAAGAAATTTATACACGTGTTGTGGATATGCTTGGCGAGATGAACTTCCATGAAGATTACGATCTGGTGGGGCCCGATGAAGTCGACGAAAGGCACGGGTATGAGGAAATAGAGTTAGCTTATAGTTATATATACTATCATTGTGATTAGGAATTTTATTTAGAAATAAATGGATATTTAAACTTAAAGCAATATTAGGAAATTAGGTAATAAATACTTTAAATGATGAAAGTGAAAATGCGGGAAAAAATGAAAAAAAGTTTCGGGACAAGTACTCGAACATCAGATCTTCAGATTTACAGCCAAGCGTGCTAGGCACTCTGCCAACACCGTTATCTACGAGATCCTTTACCGTGTACGGTAGTTAAGCAGTGACTAGGGAAATAATAACTTATTTTTATTAATAAAATAAAAACGGCTGGGTATTGGCCCTGATATGTATATATTTTCGTTAATCGGACGTCATGGACGTTATCTCTACGAGGTTTCAGCCAAATCGGTTGGGGGTCAGTAGTGCCTTCCCCTTGTTAGAGCTGTTCTTTGGACTAATTAGGCAGAGAGGGGCCTAGAACAATAATCCATCGTGCAGGAAATTTAAAGCAGCTTACAAGAGACTCGTCATCAGAAATGAATTAAAAAGCAGCAATACATGAAACTGCATCAGTCAGTCCAGCGTTAATATACTGAGCGTTAGTAGCACATGGTCTGTAAATAGTACACAATTTGTGAGAGAAAGTGAATGTAATTATGTACCATTGATGTTTGAGAAGACTGATGACCATGATTATTACCCTAGTGTTACATCAATGAGTTTATTTTCAGACAGTGTTGTTGAATATGTTGCTGGTTACGTGGTAAAAAAACTTATCTCCACACTTAAATGCATTGAGTGTCAAGATGCACTCCAATCCACGAATGTGTGCTCGTTGATTTCATTTAAAAATCGGGGCGGACTTTTAAATCCATCACGAGATGTAGTCCGAATTTGTAAGTTGACTGAAAAATGCTTTCGAGAATCTAGGGAAACAAATTTAAATTCCATCGTCAATCGTAAAATTCCATTGACAGTTTTTCGGAAAGTTGTGGAATTGGGTATATTTTCGTCATTAAAATGTCACGCATCGGACTTAGATCCTCTTGACACGCACATAAATAATCTAGTTCAAGCTGTTTCGGTATACTATTTAAAGATTCGTATTCATCACGAAACCAGAGTGATAAACAGTTGCAAAGCCGAACATAGGTCTAAAAACAATAGGCTGGCTGTTTTTAAGAACTTGTAATTTTCTTGCAAGACAATTACTTTTTGTAAAAATATAAATATGTACTTATTGTTACACAAGTGAATAAAATGTTGAAAAAATATTGTATAAGTGAAAAATGCTCTTTATTGTTTTACCGATGGAAATTAAATCAGAGAAATTGCACAAATTGACTTTGTTACAAAGAAATTGAAGAATAAATTTGCATGCATCTCCCTGCTTTTAGTCGTTTCAATTAGAGATAGGTAAGTTGGTTGAGGTAAGATGGCGGCACCGCGAGCCATATGGCTTCAAAATCTAAGGGGAACTGCCGGGCCTTGCCCTATCCTATCTAACATTGGTCTGTGATTTGTCACTCTTGGTAACTTGGTAACTTTTCACAAAATTCATGTGTGGAATAATTAAAATTTTATTTCCTAAAGGTAACGACCTCTTCTTAGAAAAAAGCATACATGCTCTACTAAGCACGATTCTTACAAAGGTGCTCAAACCAGGGCATGAAGCATTGGATTTTGATGAACTATTTCCGGAACTACCCCCATTTAAGGACCTGTAAGTTCTGACTTCAGTTTCTTCACTTGATATTTGAATCTATTAAAAAATTTTGTTTCAGTAACACAGGCAGTTTAAATGAAGTTATGGTGAACACTTAGGGAATATACTTTAATGTTTCTATAGTCTTGCAGTTAATATTTAACTGCCTCACTACTCATTGCAATGTCTACCATTTGGTCATCAGACATGCATTTTACTTATTCCTGCCATAACTTCCTCTAACGTGAGTATGTGTTGATAATATACAAAGCCAGATGCAATCATAACTGCATGCAAATACAGTGAAACCTCTCACTCACGGACAGTAACCGTCCAGAAAAATTTGTCCTTAAGTAAGAGATGTCCTTAAGTTAGAGGTGAGACCAATAACACCGTATTTTTTCCGTTGTATTATACACGTTATTATGTTATATTATGTATGTATTAGGAATTGGAAGCTACTGGAAATATTTCATGATTCATAATTTCAAATCAGAACAACTTTAATGAAATTAAAATTAATATGATAACACACTTTATTAATTGCAACAAAATTCATATCTTACAGTAGGAAGTACTACATATGTGTACATATGTACTTACAAATACATGTTATGTAAATTTAAAGAAATCATTAATTTTGGTTTGCTTATTTCTTTTAGTTACAAACTTTCTCAAAATTTAATTGCACATCCACTAAACTATTTAATGCATCACCATTTCCTTTTAAAATGCAGAATTTCTTTAATTGTTCACTTTGACACAAAGCATCAGCATAAGTCTTGACAATTAACTGTTCAGCTGAAGGCTCAGGTTCACTGTCATTACCATCACTTATTTCAGCGTCTCTTTCATCACCAATACTTTTAATAATTTCAGCAATGTTTACCTCGTTGTCCGCCGTCAACAAATTTGAATCTATGGACATATATTCAACACTTTCACCAGCATCTGTTAATAAATTGTCTAATTCTACAGCTGTATCCTCTACCTCAGGCATCAGCTCCATGTTACGAAACTCCGCTTTGATGAAGCAATTAAACACCGTAGAATTTGTAATTTTTTTGATCGCCCGATCAATCCAAAATACTGTGTCCGGAACTGTAATTGATTTCCCTACATCAGCTTGAGAATGTCCCTGGTTGATTTTAGATATCGTGTCTTTTAAAAGGAATGGTCTGTAATACACTTTAAAGTTCTTAATCACGCCCTGGTCCATAGGTTGCAGGACACTTGTTGGGTTTGCAGGTAAAAAAGTCAGAGTGACATTCTTTAATTTCAAATCAGGATGATGGAGCATTGTCAACAAACAATGAAATTTTTATTTTTGTCCTTCCCATTTTCTTATTGAGCGTTTGTAACCACTGTCTGTTGTCATCCAGGCTTTCCTATTTGATTTCCATGTAACAGGCAATTTTTCTTTACTTACGCCTTTGAAACATCGCAGGTTTTCAACCTTTCCGATCACCAGTGGTCTTAAGAAGTCACCAGTCATGCTTGTACATGGCAATACGGTCAACCGCTCCTTCAATGCCTTCCCGCCAGAGCAGCGCTCCGATTTCAGGGCCAAGGTTTTGTTTGGTAAAGCCCTAAAAAACAATCCCGTTTCATCAGCATTGAAGATATTCCTGGGTTCATAATGTTCTAGCAAACCAGGTAGCCTCTCAGTCCACTCAGCAACATCTTCTTGACGCACATTTGCAGCCTCCAGAGACACAGCCTTGAACACAATGTTGTGTCTCGTATTCTAAATTTCTCTAACCACCTGTTTGAGGCCTTAAACTCGTCCATTCCGAGTTCCTTAGCAACTTCCAGTGCTTTTACTTGTAATAACGGGCCTGTGATAGGCAAATTATTTGCTCTCACTTTCGTAAACCACTCAAAAAGAACTGCGTCAATTTTATTCCCTGAAGGAAGCACTTTTTTCACATTGTCATTATGATTTGCAGTCCACAATTTCATAATGCTCTCCTTTTGTTTTAAAATGTCAGCAATTTGTGTCTTACTCACATTGAAATGCACTGCTAATTTCCGAACACCGACCTTTTCTTTATCAGCATGCTCTAAAACCTGCACTTTTTCTCGTAACGTGAGACTTTTACCTTTTGGCATCGCAATAAATTTTAAGCACAGTTCATACAAGTGACACGACAAAACTAATGATTTCTGGAAAGGTTGCAACGGCTGCAGCGTAGTGGCTGTGTATGATTCATCGACAGTCCCTTGTTCAAGGACAACGCCCCCAGATTAGCAGTTCTAAGAATGCATTCCTTAGTCCCCCGCTTAATGCCATGCGTTATCTTTTTCGGGTTCGGTATTTCCACTTTCATCCCTCCACTTTCCTCTAGCTACTCATAAATCCTTTCCTTTAGAAAAACATTGGACTTTGAGGGTTGGAATGGAAAAACCCATGTGAAAGGCGTCCATTTGGGAGGAGAAATATTTCAAAATAGGTGTCCATGTCCTTAAGTTGGAGTGTCTGTATATAAGAGGGTCCAGCCATGTAGAATTGCATACAACCCTGCTGGGGAATTAAATACTGTCCGTAAGTCAGAGGTGTCAGTAAACAGAGGTTTCACTGTATCATGTTTTGCAACGTTCTCTATTGATTGTACTCTTTATTTTAACCAAATTAATTCATAAATGTGAAATATTCATATTTATTATCTTAAAAGAGATAATGGATAACTTAGAAATCTATCATGCTTGTGGCATATCTATGTTTTTGTTCAGGTGTAACAAAATATCTTTGAAATAATTTATATTATTTTTAATGCTTCACAAATTTAGCTATATACATATTATCTTCAATAACTGGGATGAGCATAGGTATTTATGGAAGATTTGATGAATTTTACTATTCTGGTTGTTTTAGCAGTTGTGAGTTAAAGTGCTTATCATGTGGAAAAGCACTAAGTGTGTTTCATTATGAATTAGTACATGTTAGATATTATGTTCATGCTTTCACATTTCAGTTTCTCGTTTTATTGTCTCCTGCTATTTGGGATTTCATTTTCATTTTGAATCTAATTTTAGTAGATGTTTTATTTTTAACCAAACTTTACAATTGAATCATGGAAATCAAAAACCCTGTAAGTCCAGAAAACCAATTTTTTTCAGGAGACACTAAAAACTGTGCCAAGGCTAAAATTTAATAGCAATTCCAACAATATTTTTAAAATTTTTAAGGTCCCTATGGCAGTAGTTATCCATGGACTTATATGTTTTAGGTTTCAACACATGCAACATGTACTCTACATGGCAGTTTCACTGTTTTCTCATTTTCACCAAAGTATGGACTTACATTGTTTTTGATTTCCATGATTCAATTTAACTCTTTGAAAACATTACTTTATTATGAATTTTCTTATAGATATTCATAAGCAGCATCCCAAAATAATATTTTTTGGTCCAGTTAAGCAACAGTTGTGATATAATGTTTAATATGTTGCGTGTACTTTATCTGTCTTTTCCATACTAACTTGTAGACTTCCAAAACAAGATATTCCTTTATACAGTAAAACCTCTACCTTACGAACTCCCTTAGAACGAAGAACTCCATATAATGAAAATTATCACTGGCCCCGAAAAGTTCACTAATAAAACTATACAGAAAACCTCTATATTACGAACCTCCAATAATTACAAAACCTCCCAATTACGAAATAAAAATCGCATCCGTTCCACTAAAAACAAAGCTCCATATAGCAAAATTAAAAAAAAAGAATATTGTACGCACTGTTGTAAAGCAGAAATCAATGCCATCTATGCAGGTGTTAATGCTGCTATTAGGACCTCACCTGAATGATTCGAAGCATAGTATTTCTTGTAATTTTGATTGATAAGGTAGACTTCATCTTTCGCAGCTTTATCTTTCGCATATTTTGATCTTTCGCATATTTTGATCTTTCGCAGTTCTACATTTGTGACCAGTTTGTCTTTCACGGTCTCATGTTTCGCTCTTTCACAGAGAAAAATCATGAAAAAGGCTACGCAAAATTTTTTACACGTGGAGGACCTACTGTATTTAAAATCAACTTCATTTCACTAATTTATTAATCTTATTATCACATTTGTTTTGTGTTTTTATTGCTTTTATGATTTGATTTAATTGCAGGATGATAATAATCTTCTGTTAAATTTTTTATATGTGAGAAACGATGCTATATATTGCTGTTTACCCTACACTTCTTTTTGAAAGTGAGGAGAATTGTAGGTCCTTGCTTTCCAATAATAGTGTCGCATATGCTCAGGTCAAATTGTGTGACATTTATTTCTTCGTGTTTTTCAATGTCTTTGGCAAGTTGTCTTTACTTTCGGATATTTCTTGCAAAACCTCGAAATCAAGAGAGGATAATGAAGATTGAGGGTTGTTTCTTTTCTGATAAAGATAAATGGGACAAAAGCAAAAAGAGTTTGCACATGTAGCAAAGAGCGCAACAGACAATTAACATTGTTTATGGAATACTTCGAGGAAAAACATACCTAAATAAATGTGTATGATTATTAAAAACTAATGGAAACAACTGCTTCTAATTATATTTTACGACTCATGTCATCCCTTCTTCCACCGGTGGTACATGCATCAGAAAATGTATTTCTCGTGGCCGTCTGAGTAAAACAAAAGACTTACAACTTTCCGTTTAGGTTAGGGAAGGATATAAAAGGAAAAGGTGGCATGTACCACCGGTGGTACACGATGTCGCGAACGTGTTTTCCAAAAAAAATTATTTGTTCGTTCTAACAAAATTTGGTTTCCTTTATATTCACAAAAATAAATATGTGAAAATGAGGAAAGTGATTAAACAAACAATAAAACATTTATATTAAATGATTTAATATGAGTCAAAGTGAGTACTTTCCACCAAAACAATTTGTTGTATATCGGGAGAAAAAATCGGCCGACTGATAAACTGACCTCATCCAATGGAAGATTGGAACCAAACGGATGGCTAGAGACACACGACAGGAACCTTAGGCCTCACTGTCCACCACCCAAACCATTAGAATGAGGCATACACCAATGACTGGAAATCCAGTCATGCGTCACAGGATAGGAGCCGCCATGACTGGAATTCCAGTCATGCCACGTTGAAAGTGTTAAATAAAGGACTTAAAAATATTTTTTCATTAATATTTTTTGTGCTATATTTTTGTTTACTTTTACTTGTCTATTTATAGATATACTATCATCTCTAATGTACATAGTGTTAAAAATAGCAAAATTTGCCATTTAAATATTTTGAATATTGAAAAGCTCAGTAGCCCAGAGATGCCCTACATCATAAATTGCCACATCATATAGATTGTTTTCACTATGAAAATTGATCAATGTTACAGGAATGAAAAAATAATATATTGTTTTTATCATAAAGTGAAGTTTTTGGAAACATTCTTTAACTAAAATGTTAGTGTAGAAATAACTTATGACCCATGGCCGGCCAAAGGGGTGAAGCGGTGAATGCGAAGCATCTGGGCCCCCGAATAATGGAGCCCCAAAAGTTCTCAATTTTCAAGTATCAAGAGTAAATTTTGCAAAAACAATTACTAAAAATTACTTGAAAACTGATTTCCAATAAAAAAATGCTCCTTAAAAGTTATAATATTAAACTGGGACTCCATAAATCATTTGTTATTACTATAAATATTAATATTGTTGGGCCCCATTAATATTCACATCCAGTCCCACGTCAGTGCTTGGCTGACTGTTATAACCAACAGTTATATGCTAATATGCATATATGATGAATCTGAAAAAATTCTCCATACAAAGAACCTCCTTGCAGCAAAGTGCCAAAAATCGGGTCTTCAATTTCATTATAAAGAGGTTTTACTGTAATTTGCATCAATAAATTCAATAAATTTGAATGCATTTGCATTAAGCCAAAAATTAAAGAAAATGAATGTACAAAGAGCAGAATATTTTAATCAGATTGTAAATAATAATTCCAATTTCAATTGAATTGCATGTATGTACATCGGATTTATTTTATTGTAGATATTACATTTTAAAATATCAAAACTACCAAATAAAACATGGATGGGTTAATACGTGCTTCGTCGCCAATTTCTTCCACTCCGTCTCAACATTGCTTCATTTGTTGTTCTAAGGAAGGAAACAAGAAGTGATAATCCATCATTATTAATAGTAAATTTCATGTCTAGGCTACATTAATCGATATATTTTTAAATATGAAAACAGTATGATATATTGTTGAGTGTTTATATCTATCATATTTAACTGCTTCAAGAAAAGAAGTTATTTGTCATCGATCATAAAATTAGGTTACTAAGAATGTACCTCAAGACATTAAATCAGTTAAAAAACCAGAAATAGGTGTAAATCTCTGTAATTATTGAATTTACAAAGTTATAAAACACTGTACGAGGGGTGTTCGAAAAGTCCGCGGTCTGACATGGAGTTACATTGTAAAGAAATTCAGGTCAGATGAAGAGGCCATCAACGAGGTGAATGCCTGTTTTGAAGACCTGGAGGAAGAGGCGTATATGGAGGGCATAAAAGCACTGCAGCATCATTGCGCAAAGTGTATTGAACTTCGAGGGGATTATATCGAAAAATAAAAATAATTTAAAAATTTTAAAAATATTGTTTCAATGTCAGGTCGTGGACTTTTTGAACACCCCTCTATATGTATAATTCTGGGTAATAATGGATTCTCTGCAAAGCTAAGATATTGTGGTTGCTATTTTAATATTTCATTCTTATTATAAATATCAAAGAAAAGGTTATTATTAAAATTATTTGGTGTCATATTGTGATGCTGTAATTTGTTATGGTTCCTCTGGCAAACATACATACAGTAGGTCCTTCAACTTACAAAAGTTTGCTCATAAGTCTTTTGTTCACAACTCGGAACCAAATTTTATAATTGGTTCCAAAGTCAGTCCACCAAAGCCTATTTGGCCCAAAATCAAACTGAAATATTATACATTTGCAATGAATAATAATAGAAAAAAGTGCTATACATTTACGATACAAAATAATAATTTTGCCTTATAATGCTATTCATAATAATTTAAATATCTATACCCCAAATATGGAGAAAGTCATGTTATGGCCACATAAGGTTTTTTATTTACATGTTACGTGCAACATGATTATTGCTCTAAGTAAAATTCATCAGAGGTTTGTGACCTATTATGATTCTTGCATGGCAGTTTAATGTTTTACTGATGTAACTGTTATCTTTAAGTAAGGTATTTTGTCTGGACATTCAAATATGTAATATAATATTATATATTTACTCAGTTTACTTTATATCTTTTTTAACACAAAGTACTTAATGAAGTTAATTTTTATTAAAACTAAGCCAATATTAATGTAGCTGCTTGTGTGGGATTAATGAAAAATTATCCTATTTAATGTTATAATTAAACTAAAAATAATTACAATGCAAGTAACAGGATTATCTACTTTTTCACTCTAATAATAACTGAAAACCCTTTTAAAGTCTATAAGAAAACTTCCTCACCAATGGGAATGGGGCAACATTTAGTAGAGTAGTGCCTTTGAGGATGATTTATGGAGCAAGCGCACACTCTGATACAGATGTGGCAGTTGTGAGGTGCCCGTAGAAACTTCAGAAAAAACCTGTTCACTGGATTCTGATGAAAAAACTGGAACTTTGAATTACTTTTTTAAAAAAACTAAACAAAATCTTCGAAAAAACAGCAAATGGATTGGCAAAAATTTATGAAATTCACTAACATGAAAAGTTTTTAGGAGGTTTCGTGAAAAAATTGGGGAAAAATTACTTGTGATAATAGATCTATTAAAAATCTGACCTATTACCTATGTTAAAGAACTAAAATCTGTTATTTTACTGAAAAACAACATGAATTAGATTGTTAACTAACATCTTCGATTTAGCAAGCTATAAATTAGCTAAATTATATTTTTAACATTTTTGTCACGAATTTATAAGTAGAAATTTTTAACTAGGTACATACCTATATGTAAAAAGTTTCACCAACATCATAAATGATAATTTTTAGTGGATTTATTGATGAACAATGAAAATTACTCTTTTCATGTAATTGATGTCTTTTAAATTTTGAACATTTTACCCTTTGCGGTTCAATTATTTTTTCCCTGATTGCCCTCCTAGGTCTATTTAATTTTGTCAAAAATGGAAAAATGGGTACTACATTTAATTAAACAATAATTTATTATACGTGTATTAATACAGATTTTTTTGTAGCGATCTATCAAATATACATCTAACAATATTTCTTTAAAGTATGGTACTTGGCAAAACATGAATTTTGGTCTAGAAATTATTTAAGGTATGTCAGAATAGTTCCGACAGGAACTGGAATAAAAGACGCTGGAACTATTCTGACAGAGGACCGTAAAGGGTTAATGATAGAATTGCTACTTCATCCAATCAACATTTCAATTCTACCAAAACCATGCATTTCTGAAATTGGTGAACATGATATGCTAATCATCACAGAGGGAGAATTAAAAAGCTTGGAGAATTTAATTTTTATATACTGTATTGTGTAATATTCATTATGCCTTTGAAGTTATTAGTGGCATTCAGATTTTACCTGGATTTTATTTTATTTTTTTCAATTCATATGTTAGTGTCTTAGTACTATAGTCACTTCTCAACTTACTCCTTTTTCTTTAAAAGGCAGTTATTCTATCAATCTGGAAGCATTTATTATTACAATTTTAAAGATTTTTTAGTTAACAATATGTCAGGACTGTGTCTTTCATCATATAGTTTGGAACAGATTTGATGTCAGCCACGACCGTAGCACCACCTGATTCCAGAAAAATGAACTATCAAAGTATGCATACAAGTAAATGATGCCCTTAGAAACTTATTGATGTTCAGCCAAATAAATATTAGCAACAATAAAAAGAGAATGCTAAAAATGTTTTTATTAAAATGATGCAATTTAAACAAAGTAATTATTTATAGCCACGTAAACAGTATGTTCTGCGGTTAATTTGAACTTTTCTTTCATTTATAAGGAGGGCTGTCATCCCCTTTAACCCTCGCCTTCTTTAATATGTAGGTGGGTTATTAAATCTAAGCCCATAGTTCTACCAAAATTTCTTTCCTATAGCAATAAGACATCAAATTGAAAGGATGGAAACTCTGGTATAGAATCACCTATTTCAAGTCATTCATAGTATTAATGCTCAGGTTACCTGTTTATGGACAGGCATTTATGTGAAGAAAAGAAACATCTCAAGACAGAATACGTAGTCTTTTCTACCATATAGCTCATTTAATGGAGATTTTGTCCACGTTAGTAGTAAGTTGCAATTTGGAAAATCCTCATAAATAATGCCATCCCGATACACAGTGCTCATCACTTTGTTTGGCAAAGATGCAGCCTTGAAATTCTGTGGTGAAGCTGTTTTGTTGCCCCTTCTTATCGGAGTGCTTGCTTTCTGGAACCCATAATATCATCACAGGTTACAATGCGATTTTAAAAGTTGCTGATTCAGAACAGCTGAAAATTGAACTAACGTTGCTTTTTATTCTGCCCAAAAGATACTAGGTGGTCCACTTTGTGCTGAATCTGTTTTGTTTATATTATGATTTTAAATTTGGAATATTCTATGTTGTGTATGGTTTCCCCAAACTTGTTTCTATTAGTGCTATTTAAATTATCAATTTATTTGCAATAGCAACATTAACTTTTGATGACAGTTACACACAGCACTTCTTCTGTCACACTGTGTGAGTTCCTCAAAGCCATGCACTTATCACATCATTGACAGCAGTTGCTAATCTTGCATTTTGTGGTTGTTTCATAACTGGATCTTGACATATTTCATGTCCACTCACTCCTTTCTTGAAGAAAAATTTTATGACAATGCATGCTTATATTTCTTGTGCTGCAATCATTTTTTTTGCTGATTGGCATTTCCATGGAAACATATTTAACTATTAATATTACTACCGTAATTGCCCGTCATATGACGAGATATCTTTAGTTAACCTTAAAATAGTTACCTTCCTCCCCCCCCCCCTCTCTCCCTATATCTCGCCACCTCCCTTTCACCCTCTCCTTTCCTCCCTCCCTCCTTCCCTTCTCCCTCCCTCCTTCCCTTCTCCCTCCCTCCCTCCTGCTCTCTCCCTCTCTCTTAAATGTAAGAAGGGACTATATAGTCTCAATTTTGCTTTTAATAAAGTCATTTTTCTGTCTGTCTCCCTCACTCCCTCTCTCTCCTCTCCCTCTCTCTCCTTCGCTCTCCTCTCTCACTCTCTCACCCCCTCCCTCCCTCCCTCCCTCTCTCTCTCTCTCCCCCCTCCCTCTCTCTCCCTATCTTGTATTAAAAGCAAAGCACGCTTACACCCATAAGGACTGATATAACAATAGGATTTTGCGGTCTAACAATATAATTAGTCACCATGGCAAGATTTCCATAAAATATGTAAATTAAATGTTTAACATGGGGTATTTCAAACTGTGGGCAAAAAAATATGAACAGAATAAGAAACTTTATAATTTTTTCTTCAAAATGTTTCAAATCCGAAGGTCGTAGGTTAATTCCTTCTAATTTTAATTTCCAAATGAATAAAAGCCTGCATGTCGAAAAATCGCGTTTTACATGTTAAGTAATGGGAAATGGAAATGCCTTCATTGGAGTCAAACCAAGGAATTTTTTCACGATTTAAATTAAACCTGAAAAAGTGTTAATCAAGCATCCCTGCCAAATTTTGAGTTTCTGTATTCATTACTTCTCGAGTTATTAGCATTTAAGTTAGCGCTATAGACAGAGAAAAGTTAGTGTTATAGACAGAGAATTGCTTTTTATTATAATGATTATCATTACAATTGATGCAGATTGTTGTATCAGCTGTAAGAATTAAAAAATAAAATCTTAGTCAAGGTCGAACGTGGATGTACATATAGTTGAAACATTTATTAAAGACCTTCTCAATAAGACATCTTGTAAATTATTCTAAATTTATTTTAATTTCTTAGAACTTACATTCATTCCATCTCAAAACCACAGCATGTGAGTTGAAATAGTTTCTTTCAACATAAATTTATGATGTATTTGTGACACATACAGTACATGATAATCCTTGTTGTTAGTACTTAACCTACATTGAGTATGAAAATACATCTGAGCAAGTAATTGATTAAGGTAGTCTTAAATAATTAAGTTACCTGCTAGAATATGATTTTGCAGATGCAATTGTAATCATTTAAGAAATATTTTATATAAATACTTCTTGTAAATCATTGTTGCAGCCAATTTATTTGTGAATTTTTTCCATTGATTCAAAGAGTGATAAACATTGCATATATCGCTAATAAGGTTATCTTTTACAGATATGTTCGTCTGCTTGCACAGTTTGATGCTGTCTCCTATGGAGATGCTCTATTTTCTCATGTGATATTGCTTCCACTTGCCCAGAAGCATAACGTAAATTATAGACTTCTTGTTTGGGGTGAGAGAGCAGAAGTACTCCGTTGTTGTACAACTTCTGTTTCACAGGTTAGTCATTTGCACAAAGTGTTGTTATTTTTGTATCATTTCATCAAATAATTTTATCTGGCTACTTTTATCAAAATTTTCAATTTTTTAAACTGAAATATGGAGCACTTCTCTTGATTTACAAATAAGTCAAATTAAACTATCTATTAAAATAAAAAATGCTGTTGAAATGGTCAATGTAATATAGCCTCCGCTTAATTTTTTATTTTTTGCAACAGTTACTATGCTATCGTTTATTTAGTTTGTGTTATTGTATATGTATTTGGAATTTAACAATCAATAATATTTTACCCTTCAAATATGTTTCCTACTCTTGAGCAATTTATGTTGATGTTCAGTAATGAACAAAAGAGTTTACAATTCCTAACTGACCAAAATGTCATCGAAAACAACTGGAAATGTATAGGTAATAAATGTGGTGAAATAGCATCGATTAAGCTGACACAAACTTATCGTTGCTCCAAAAAAAATTGTCGGAGTGAAGCATGCAAACCCATGACTGATCTGCCTATGGCAACATTTACCCACCCGATCACCAGACAATGGGGAGGGATAATTTCGTTCCAGAGAGATAGCGCCTGGAGATGGCTACACCTGATATAAAAGGCATTATAATCTAAAAAGAAAGTGAGTCGAAGGCTCACCAATATCCTCGGTTACTTGTAAATAAAAATTTTTTTGACAATTTCTTATTTTCTTAGTTTGTTTTAATGTTTTTTCTGGGAAAGGGTTTTTGCAAAAAAATATTTTTCAAAAGGGTTTTGGGATAACCCAGTAGTACCTCATTTTGTTTCATATGCTTATTTATGGTTGTCATGATATTTCCAAGAAATATATGTTTTCTAGTGGTGCCATTTTGAAGGGGGGGATATACTACACTTCCTCCATTGAAATTTTTTATTTTTAAGCATGCCATTAAATATCAGATACAATTATTTGAACATTCTTTTTTGTACAAATAGAATGTCCATCTCATAAAAATTGGAAAACTTGGATGGTGATTTGCATTAAGTAAAAGGGTTTCCAATCTGATAGTAATGACTTGGTTTATAATATTTACAGCTTATGGTTCCACTTCAGTCATTTTTGGAGCCACCTGAAAAAGATCCAGTTTTGCTTGATTTATATCTTCGTAGTCTTGCAGTTGGTAAGTTTTACAGAGAAAATAATTTTTACAAAAATAGTCGAATTCTGTTATTTATGTAATTGAATTTTTTAATTAAAAATTTATGGATATTATTTAGGCTTGGTGAGGAAACCCAGGAGTCCTATCCCATATCACATTGCTGTTCATCATTTAGGAATTGCACTCAATGAAAAACCAAACGAGGATGTGCAGATACCTGTTACAGTATTACAATCACTGAGGAACAAAGTGAAAAAGCTTCCTGACAAGGTTTGTAAATACTTAGTTATTTTTTTAATTTAAAATTATAAGTTTCTGTTGTTTTGGAATACTATACAGGTCTAATTGTTAATGTGGTACTTTGGTTCATTTTATCACACAGTCAATCTTTATTTTAGCCCTTTTCTCTTCTCTTCTTTTATATTCACTTCCTTATCAATGAATTTTATTTTATGTTTTGCTTGGATAACACACTGTACTAAGTTTTAGGTTATATTCTACAAATATTTCACAGTTTAAAAAAATGAAAAATCTGGTTAAACAAAACCCTTATTCTACTAATGTCAAGACATTGTTGAAGTCATTGTCTAATTTGAATTGTTACATAAATATATGTAACAATTCAAAAAATTCAAATGGAAAATATGAATCAACAACCTTAAAATTTTAAATAATGCTGGAAATTGTAATTCAGATTTATTATATTTTAATTAATGCTTTCATTAGTTGTGGATTAGTCATTCACTACCATTACTATAAATAGGAACTTACTAAATTTATGAGTTATTTATCTGCTTCTCTTATTATCCAGAGACAATTAACAAATTGCAACTGTTTTACCAACTAAATAGTTTCTAAATGATAAAAATTTCATTATTAGGTTATGAATTTATATTAAAAAAGAAAATATTTTAGAATATTGTCTTAAATATGCCTCTTAATGAATGGGATAATAATTGTTGGTTACTGCCATGTCATACTGTGTTTTGTTGATAAATGACGTAGTGGTCTTGTCAATTTGTGTATGAATAGCTAAACTCTTTATCAAGCATAATTAAAATATGATTTCTTTTTACAAATTCAATGTCTTTACTATGGAGGAATGAAAATGAATATCACTTATTTTTTATTTTATTGAATATAAAAAACAACATTTTGAAAGGAACTATTGACTTGACAGATGGATTTTAGCATGAACCTGTTTGGCCCATTAGGTTCACTTAGCAAAGACTAAATACAAAATGGCAAATGGACCAAAAGGGGATGAAAGGCCCTAGCTATTTTGGGGTGAAAATAAGGCAGCAAACTCCTTTGAGGTCGGGTGAAAATTTCTTCTTGTTGAAATGTGGCGAAGGCATGGTGTTCACCCTTTATTCTATTTGCGCGCTTGCTTCTTGGGTCAGTTGATTTGTCCACTGATGACATCTGGGCCCAATCACACAGGGTAGTATCTGGAATGGCATGGTTCATGGGAGAAGGATATACTTTAGGCTTCAGTGCATGTTAAGATTCTGCGGGTCAAGTGCAGGGAATGAGAAAGGTAAATAGCAGCAATGATTCTACTTTAAAGAAAAACATTTATGCTAGGTCGCGAGCTGAGCATGTCTAAGAATAATCTTGCAATTTCAAGATTATTTTTTACTGTACTTTTTGAGTTGGAGTTTCATTTTTACCAGTGGTCCTTAACTTCTTACAAGTTAAAGATAAACATTGTCATATTGAAAATCCCTGGATAGCTCACTAAAACAAAATCTTGACACGTCGTCTCCTCATGTAATTAAATTTAGCATTTCTGGGGGAATTGGGCTTCTGTGCACATTGGACTTTTAAAAAAAACTGATAATCTATATAATTTTGCTCATTCTTTCAGTCTCTTGCAAATTTGCTTCTGAACTATGCTCCTTCAGATGCTTAAGAAGCCACTTTTCATCAGTGAGTCGCTATTATTTTGAGGTAAGGAAAATGACACACATCAGTTGTCCATACCTGAGGTTTTGGGCAGCTGTTGTTCGCTGGTCTTCAACTCTGTTATATGTCCTTTAAAAATGAATGAGCTGGTTCTTTGTAAGAGGCATGCTTGTAAGGCAATGTTTTTTATGAAATAAATACACTGATGTTCATTTTAGTTTTATTAGCCAATGACTGGTTTTTTTACAGTGTTTATTTATATTTATTTGTAAGCATATATGTTCCTCCCAGTCAACTGTTAAGTTACAGGAATATAATGTTTTGGTGTTTTTAAAAATAAAACAGTTTTTTCCAAGATGCCTTTAGAAAGATAGGTAATTGATTCCCTGAGGACTTGATCATGATACAGTACAATCAAAACATTGAATTAACCTGAGAATAACAGCATCATTAAATTAAATAAAACAATGGTTGGTTCTTCTGTCACAATTTTTTACTGTCTATATTCAAACTGGATTATTACATATGCCAATGAGAAAAGTACTGCACTTTGAATTAAATAATAAATGGAAGTCTTACCTTGACAGTTACAGTTTTTAAGGTTTCAAAGAGTGTTTATGTATGTAGGTGTTTGACTAAGTGATGATAAGATTGTGTTTTAGGAAAAAATTGTCATTTTTTAAAGGAATAATCTCCTCGATGTGTGAAATTTTCTGTATTTTCCAGGCAAATTTATTATTTTTACTATTTTCAGTCAAAATATATCCATAATTTGCTTCAGTGACATACTCAACTTTTATGAAGATGTGGAGTAAGAGATTATTTTTTTTTTAATTTTCCCCTACCAAGATGGAAAAAACATTTGCTTTTAAAATAGCATGAGCAAGTTTGATGGTATGCACTGACTACCTTATATGAATCTGGAAAAATAGAGAAATATTTAGTTAACTTGCTTATGCTAGTTCATTTTGAAGAGAAGTTTAATATAACATATGATTCATCACAGGAGAAATGCATTTGTTGCATTTTTAATTTAATCCGTAGCGTTGCAGTTTCAACATTATATTCGTTGATTATTATTTCTTTATCTTGTTTGTGCAGTATATTTTTACAGCTTGTTAGTGTTAAGAGGCTACTACAGTAAAAATCAAATTTAATTTCGAGATAATTTTGTGATGCATTATTTCCATGACTCATATTTTTAAGACATGCTGTTTTGCTCAACATTGTTCTTTTTCAAGAAAAGCAGTTTTACTCAGTAATTCCTATTGAGTAATAATAATACCCGTATATATGCATTTACAAATGCTGAAATTGCTTGTTCTAAGCGAAGAAATGCTGCCATGTTAATTTTTAAGTCTTTATTGGTTCTTGTGTAAGAAGAGATCTGATTTACGGTTGAAAAAGCATAATTTGAACCATTTAAAACGTCTTGATTTAAATATGTACAGAATATGTCTTCGTGTGAATCATCGACAAGATGAATAACTTCATATAGAGTTATTTCAGTTTCTATTTATTTTGACTAAAAATCTTTGGTTTTGTATTTACAATCAAATGAATTTTAAAAATAATTTCATACATAGAAGATGTTCTGTTCATAGTTGTTCTTAATGTTTTAGTTCACTCAAAATATGAATAAGTTTTGAGGAAAAACCTAAATAGTAGAATCTGTAATTAAAAATATTAAAACTAATCGTCATTTGAGTCGTTTCTATTTCAGAAAAAACATTCCTGATATTTGAAAATAAAGAAAAGGTTTTGTGCTTGATAAATGTTTCATTTTATTCCTGACTATTGATAAATTTGTGTAAAATATTGTGTATTCCTCGAGTTTTAGTATTTTATGCAGGTACTGTTGTCATATTGGTGATCAGCTAACGAAATGTGTTTGCTGGAAGAATGAAGCTAGCATAAGGGAAAAACTAATATGTTTGAGAATCAAAGTGTACTAGACCATATTAATTATTTAGATTCCTGCTATAAAATAAAGCAGTAGGTTACTCCTTAGGTTTTTATAGGTCATTTCAGATTACTTGTTATCTATGAGGATGAGTTGGTAGTTCAAGTTTGAAGTAGCATTATTAGCATAGATTTTATGATAGTTAACTATACTATGTCTGAGGTAGGGGAAAAAATTAAATATATTTTTAACTATCTGCAGTTTTATCACATGATATCTGGGTAGCAATTACTTTATATGTAAGAATATTCAACTGTACATGATATGTGGTATTTATGTCATACAAATTACCCTATAAATGCAGGCACAAAACACATTCTGGTACTCTTTTTGCATTTGAATAGAATGAATTGATGCAGCATGGACTTGAAAATAGCTGTCCCTATAGTCCGTCAACGAAACGGGTGCACAGTCATTCTCCATGGAAACTTAAGACTTGGCCAATAATTCATACCTGTCATCGTTATTTTTTTTAGCACCATAAGCAGATTCAGTGCTTCAAAGTCTTTACAAAGGTAGAAAACGAAAGGAGGTAATCCCTTATTTTTTTCGAGATGAATTCGGCGAACCAAACTGCCATCAATGGTACTGTTCCTCTGGCAGTTAATAGGGGTAGTAGGGCATATTCCTCTTCCACCAAACCTCAAAACGATCTCCACCACTGTGGTGAATCCGTTAACCGTCTCACGAGGTGTGTGAAGAAGTTGGCGATGTCCACCCGGGAATAGCAGCGGCTCCTCGGTACCCTCTTCCTGGTGCTAGTAGCTGCAGATTCCTGTTGCAGTTTCCAGGTTAAAGGGGGTAGAAAGAGGTAAAGGTATTTTTGGAGTTGTTGTTAAACAGTTTTTTTCAGAGGCATAGGAGATCTGTGCTTGGAGTCTGCAGATCTTGCCTTGCCATTATTGGGTAAGTTGATGACGCGGGGATCCTGTCGAAGCTATGCTATTCTCCTTCTCTGGAGTGGCACATTTCAGTTGCGGGAGCCTTGAAACAGAGTATCAATGACTGATTGCTTAAAAAATTTTTATACTCAATCCAGATGAATTTCCTGTAATAGGAATCAAGAAGAGCAAGTCATTTTCCATTGATTTTACTTTGGTTTCCTTTAGTAAGGTGGGGATAAAATGAAAATGATTTCTCCTTTTTTGTCGGCCATAAGCTCTGTTTCGTTAAATAATGGCATAGTACTGGTTTACTACTGCTAATTTGAGTGGCAATGGGGAGAGGATTCTAGCAAAATAGCAGATTTTTTTTAAAACATCTATTCTACGGAATTGAATAAGGGGGATGGTGGATTAAAGCTTTTATTTTCTTTAATTTTTTATTTACATTTTTAGTAATTGTTGGATATATACATATGAATATGTGATGCAGTGTTAAAAGTATGTTGTTTAATTTTAATAACAATTTTTTTAAAGGAAATCATAGTCTTAAATTTGGATTTCTATAAAAGAGTAATTTGTTCTAGCTTGCATTGTTATACTTGAGGAATTGTCACCTTGAAAATAAAAAATATCAATAGTTAAAGTAAGTTGTATGAATGAAGCATAACTCAAATGATTCTTCGTATCAAATAAAAATTGTCACCAATTGTAATGACAAATTGTTATTGGATGAATTAGGTCCATGTTTGGCAAAGAATGCAGCCATTAAAGTGCATTCCTGATGGGTTCTTTATAAGAGTGACAATTATAGGTATTGTCATAACATCTTCCTTTGAGGGACCATAAACCATATGCCATATTGATGTTTTTCCATAACTTGTTTCCCTTTTCATGATTAAACATGGGTTTAATCATAATGAATAAAAAAATAAAATATCTTCCTAGGTAAAAAAGTGCAAGATTTTATTATAACATATATGCAACATGTCCACATATTTCTATCATTTTGTATATTTATAGTTTTTTATATTATTTGCATACTTTCACTAAAGCTAGTCATGAAGATGGAAGTTATTCAAGTTGTAATTAAAAAAAGAACAAACATATTCTATCAATATTCCAATTCTACTGCTATTTCTTTAAATGATTCATAAAATTATTAAGATAGGAATAAATACTTAGGAATGAGATTTTAAAATATACCAAGGTAATGATTTTCATATCACAATGAAACCATTTTTTAGCTCTCAAAAGTTTCAACAAGATACATAGTAAAATAAAACAGTTTGTTAGCTATAATAAAAATAGTAATTATTTGGCTTGCATCTTAATGCTTACTCATTTTCTCAAACTTCTATATGTGAGATGTTGATAAATCTAGATATAAATTATTGTCACTTTATTATCTCTTGCAAGCTTCTCACCACATTTGGTCATTATCAATAATAAAGCACAAATTACCAGTCTAAAATGTTTGATGGTGAGCAGTAAATTTTATTTTCAGCTATGCAATTCTATGGATAATCTTAAATCTAATTCGATAAAAAATACCACACTTGTTTCATCTATCTGGGTTGAATCTTTCAAAACCTTATTGTGACTTCTACAAACTTTCCCTTTTTGATTAGAACCTCACCTATAGAACTATTACTATCTTCTTTTATTAGGTGTTACATTTTTAACACATTTAAAGAAAGTGAGCTCATAGTTTCACTTTGGCATCTGTTTGTGTACTAGACTAAATAGCAATTGTGGCTAAACCATAAATGATAAAGAGCTGAAATTTTGAGTATAGATTTATGTACTGTTGTCATTTGTTTTTATTTAGATTTTAGTTCTAAAAAATATACAGGGTTGGATAGGGAACCATTGAAAAATTTGTAACACATTCATGGACAGTAAATTCTTGTGGAATTATTTTAGCAATGCAGTAGTATATCTTTAGTATTCGTATGAATGTTGAAGTGTTTATAATAACATATGTGTGTGTTAAGAATGAACAAGAAATTATTTGCAATATAACATTGTGACTGATTTAGCAATATTGTCTTTATGCAACGACATGATGATGACTATAGCTGTCTTGTCTGCAAAAATGTTAATACAGTCGATTCCGGTTAATTGGGACTCATTGAGACTAGAACACTTTGGCCCAATTAAGCGGCTGCCCTAATTATGCGAAGTTTTACGTAAAGAGTTATAAAGGTATAAAACAAAAGACAAACTACTGTTTACTGAGCAACAAAAATGTACTTAAATGAATTCTGGAACTAATGGTTCAGATCAGAGATAAATATTTACGCTAAAAACAATTTCAATTTAATGTATGTATCAAACACGTATGTAGTTCCTATACCCGTTTTCTCCTATGAAGCTTGACCCTGGCGCAGCGAAGAGCCAATCAGGGCATTTTCCCCTTCCACCACCATTTGAAGTTTTCGAGAGGCGCGGGAAAGTAGTATGCTCTTGCCCGATATCCACTCTTGAAGAAAGTCGCATGCGAACGCTAAGGCGTAAACGCGGTAGATCTGGCAACACAGTCGAGCTCGGAGCAATGTGAACAGCACGATGGCGAGTGACCGACTGACTTTCTCCCCTCCCCATCGACAGTCTCTCGAGATTTCATTGGCTGCAGCAGTAAGCATACAACTAGGATTTTCAAGGTCAAGCTTCATAAGAGTAGAAAACAGGTATAACAGTTAATGATGTTGGAGGAATTTATCGAGTGTACCCTGCCGTGTTCTCTTGATTGACTGAAACTGAACAAAATCAGCGCAGATATCTAGTGCAGATAAAAGATTGCCTTCATTGCCTTCCTGCATGAAGTAGCGTCGTAATCCAGCAATAAATTTCCTGGCATCCTGGTTAGTCACTCGCTCAAGCTCAGGTGTGTCAACCTCATCACTTTCCTGGTCTTCTGATGTCTCTTGGTGTTTTGCTGCAATTTGTTCAACAATTGCATCCTCACAATCTCCATTTTCATTGTAACATTGAAGAGTATTGTCGGTGCATGCAACTCTTCGTAGTTTCTGATGTGTTGCAGTTCCAAAATGGCTTCATTTTCAATATCAGTCGTATCTGGCATCTCCAAGCCTGAATGCTTAAAACCACAGTGAGCAAAGCAGTTCTGAATGGTCTTGCTGCTTATTTCTCACCAACTATCGGCGACAAACTGTAGTGCTTGTAAAAGGTTAACCCTTGCACTGACTTCCTTGGCTGTTGAAGATGATGTCAGTAGATTTTCTTCAATTGCTTCAAGGATGTAGTTTACCAACTTTCCGCGATACAATGTCTTCAAATTTTTTATGATTCCCATGTCCATTGACTGCACCAAGGACGTGGTGTTGAGAGGCAGAAATTCCAGATGGATGTTTTTCAAACAATCTAAATGAGGGTGTGCCACACAGTTGTCAAGAAGCAGCAGAACCTTTCTTGACTTCCGTTGTAGTTTCACGTCCCAACTCATTAGCAATTTTTTTTAAATTTCAGAACTCATCCATGCATTCTTGTTACCATAGTACAGAACTGGTAAACTGTCCATTCTAACCCCCTTAAAGCATCAAGGCTTAGCGCTTTTCCCAATAACCAACAGCTTCCGTTCCTGACATGTTTGAACAGCATAACACAGTTACGCAATCCATTGTTTTCTCTGAACCCAACAGTGTTGCGTGTTTGTAGCTCAGGGAACCGTTCGGCATGGCATGATAAAACAGGCCTGTTTCATCAGCATTGTAGATGTCATCTGCACAAAATTTCTGAAGCAAGTTGGGCAGTTTTGTGGATATCCATTGTTCAGCACTCACAGCATCAGCACTGTCCTACTCACCGTATGCTTTCTTGAATTTAATGTCATACCTAGATTTCCATCGAGACAACCAACCATCTGTTGCTTTGAAATCCTTGTGACCCAGCTTTCTAGATAACTCTTCTGACTTACTTTTCAGCACTGGTCCACTGACACACACACCTTGTCCAATTACAATAGAGAACCATTGATTGAGGGCCTCCTCAACGTCTGGATCCTTGCCTTCACGCTTCCATTTTTGGGATGTTCCCTGTTGTCCTTCGCGTAATGCCCATTCATTCCTCTCGCAGTTCATCTTGCTGCTGTATCACACGTGCGATTGTAGATTTCGGCACACCAGTTATCTCCGCTAGCCAGCGATGACTGGTGTTAGGCGGGTGACTTTTGATTTGGTCAAGTAAGGCAATTCTGTTAGCTAGTGTCAAATCTCTCCATGGCATCTTGGCAGGGGTCTGAAATTTCACAAAATCAAAAACAAAAATAAAAAAATCAAAAATTGCTACGCTGTCTGAATACACCTGTTTGTTACTGAGTGAGTCAGCCCACACCTGTAGTGATCACAAGCGCGCCATCTAGCAGTCACTGCAAGCAGAATCGCTACACTGTCTGAATACACAGTCACTGTCCCGATTAAACGGCATGGTGCCCCAAATAAACGAAGCAAATTCTGTCTATTTTCTTGATTTGTTTTTGTTCTTTAAGATTTGTCCCAAATAAACGGCTGCCCCAATTAACCGATGGCGCAATTAACCGGAATATACTGTATCTCCAAAAGTATAAAAGATGAAACCTGAAATTTTGAGCATACATTTTTACATTGATACTATGTACTTATAAATACAGCTCTAGTGACTGAATATGTGGCGTATAAACACAAAAAATAAGATAAGCTAAATTTACTTATATAAATGAACAAATTCCCCTCAGTTTGTCAATTAGGCTAATGGAAGAAATAATAATAATATTACTGAAACTAATAATAGAAGAAAAAATTGCTAATTTTATCCATGTTCACAGCATAGGCAGTCAGTCTATGCAAGTACTGCTTGCCTAGTGAAACAATGCTGCAATAAACTTTTTTAAATACTTAGAATAACTTTAGTTATTATTATAAAATTGATAGAAGTATACGAGGTCTGACCAATAAATATCGAGACTATTTTGATGACGAAACAGCGCCGCACATCAAGAGCATTGCCGCTAGATGGGGATATAGAAGGAACCCTACCGAACCTGCGTGAACAAGTTTCAACTTGCTCACACTCGTCACTGCATTGCAGTAGGTAGTTGAATACTGTTTTGTTGTCATGCCAGAAAATGAATAACGACTTATTTACAACAAAGGATCGTCATTAAATTTTCGACAAAAGTGAATAAAAGTGGAACTGAAATTCATGAAATGTTGAAAGAGGATTTCAGTGAGGAAGCAATGTCTCATGCACGTTTTTTTTCTGGACAAAGGAATTTTTGAATGGTTGGGAGAGTGTCAAGGATGAACTTGGAAGTGAAAGACTGTTGGAGGTGCAAGAGTTCATTCCACTGGGTCAAACTGTTAACGAAGACTATTACATTACAATTTTGGAACATCTACGAGAACAGATTCAGAAAAAAGACCACAGATGTGGCCCAATTCGTGGCAGTTGCATCATGACAATGTGCCTGCACATTCTGCCTTCCGAGTAAAGGGGTTTTTGGCGGATAAAAAAATCACTGTTGTGGAACATCCACCCTACTCGCCGGATCTTGCCCCCAGCGACTTCTTTCTGTTCCCCCGAATCAAGAATACCTTCAAAGGCGAGCATTTTGACAAGATTGGCGACAATAAAAGTAATATAGCAATCGCTCTGAATGGGATTTCGGAAAATGACTCCCAGGCATGCTTCCAATCATGGAAAACACGTATGCAGAGGTGTGTACATGCGGAAGGAGACTACTTCGAAGGTGACCATATTCAATTGTAACAAATTTTGAAAATAAGTTTAAAAAATTTTTGTCTCGATATTTGTTGGTCAGACCTCGTATTTAGCAGTTTTATCATTTGAACGAATGTCTACTAACTTGACTGTGCTTCGTATTATTCAACTGTTACTGAGCGGGTCTCGCGAAGCAGTTGCAGATTTGCTTCTATGGTGGTTATACGCACAGATATGAGAGAGCAGGGAAAAGAGGGGAAGCAGAATTTGAAATGCTTCTCTGAGGCACAGAGTTACATGAAAATACTGCGTTGTCTCCATCTATTGTTAGAGGTGTATTTGTTTAGCTGTTTTGTGGCCTCCGTGTGATTTATAAAATGTTTATTTTAGGTGTGCTACATTGGTACTTCCTTCTATTAAATGTTATTTACTTTTAATCCTAAAAATGTGTGTGGATAATGAGCATTGTGTAATAAAAAATTATTGGTGAAATCGTTTTCAAGTTATCAAGATTTTGCAACTAAAAAAGAGATTGTTCAAACAGGAATGTCTAGAATTTGTTGAAGTTATAGAAGTTATGATACTTCCTAAGCATAATTTAATATATTTCTGTTGACTGAAATTACTGGAAACAGAAAGTGAAATAAGTTTGTTTAAAACGAGGTGTATCGTTATTTGTTATACCTGTAGCTTATTTTCTAATGAGATACATGAATGACTAGGCAAGCCTCACAAAGTAACCAATTAGTAACGCTTAGCTAAAGTAAAACTGTGTCACTGCTTGCCTTACTCAATGGGTCACTGACCGCCACTGTTTCACAGATAACATTATACTTGTTTATTTTAATATGGTTTACCCAATTCACTTACATTTGCATTGTTATTGAGATTATGTTTTTCTTCTTTTTCGTGTAATTTCAACTTGCTAGTTATATTTCCTGCATAGTAAATGTAATTTTTTGACAGAGGTTACACTTCATAGAAATAATGGAGCCATGAAATCTTAAAGACGCTTGTAATAGATAATTCTCATGTTCTATTATATGTAATCTCTTAAAATCCATTAAGTTTGAAATGTTATAAATATACCACGTAAAACTCTTGAATGACAATGCTATTCTTTAATTTATTATTGAACTACTTTTGACTTTTCAAGATTTAAATAAGCTTAATGGCTAAAGTATTGAATTAAACATTTATTCATGCTGTAGTGAATCTTTACTACATTTTTATCTTTAATTTTAGTTTTAATCATGAGTTTCTTTAATTTAGGCTTATTAAACTGCTAAATTTTAGATTAATTTGAAATAAAATATATTATTTTAAATTTTGGAATACACTAAGGCCCCGATTTGTGTTGGGGTTACGTTCCTGGAAAACACGATCCAAAGCAAAACGATGCAAATCGGAATGCAATTTGCTATACATACAAAATTAATCGTTTAAATTAGCAAGATTGGTTCTAGTCTTCCAAATATCTGTTTTTAAAATTCCAAAATCACATTTAAATATGCACATACCATCATATAAAAATAGATGCATTGTAGGAATAGCAACACGATATTAAGTTAAACTAATAAGTATGTAATTTATTCAAGTTAGAAAGGAGAAAAATAAAACTGTCATAATACACAAATTAAGAATTATCGAAATGTTTCTTATTCTGACGATGACAAGTTAAACTAATATGTAATTTATTCAAAGTAAAAAGACAAAAATGAAACAATTCATACAGGAAAAATTAACGAATTTTTTCTTATTCTGACGATGACAGCAACACATGTTCTGACTCAACCCCATGTGCATACCTTACACAAACAAACCTATCCAAGATTTGTTGCACAACTTTTTTCTTATCTCATTATAGATTATTTTATAGCAATTTATTCCATCTGTTACTTTCTTCACCACTCTTGAACTTCTTTCCTCGTCAGGGTCATCTTCAGCGAGGATCTCCATCGCCTCCTCTATCAACTGAAAGGCTTTGCAAAGTCTTTTTTTAGTTAGAGTACATTTCTCACAGTCAGTTATTTTCGCAGAGTTGTCATCTTCAAAAGCTTTCTGCAAATCTAGATCTATCAATTCCTCATTACTCAGCTCATTATCATGAAAGGCATGTACTAACTCGTCGATATTGGCCTCATCCATTACCTCAAAACCCACTTCTGTAGTTATGTTAGAAATCTCTTGGCACACTGCAGGCACGTCATCAATTGCTGGTTAAGCCTTGCTGTGAACGCGTTCTGGCCATATTGCATGTCAAACACCATACAAGAAGATTTAACTACCTCCCACGAATTGGAGATGTTGTTGAAGACCTTCATTATGTTACAGTTCTTCCAAAATTCTTTCATGGTTGATTTATCTATTTCATCAGTAGCAATTAGGAGCTGCTTAAAGGTACACCTAAGGTAGTAGCTTTTAAAGTTTGATATAACTCCTTGATCCATTGGCTGAATCAATAATGTGGTGTTTGGTGGCATGAACACCAATTTCACGTTCTTTGACAATGCAAGAGCGAAACAACTCGAGTAGATGCAAATCGGGGCCTTAGTGTAGATTTATTTGGATTACTTAAAATTCATTTTTTTTATACAACGGTCTCTTTAATGCTTGAAGCAATTACTTTATTTAGCTTAAATGCTTATATTTATTTCTAATGTAAAACTAATGATTTATATTCTAATAAAATGTTTTCACAATGCATTATTGTTGTATTAAATGATGAAAGAAGTCTTGGGAAGAACAATGCTTTAGTACAGTAATAATAAAATATCAAGGTTATAAACAAAATTTTCTTGTTTGTGTGGTTTAATGTTTTTATAGCATTCTTATAAACCACGTACTTTTGTTGAATGATATTTGTCAACATTTATGGTACTACCATGATAAGTAGTACTTTTATTGCCATGGTTCAAAATATTAATAATACTAAAACATTGTGCCATAAAAGTAAAACGTTTTATCATAGAAACTCTGATGCACACACTCAAAAGAGAAGGACAGCCTAACTTCGACGTCTTTTAACTTATCATAGAATTCATCTCATATAATTCTTAATAATTACTTTTTATCAAATATAAACATTACTATCAAGTCTCTTTGCCCAGATTTGTCACAAACTCTCCTGGAACTAGATATGTACGTTTTATGCTCATTATTAAACAGAGATTTTGATAGACCTTTTAGGGTAAAACTTACAAGCTTCGGGGGTACCCTAATTCTTGAAGTTTAATGATGCATTCTAAAGTTACTACCAGTAAAATAAAAATTTGAAAAAGGTGAATAGGAAGCCCCGTAAATATAGGCAACACAATGATCATATCTGACACGCCGGTTGCATATAATTCAGGATACAACAATTTTTAAAAAAATTGATTGCAATACACTTGTTTTATAACAACATAGCTTAATTTGATGCTAAGAGTGAAACCTTGGACGGTATTTAGTTTATTTATAAAAGGCATTTATTCATACTTGTGAACAGACTAATAATTTATCGCAGTTATTTCTTTCAACTAGTATAAGTGCCCGTCAAAAATGATGGGGAGTGATTTTGTTTGTTGGCACGGTACATATTATATAAAAATGTACTGAGTGGGCATAAATTCGGAAAATACACATACAGAGTTGGTTAGCATTTTTAAATTGTGGAATTTTTACAATTTCATATTTTTCCCACCGGTTTTGTCCAAAAACATAACTGCCAAATTTCAAGCTCATCTGATATAGCTGGAGCTCGGTTTTCTTAAAAAATACCGCAGGAACACAAATAAAAATCTATTTTGGTGTAGTTTTTCACAGGAAATACGAATAATTCATCAAAAAATACATATCGATTATTCTGAAATAAAATTGAGGCAGTCTTCTTTGACCTGAAATCATACCTCCTGCTGAGAGGGTTGCCTTCCATTGGAGCAAAGGTTCAAAACCCTTGCCAGGAGCATCTATTGTGCTTCAAAAAATGACCTTAATCCCCTCTTGCCAGGTATATTTCTATGCTTGCCTCCCCCTCCCATACAAGGGATAAAGCTGACATATCTGGAAGTGCACAAGTAGTCCTATTTCTGCATTCCTGAAGTTTTCCTGACAGATTCACAAACCTGGCCTTTTATATAAGAGTAATAATGGCAAATGAATTGACTACTGATGGAGGTTTTTATAATTAAATTTAGTTTTTAATAGACAAATCTTTGGGGGCTAAAGCAATAACATTAAAATGTGAAAAATTCTTAGCAAAAGAATGAAGTTTACCATAACAAATTATTTCAATTTATAATCAATGTTAAATTAACCCACACGATCGAAAAAAACAGCAATATTCGGTAAATTTCAATTTATTTCAATTTAAATTATTTAGTCATTATTACAAAGTTTATAAAAAACAGACTCCAATATTCAGGTATCTAATTTTAATCCAATTACAATATCTCCAACAACAGTCAATAAATAGCTTGTTATTATTATGGTGATTTGACACTGCATTAAAGGAAGTACTTTCACAATTAAGAGTTGAAAAATGAGGTAGCTCTTTATGCCGTCTATATAACTTGGATAAAACAATATTACAACTTGAGAGTCAATCGTTATTCAATGTTATTTAAAATATTTAACCTTTTAATGCATAACATTTTCGTTTGTTGACCGCATAAGACCAACACAAAAAAAATTATTGGTAGTCCGTTGTTGCATATAAGCACTGTTAAAAATGAATAATCGAACAAGAGGTGTTGACCAATGGAACATTTTGCAATAATGCGGGTGTTGATGTTCTAATGTAACTATCCTTATTTCGGACTCTATTGCAAACGCCGCGTTTTCATTATTTAATTATGCGTTCAGATCCTAGATTTTAGTCCCTCATAATCAAGTTCTCCTCCGTCATTTCGTTGATTGATCTCAGGCGGGAGAATCGATTTATTGGCTTTGAAGATGAATTCCTAATTAACCCCTTTCAAATAATTTTAATCATCAACACCTTCCACTGCAGCTGGTAAGATCTCGTATACCTGTACGTCTCCCTGTTAACGGTGACTGCCCGTTCTCCTCTGGTGGTGCTGCAGTCAAGCTCTATACAGTGAAGCCGGTTCCCCCACTCCGAATGCTGTTGGTCGTCCACCCGGTAAACTTTAACTTGAAGGCACGTGCATACGTCTCCTGCTTCCCTCACCTGTCGATAAATTATATTAAAATGTAAATATTCAAAGCCATATAAATTTTTGTTTATGGAGAAAATCTGCAAGAGAACGCGGCAAGCATAAAGTCGTTACGTGGACGACTAAATCTACTCGCATATGATCTTTTCTATCGTCTGGGAGCAGGATAGGAAACTAAACGCACATGAAGTGTGAAGCGGAGGACTCATGTTCACACATACGGGCACTTACATAACTTCTATAAATTGAACCCTTGAGGATAGGTAAAAAAAAATCAAACACGAAAGTCCACTGCAACCGATTATATACCGTATTTTTTCGATTATAAGACGAGGTTTATCTGTTTATTTTTCAATCAAAGGTTAGGAGTCGACTTATATTTTCTAACAAAGAAGAAATAAACAAGTAGAGTGTTTCTATGTTATATTCTAGGTCGTTTATAGTACAGTAAATAAGGTATACACACACACGTGCACACACACACACACACAAAGGGTTGGACCGAAAAAAACAAGCTACTTTTATGGGTGTTTTACTGCTTTTAAAACAAAAATAAACTGAGAAACCGAGAATATTAAAAAGTTATCAATACATATTGAATTGCTACATATAAAAGCATTTCTATAATTCACTATACAAACAGGCACCATATTACAATAATAAATATGATACGTGAAAATCAATAGGTACCTTACTTTTTTGGGACAACCCTTTATATGTTCACACACACACACACACACACACATAAATACACGAGTATTTAATGAATTTGAAGAATAAATCAAACATTTTAAAATTTTAATTTCAGCGGGAATGATTTTTTTCTGTTTTTGTCTTGTTGTTACCACATCAGGTTAAAAGGAATACATCGTCCATCAACAATAGACCTATTTCGTGTCTACGTCGTTATTAGCCTCCAGTATTCACGTTCTCGTAGACAAATGGGAGCTATTTAAGAGTAAGCGCATAAATATTTTTTTAAAATTGAAATATACTTTCGGTGAGCTACCACTGAAGATGGCTGCATTGTAACCGATATGCGAATATGGTTTTCATAAGATTGTTGTGGCTTTTATAGATACCCACGGTGACTACTTTTTTCTGCTTTATCATATTTATGCACTTATTCTTAAATGAAGATAAAGAAATCTAAACAAGGTCTATTATTTCTTTCGTTCCATAAATGCTTTCGCGATCAAAATTCCTCAGTCCGTCGACGGCTCCTAGATCGTATTTTATACTAACGACCATCTGTAGCACACTCTTCGTGCCTTGAGAATCAGAGAATGTCCAACGTAGCATTTTCTCTTCCTCCGTTCCTCCCTCGCCGACTGTCCGACACTTTTAACTGTCCTTCTACTTTAAAATTGCTTCTCCAACCCACTATGTCTCTTCTTTTTCGCAATCTTCTCCTTCTAGTAAGACATTCAACATGTTTTTTTATTCACATTTTTATCGCGAAACGAACCCATCTCCACGTTCTCGAGCCTGGATTGCTTCAAACGCCTTTACGTCATTTTTCTTTCGTAGTATTTTTTTAAATTTTCATCCCCGCCGTGAATAACAACTGTCACGTTAAAATCGCATCTTTTCTTCGTATTCATATTTTAAAAGATAGCTTTCGCGCAGTTCTTTTATCATTTAGCAGGGATGTCTTCTTTTGCTATTACTCCGCTTACTTTTTTTCTGACTCGGGAATGTCTTACGCGTGATATTTCTCTCTAAAAGATTTTATTTAATTTGGCTAACATTAACGTATTGAAAAATTTTTAAAAAATCAGCGCGCTTTCTCGTCACTTAAGCAATTTTACCGATTTAATCGGCTTATTTCCATAAAAATTCTGTTTTTATCCTTTTCCGATATTATTTCTGCGGCGTGAGAACTTAAGTTCAGAGAGAAAAAGCTCATCTACACCGAATTATTAGTTACGTATTGAATTTCATTTCACAAATTATACACGAAAAATACATGTTTATCATATTCACACATTCAAAATGTGACTATTTTTTATGATATCAGAAAATAACATGAATATCTGCATTTACTCCTGCATTGCGCCAAACTATTCCTAGTCACCGTGATTATTCTCATTGTGGTCCCTTTTATTCCCTATATAAAACGAACCGCTGCATCATTCTATGCAATCGATCCCACTTTAAGCGTAAATAATACTTTCATAACCCGCCACACGAACTTTTATCGTGACCAACATTTATTTTTAAGAATTATTTAATCGAGGTTATATAATATTCTGTATTCTTTCTTTGCTCTAACTAAACTGATGATTTGTCAGTTACTCACTGAGTTTTACCAAAAATCTGACGCTTAATAAGCACGTAAAAAGCGGCTGATTGAGCGAGAAATAATGATTACAATGGATAAAAACTAATGCAAAATAATACTTAATTATTATGAAAACACTTAGCTGCTTAACTGCTATTTTGATACTATAATTGGATATAAATCTAATATGTATTCAATTTCTGTATATGTAATAAGAAGAAATAAGCTCAGGCGTGGCTATGCCATTGTGTGCTTTCCGAAAGACGCAAAATATAACATTGTTTCACAGCACTGACAGAGAAAAAGGTGATATATCGACAAAAAGAATAACTGAGGAATGCTCACTGGTCATTTGACTGATGTTTAGATTCTGAAACTCAAAATCCAAGCGATTGTCCGAGGTCCGTATTTTTAATGTGGAGGCGATCATTGAATGAAAAAAATAAGTAACTTTCCATTCAAAAAGTGAAGATTTTCCCCCTAAATATGGAAATCGTGACTGAATTTTTTGGAGCATAGTGTTTTGTAAACTATATGTATCGGTTCAAATTATATTCGAAAAAAAATCATTTTGACCGACTCGGGAAATTGTACCCATTCAAAATTTGAATAATGGAATTGGACTTAAAAGGAAAATCTGAGAAACGTGAGCCTGATCTAATTTGGCTAAGAAATTACCTACTTTTCGTTTCTTTGATGAATAAAACTTTACCGAAGTTTGTAAAAGCTAACACCGATATAGTTCTACCCATTATAATATCGTATCAAAACTGAAAAAAAAAACTGCCGAGTAAATTCAACAAGAAGTGTGCTATCAGACTTGTATTATCAAAGTTTTCATTCGCCGAACACGAAGGAATATTTTTTAAAATGTAAAACAAAGGAAAAAATAATTTAATAAGAGATTGATATATTTTTTCTCGTTCTCTAATTCAGCTTTGGTTTCAAGACGAAGAAGTTTCAACAAGTTCATGCAATTATACGAGATAGTATAATTAAGAAATAGCGGTGAACCGCTCGGTACAAAGCAGCTCCTGTGACATAATTTTCATTATATAAACATCCATCGGTACGTATACCCAATCAGGTGATTTGTACAGTTTCGAAATTTTACCCATTCGAAGCGATAAATAAAAATGTTATCGCTATACCTTCGTGCGGTGCATGATATAAAAATTCGCGAGATTTAAAATCCGCGTTTCGGATATAATCAGCTTCTCGCCGATTTTTCAGCCTGATACGCATCATTTAGAATACCTCGATATTTTTACGTAAATTTTTTCATGGCGCTCACGTGTCATGGAACGATTTTCCTGCAGTCACGGTCGTCAGACGTCGACCTATTAATGCACAAGACGCCGAGCGGAGTATTTTTTGACGTGAAGACGAGGGACTCTGGTTCAGACAAATGATAAATGCGATCATCCGTGCGGAACTTTGCCATGTTGAGATGGTTTTTTTTTGGGCTCGTGCTAAGGAGGATGAACGATGAGGAGTTGACTAAAATGGGTTGATTTCTGCAATGTGGGAGTGGGAAGGCGAAGAAGCTTCGCCGAGTCGAATGAACGAAGAATTGCGTGTATCAGAGAGAGAGAGAGGGATAAAGATAAGAGAAAATGAAAAATGAGAAAGGAACGAAAAGAAATGTTGTAGATGTGGACGACGGAGAAATGCAGTTTTACCGGAGAGAGAGAGAGAAAAATTAAAAGATTTATGTTTTCCTAATTCCAATTTTACGTCTGATTATATTAAATGAATACATAAGATTTGGGCATTATTTGAAAATGCCTATGGTAGCAATAATAGAGTCACACAGTAATAAAATCAAAATAACAGCATTTTGATGACGGTTTAAGTTTTGACGCTTTTGTATTATCGAATTACCTCAACGTGTTAGTTGCTTAACGACTACCCCGAAATAAACTTAAAAGTACGATACTATCCTTTGATATGAGGAGTTAGAAATGTAATTTGTTTGTGTGGATTGCACGATGGAATGTATAGAGGTAAATAAGTCACAATTCGCTTTTAGAAATTTTTAAATATCCTAATCGCGCGAATTTAAATTTTAAAATCATAGAGCATTGAAAATTACCTATCCCTTCCTTTGTTCTGAAGAATCCACCGATTGAACCCAAGTTAAATTAAATCAAAATTTTTATCAAGGGCAAATAAAATCCATCATCTTTGTGCTGTAACTAGTCAAAATTAGTAGTTTGTTTGGTTTAATCTTCCGTTTCAATTCTTATCTCCACTTCGAATGTACGCTAAGGTTCGCAGCATCCAATTCTTGCAAACCATTACCTCTAAAGCTCGCAGTCGAAAGATGCCCTCGTTGTTCTCGACTTGATTAGCTCGCTGCAATATCGTGTGATACGGTTTTATGGTTTTGGCCCTATTCGTTGGTCAAAGACGAATGCTCGGAAAAGATGATTGGGATTCTCTCGAATGCGCCACTGAAGAACGTGCTTCTGTATATATTGTTTATCGCCCGACTCGATATATATATTGTGCATATAATAGTGTGTGTGTCGGAAGGACAAGATTATAGAAGAAATGCGATAGGAAATGTACTAAAAGAGAGATGACACATAAGGAAAGGTTAGGTGAGATAAAATGGTATAAATACTTGCGGAAGAGGAAAGTTAATGAGGATATTTAGGGCAACAAGGTGTTGAAGGAATACCAGTGAGCAAATATCCACAGTTTCCGCTATCACCTTCGAAAACACACACACGCGCGCGCGCGCGTGTGTGTGTGTGTGTGTGTGTACTTGAAGAACAATTAACCTGATCCAGAAATATTACCAAATCAAATGCCAAAACGGTGAAAGGCGAAAAATTAGGACCAGAAAATAATTCTCAAAGAGCTATATTAAAAAACTACTTACTTTCATCTACAAGCCGAAACCAAATAAATCCGAAACATAGTGTGAGAATATATGATTATTTTATCGGTTATTCAAGTTAGCAGTTATTCAGCAGTATTGAATAGATTCAAATAACTGATGGAGGAAAATATATATCCACGTTCTTTAATGAATTATTTATGATTTTTGCCTAGTACACTTCATCATTTTATCCGTTTATATTTATGGTTTTATTAAAGCTTCTAGACCGTTCGAAATATGATCGTGTTATAAGATACAATTTTTTAAGGTTTTTTCCATTTATTCAGCTGAAATTAATTGTAGATACAAAATGAGATTATTTTGGCTTATTCAGGCTCGTTTTAGTAGAAGCCTTTTCTATATTCATCAGAGCTATAAATGAACAAGTTAGGAAAGCGTACAACGTATCACAAATGGGGCGCGTTTCGTGCAATGGAGTATTAGAAAGCAATTATATACCTGTACGTAAGGGAAATAGCGTTTAAAGTCCTTTTCTTCATCATAAATAATCCATTTTCTTCCTATTTAATAGTATTACATGCACACGTAAGGAAATTAAACGTTTGTTTGGGAGATTGTTTATGTTAGCAACAATGAAGTAACCATGCAAGAAATTTTCAAAGTTCAACTCCATATAAGACATTCTTGTTTGATTTTCTCGATAACGGCTACTCCTACGATGAAAATATATAGAAAAGGAAATACTCTACTTTACCAGTTCTACAACTTTTATTTGATAAATATTTTGATATGAACAATAGTTTACGAGATATGACGAAAATTTAATTTTTTGTCTCTAGTAAAGTGGTACCCCTGATTGGCGTACGTGATTCATTTTTGCGATTTTCTTATTATATTTGATTGAAAGTCCTCAATATCAAATTTCATAAAAATCCGTTCGGTAGAAGCCGAGAACGAACATGCGGACGGACGGACGGACGGACGGACGGACGGACAGTCGGACGGACGGACGGACCGACCGACGATAATAGGCGCTCACGCTGTAAGCGAAACGCGCCTAAAAAGAAACCTTGTGGTAAAATATTAGGAAAACGGTGACGATAAGCTATGCTGTACGTGTCAGAATTTGTTTTTTTCGTACGTTTCCGTTTTGATAACGACTATGCTATTTTTAAAATTTTATTTTTGAAAAAATTTGTCTCCGCGGCCGTGACAGCACAAAGTTTTAAATGAATCCTGAATTTCAAAACCTGTTTTTATTAGGACTCCCTTAGAATTTATAGCTTAATAAATCGCAAAAATGAATGAAACATATCAACAAGGAATGTAAGAAATGAATTTTCGTTTAAACATACCTAAAATAGCCTTTCAGAAAAATTCGGGATGAGTTATCACGTATATAAATGAGTTGAAAATTTTCAGGTTTCCTTTGTCACTCGTAATATTAACCATTTGCATTATTATTACTGTACTGAGAAAATCTATTGTTGGCGTCAGAGACGAACACTGAGCATTGAGCTTGACGAACGAAAAAGAATCTCTATTTTATACGAAGAGCTAGTTTCATTCAGATAATTTGTTAAAGAGACAACGCGAAATTGAGTAGTTAATGAATGTCCACCCACCAAAACGAAATAATTCCATTTACGCCGCGCGATCGTTCATCAAAAGCGTTTAACATTAGGAGCAGGAGCGGAATAAACTTTAATGGAACGTGAGATTAATGTTTTTGAAATATTGACGGTGAAATTTCGAGTCTATATATTATAACGGCAAACGTGTTTCTATGTATGTGTATATATACACACACATATATATATATATTTTTTTTTTCCCCCCATGCTGTACATCATCTACCTCTCTCTCTCGTTTCCATCTTTTATCCCATTCCACAAGGAGCGAAGGAAAATATCCTCCGCCCAGTCGCTTACGTAAGCGCTTTTATTTTTCAAATAAACGTAATAATGCCAACCCGCATTTGGATGTGCAGGTCCTCCCTCTGCCCCTTAGCCGACGGGGAAATTCCTTTGGTGCTGTAGTGGCCAGAGTAGGCGCTGGCAGTTCCGTCTCTCGTCCTCTCCTTCGCCAATGTGTCCTGGCCGCCGATCGCCAGACTCCTGCAAATACAAACGGACGAAAGAACGCTTTAGTATGTTCTGAATTATAAAATAATTATTTCTCAGACATTCTTTAACTTCTAAACAAATATGAATTCGAAATTTTTAGCAAAATAGAAAATGGTTTCCAAGGATAAATTTTTGCTTAATCTGTTAATTTATCCATTTATTATTACCATTCGTTTACTCCATTTCGTAAAAAGAGGTTAATATTAACAGATATTAATTTAATAAGGTATTTTAAAAATTATTTTAATTTCATGTACGAAATATTGCTTCATACATAATTGAAGAGGTTAATTTAGAAATTTCTATTTCTTATTAAAAGTTTGAATTCGCATGGACTTTTTACGAGACCAATTTCATACGAGTCAACGAACTCATTTTTTAAAGACGGAATTAAAAATAGAAGACAGACAAAATGAGTATCTTATAGCACGCAAGGAGCTTATCATAGGTAAATTAAATGGCTTTCTATTAGAAGATTCATGATTTGAAATTTCGATATTTGTTACTAAGATGAAGTGCCTGCCTCGATTGAACGATATGATGTAAATTGAATTATCTCACCGTATTTCAACATTTTTAAGTGCCGAATTTCCATTATAGGATTAAGGGATTGACATTTAAATGCTATGTCCTCTAACATGGCAGTCGTGGTCGAGGGATATAACTCCACTATATCATTTTTAACCCGTATTTTAATGGTGGATAATCTTAACAGTTCTGATTGAGTGATATGACCTAGATATGGCGGTTTCATATAATGTATAACGAGATACAGATATTAAATAGCAAGTGTTTCATATCAATTTGCTCAAAAAATAGGCACCCTATAAAAGTTGTATGTAGGTGGAAATAAACGTTTCTTATGTTTTATCCATTACATCTAAATGAAAAATATATTTTGGATCCATATTAAACGGATCGTGGCAAAAGATTTTTTTTGTGTCCAGTTTGGTGGTAATCCTGAATGTACCATGTGCCCTTTTGCCATTTTCGTATTTTACTTTCTTGACATATATATCCTAAATGCCAAATTTCGTCGAAATCCGTTCAGGGTTATATTCCCTCATATATGTGTATGGATAGACAAACGGACGGACTGATTAACCAAGTAAATTAGGCGCTTTTTTTTCTAAAAAAAAACATAACCCGCTTTAAAATCCTCGTCTAAAACTAAGCGAGAACCTTCGGCGTCAGCGACGCGTAGTATACCTAAAAAAATTTCCTGCCCACGCATCCAATTCGTATTTCTAGGAAATTGCGTAAGTCTGGATTTAAAACATAAAAAAAAAAGCAGCCCCGTCACAACGCCCCTGCCCCCTATATAATTCTTGCAAAAACCTAAAAAGAAAAGGCTTTTGCGTCATAATGGCTACGGAATAGAAGAGGACAGGCGTGAGAGAGAGAGAGAAAGGAAATATTTAGAGTGAGAATCTGAGTTAATCTATTGCTGAGGCTAGAATATCGACCTTGTAGAGATTCTCTCCATGTGTTGCTTTCCCTCTTCCTGGATTACGTGTGTGTGTGTGCATGGAAGTACATATACGTGCTTGTATTTTTTTTTACACTGAAGCGAGGATATATCCTTCTAGGCTGTCGCAAACTCCCTTTCCTCATCCAGATTTTTCCCTCTGTCGCCCTAACTCAAATCGCCCGCAACTAATCCCGTATTCCTGGAGTTTTTGTCCGTAACCTAGGTAGTCCAAACGGTTAGGGTTTCCAAATCAAGGGCGTCCTTCCACCCGCTAGGCTTTGACGTGTGAGATTTTTACGTAATTTCGAACGAAAATAAAAAAAAACAGAGCCTTCACGGAACATTAAGCCTCTATCCTCGTCTTAACCCGTCCTTTCCGTCCGAAGTATTCCGTTCGAGATGTTTGTTTTCCGCGAAAAGTAAATTTGCTTAAACCTATATAGTCTACAAAAATGTTTTTTTTTGGGAGCTTCTGGAAGTGTTTGCGTTTCTAATCTTTTCTTTAACTTTAGTTCTAATGAGATTCTGGGGGCTTTTTCGGCGAGAACACACCTATTCAATCTCTTAGGTTCGTTCTTATTTCATGAGGTGTCTGAGGTTTTTTTTTTTTGAAATACTAAAACGTTTGGAATTCCTAGGCGATTTTTTGGTTCGGTTGTTTTCGGCGCAGTTTGAGGCAGAGAAATTTTTGACAAACAAAATTATCCGGAGCGAAATAAATAAAGGTTCGTTTCAAAGGAAAATTTTGTATTTTTTTCATAATTAGTTGTTTTATATGCGCTTTAAAATTTTAGGGAGAATATTTAGAGACGGTATTAAAATAACAAGGAAATCCTTTCCGTCTTCTGACGCAACATTTGTATTCATACAGAAATAATAGAAATAAAACTAGGTCAAATGGAAGTTGTAGCTTTGGTGATTTCCTTCGCAAGCGAAGGTTCAAATGGCTTGCAAAGTGTATTACCAAAAGCTACAACTTCCGTTTGACCTAGTTCGTATAATGAGTGAAAAAGCCATGAGTGTTAGGTGAGAATCTATTACAGTTTTAGATCAAAACAATAGTCAATAACAAGCGTAATGAAATCTATGTTTTAAAGTTTAAAGATTATGTTTTTCGAAAATTCCGAGAACTTTTTGAATAAATTTCATACGAAGGATTTATTTTTAAAAAAATATGTACAGTACGCTTCGAGATGCCTTGCTTCCTTCGTATATTTAGGGGAAAAAACATACTGTGGTTAAAATAGTACTGCTTCGCGAACATTTCTCTCGTTTTATTTTTTAGATAATCACGAACTAAAATTTCAGCTGCATATCCAAATCCTGAAGCCGCATCCATTTTGGGGCTGTATATTTCAAACTTACATTGAAACACGTGACAAACATGGTATAACTGGGTCACATAACTCAACCAAGACTGCCAATATTAAAATTGCGCACTCGAATCACGTCTCTCGTCCGGGGATGCCATGTTACCGGAAATAAAATTTGAAATTTAAACTCTTTAAATCATATACGTAATGAAACTTATGTAAATGTGGCATTAGAAATTTTTGAAAAAATGAGATAATAAAGAATGCCGCTATATGAAAAATCGAAATTTTAATTTCTGAACATCTCAGTGTGCAATGCCCTTGCTCGTTATTTACTGATTTAATATCTTTAATTGCCAAAATACGATAACAACGGGAAAGATGGAAGCTATTCGACGTTTAGCACTTCCATCGATGACTTATACTTTGTAAATGTTTCCAAAATTATTCTTCTTTCGGTATATTTAAAAATCTTATGAAGCATACCCGGAAAATAAGAAACTGGAACACGCTCGTCTTCCAAACTTGGACCGTTTTAAAATTAGTTTATGTATTTTTAATCATGTTAGGAAAATTACATTTCAACAAAAAAGATCAAAATGAATTATTTGATCAATATGAGTAGCATATCGAAATATGTATTTTTAAATAAAATACTCAAACAAACAAAAAGCTCGCGATTTCTTCGTAACAAAAATAGGCGTTTATTTGATCCATTTACGAAGCAAAGTATCTTTCTTTGATATCACGTTTGCACTTTAAAACGGATCCCTGCCTATTAAATTCTTAGTAAATATTTTATTGATCATTTAATGCCTTTATTAAACTCGGGAAAAATATGAAATTTTAAGTACCGATTGCCATAAAAATGGATCGGCGACGTGCAGTAAGACGAACATTGGTTATTAACCAATGGTTAATATATTTGGAACTTGGTCAATTGAGAGAAAATCGGAATTGGTTCCATCCGTGTTGCAATAGCAACGAGATTTTTCTAAATAGGATGTGCACTTCTTGATTCCTTCTTACAAAGGCCGTGCCTTAAACCAGTGCGAAGTTTTCGCCGTTTATTCTTATAGCAGATAGCGGCGAAAATGTATTAGTTTTCCGGGATTTATATATAATATTTACGTAACCTCGCGATGTTTTCTGTTTATATATATATATGTTTCTGAAAAAGTGTCAAACAGTAAAACAACGCGGTTAATTCATGCACAATGGTGAGCAACAGGTACTTTTTACACTTATCCGAGGTAAAGTCTTACTTTACATAACCCCTTCGTGACGGAGAGTTTTAGGAACATAGATTTTCTGAGCAATAAACTGGAAGCTCGCTTATATTTGCGTTGCACGAAAAGGCAAAGGAAAACGATCCGTTCTGTTTAATTAACTCAGCATTGTGCACTACATGCAATGAGCCACATTCGAGTACAAATTGCTCCGACATCTAATTGAGTTTATTAGAAGTATTACTTGCCGATCCAGCTTAGATTGTACTTTTGGAATTAGAGGGACGAACTCTGATTGAACCAGCATGAAAGGCTGGCACGAATGCTCGCAAAAAATTGGTAAAGCAAGTCTAGTTTAATTTTCCATTTATTTCTTCGCCTGCAGCCTTTTTAACGATGAGGTTCAAATAGATATTCCGAAATGTTTTCACGACATTTTATAGAGTTGATAAAAATTAAAGGCAAACAAAATACGGTAACAAAAAACAAACGATTTACATAGGATCTGTTGTTGTTTTAAGCAAAGACACAACCATTAAACACATATAGATTTACAAGTGTAATAGTGCATATTCTGATTCATTTTTATTGTTAAGGAAATTTAAATTCTTTTCTAGAAATTCAGATAACGAGTTCTATACTGCAAGATAAGAAGTACTTTCTTACCTATATGATAGGAATCCAGTAAACTTCCGATTTACGAACACCATGCGTTCCTGAAATGTAGATCGTATACCGAAAGTTCGTAAATCGGGAGAGATTTTCCCATTAATGCAATGTTAAAATCACGGGATTTGTTCGAAAACCAATTTTTCCTCCTACACGTGCAATAAAAAGGAAAACGGAACAAATCAAGACAGATTTTAACAAATGCATTTTAATCATAACTTATTCATTCATTTAATTTGGCATCATTTTTCACATTAAGCGGAAGTTTGGGGTAGAGCTCTTACTGGTGTGAGGGCATATTAGCAGGCGTGATGATGTGGAAGAAGGTACACAGATTTCAACATTTATATCATAAAATTGGTACTGCAAAGGAATGAAAAACGCATCCAAGGAAGTCTGACGCGATTTGCAGACACATAACAATGAAAAAATCTTTTAAACGGCCTTGAAAGGGTCCAGCAACAATTTCTTTACGTTTACCAGAAATAAACGTTACTTTTTCGTGCAATGTTTTAAAATGATGGTAGTAATTGGAATTGACTGAATTCAAGTTCGTACTATCGAATTTTGAGGTTGTAAGTCGAATTAGTGGCGTAAAAATTCTTGTTCGCAAGACCGAAAGTTCGTTAACCGAATGTTCGTAAATCGGGAGTTTATTGTATCGTCAAAAAAGACGTTCTAGTTTGAGTTATCTATATGAATTGAATTTACTTACAAATTTGTTTCTGGTATCAAGACATTCATGAAGCGCTGGAGGTTTTGCTCCGGTGAAAGCATTTTTAACATGTGATTTCTGTGCATCCTTTACTATTTGCAGATATACCTATCCTGAAAATGTCCATACTGACGCCCCTTCAGCGTCGCTTTCCGCAACAGCTTGAATTTTCCAACCGTGTGTTGATTATTCTTGCAAAAGTCATCCTTAAGAATAGCCAATACGAAATAATCACCGGTGAAACACTGGGTTCGGTTATGAAGAATTTCAGTGGAAGAGACGGTGATCGATGCAAAGGGATCATATATTGAAAATAAAATAATTAAAATCTCCCGTGCTTCGTGACTGTTTTGATACCAGAAATTATGCTGTAAGTGAATTATTTCAATAATAAACATGGGCAAATCAAACGAGAACGTCTTTTTTGATGAACCTGTATCCCCCGTGAATACCTTGGCATGGAGATCTTGAGAATTACATTTTACAATATAGTTTTTGTCTTAAATTGTGGCAGAAGTTGAACATGCCAAGGAAATTTGACCTTTGTCCATTACATAAAGGGCATTATATACGATGGTTTTGCAAAGAAATAAATGAAAGTTTTCTCCCCCCCCAAAAAAATAATACTCGCTTAAAAAATCCAATGTGCTACAACGTATAGACAATCTAAGAGCCGAACATTAACTGCAATCTATCGGTGGAGTACGTCCTATCATTTTAGAAAACCAGCATTGTTCATTAAAATATCCGCTTTCTGATTTCTATGGAAGAAAATCGCGGAGAAACGTACGCTTTTCTTGAAGCCCTCTCGTCTCTCGCTTCTCGGCTGCCTTGCAGTTGAAAGCTTGCAACTCTTTAGGCACTCCATGTGAAGTAAAAGCACTCAAGGTCCTTACGGAGGTCCACCTATGACGCAAACCCGTCTGGTTTCACTCATTTCGCCTACAAAAACCCATTCAAACTTTAAAAATTAAAGTGGACATGTCACATTGTCCGATGTGAAAAGTAAAAGCCCTTCCCCGCGCATTCTATCGGTAATTTCATATGAAAAGGAAGTCGGAAAGTTAATAACACTTAAAAACGATTTTAAAAATTTTTTAAAAATCGGAACGGAAGCCGCACAAGGTGTTTTCTGGGCAATAAAATGACCTGTTTTACAAAAAAATCGGGGGAAATTCACGGATGGAAATCTATTATGCTGTGCCATAAAAACAAAACGAAGTAGAATATTATTTTCTCTCTTAGTAACAGGATTATCACTTGCTGAACAAACTCCTTCGGTATATAAATACAGCTGTTTATGCACGGAACCTTGTCTCAAACGATCTCAAGTTTGTTTCGGAATGGTAATTTCAAAATCGATTTAATCGGGCATCACTTACGATAACAGCATTTTCCGATATAGCCGGGCTGCCACTTTGAACAGATGGACGTTGGATAAAATGAACGCAAACACGTGACAGGCGCCATATTTTCTATTTTATTTACCATTTAAAAATAGCAATGTAATATAAAAGCTATAGAAATGTAATTTTTGCCTTTGAAAATTCACCGAAAAATGTTTAAATGCCAAATATCACGTCAAATTAGAAAAATGGACGAGAATTGATTGTATGGACCAAAACATCTTTAGAAAAACAAACATGTAATGCTTACATTTTTGATAAAATGTAACGTATGCCCTCACAGCCGCTTGTGACGGATGTAGCTCGGATATGTGTTATAAAAATATTAGCTATGGAATATGATAATGGGTTTAGTGTTTTCGGCTACGAAGAAGCGTCGTAGTTTACCGTTTGAACTGGGGAAGAAAATTAATTATAGAATATGCGTATGCGCTTCCGATGTTAACTGATAATGCTCGACTATTGAATTTTTTTCCAAAACGGAATCTAAATGTTTTAGCTGAAAGTAGACAAATACCTTAGAGCCCTCCCACAATAATTGATTATTATTCTTTCTGAATACTGTTCACTTCTTCTTTAGTTACATTAGCGAATTCCAAAACATTTAAAGACTCATTATAAACAATAAGTGCCTGAGTTTATCTGGTAGAAGAATCTGACGGCATTTCGTGTTTCTGAGGTTTATGGAAATTGCGCAAAACTATCGTACAAATGGGGATTTTTTGAAAAGCAGTACAAGTGCGAATGAAAGCATAAACTTTCGTATCGAAGCCACAATTTCAGCTGTGTAGCTGTTTGGTTCGATAAATTGGATAAATATGTAACATCAATTTGCCCGTCGTATGTCGTAAAACAAACTTCAAGAATACGAATGATAATCGAAACCGATTCACCGTTGTGGCGACTCCAATTACTAATAAAGTTTATTCAAAGGAGATCTTCATTTTAATATAAAAAAAAATTTTGAACTTAAAAAAAATTTAAGTATGCATAATCAGAAGTTATTAAACATTTTTTATCCTAAAATTTAAAAATGTTTATCATGCGAGTGAAGGCATATTAAACAAATATTTATTCGATTATGTGATAGTCAAAGTTCCTCGTCTACATGAAATGAACATTGACATAAAAGAAAAATTTTATGTACGTATATATGCATGCGTGTGTATGCGCGTGTGTAAATATATTCATTATTTCATTTTTCCGTTTAACTTAGTTAAAGCTATCGTGATAGATGAATCTATCACTCGGAATTATCCTTAACCATTTTCCGTTTTTGTCACCTTAGACGATCTAGCACAATCCATCCTAATTTATGACGATTTGACTTCAACTTCTATTATGCCTCCCTCTTTCCACATTCGTCCATTCTATCCGTGGCTCCGAGCTATAAAAATTTATTTATCAATCCGATAAATATATCACTCAAATCTTTCATTGTTTACGACCTCCCTAAAATATTCATAGACGAATACATTATTCCCCGTTGGGAACCTAGCATACGATTTCGATTTCCTATTATTTTCCCGCGATATATATTCCTCGTAGGAAAAGTGAAAAATAAACCTTCCGCCTCGCTTGATGGCCGAAGGTGAGAAAAGGTAGGGGAGATACTCCTGTGACGTAACAAGGAGGACGAAAGGTTTATATTGAGTTACGGACGGAGAAGTAAATGGATAAAGAGCTTTGTGGATTTAGGACAGACGGTCCTGAACCGACATCCTACCTTCCGGTTTCCGTAGAGAGAGAGAGAGAAGCGACGGGGTTTTTTTTTAAAAGGAAAGGTCGAACCGCGGCGCGCTATGACCTCGCCCGTCGCTGTTTCGACAGTAAAAGAAATCATCACGATAGTTTTTATTTTCGTTTTAACATTCTCCTGTTAAAAAAACATAAACCGGCTGGGTCGCTATCCGTCTTTATATTTGCTCGTTTTCCGCCGAATTATTCCTTCATCTTTCCGAATTAGTATTTTTGTCTGCGCTCTTCCGGTAAGAGTTATGACGCCGTCATCGGACATCGGCGAGGAAGTTTTATCATTTTGCTTATTCCTTCCAGAGAGGAACTGGAACAGTTGGAGAGAGAGAGAGAGAAAGATGAGTGGATTTATTTTATTCTTTAGTACACTGAGGTAATTTTTCGAACCGCTCTCTCTCTCTCTATCTTTCTCTCCTCCCGAAGCCTCAAAACGCTTCGTCTCTTAAAAAGTGCCGGATAGAGCATATTAAAAAAATAAGAGTCCAAGTCGGAGTTGCGTAACCTACATAAAACACCTCCAACTTATAAGAAAGAACCAATCGGGACGGTCCTGTCGAAATGCTCTTTTTTTCATCCGCCTTTCTCAATAGGAGGCATGCGGTACCGGCAACGAATTCCGAAAATTTGAATAAGAGGAAAGTAAAACTCAAGAGAGGGAGTAAGAGAGCCGAGTGAGAGTGCGGGAGAAATAAGAGTCACTATGCTGTCAGATGTTAATCCAAGAAGCGGTACAAGTAACGAAAAGAGAGAGAGCTAAACTTCAACACACAGAAAGGGGAGAGAGGGTGTCACCGCCATCCTATTCAACCTCACTACGACGCCAAGTAGTAAAGACCGTCCCAGCCACGGTGTGACACGACACCTGACAAACACTAGGCGCCGGGTCAAAAGAGAACGCCGTGTACGGGGAACGATCAAGACGATAGGGGAGGGGATATGCGATTAATATTTTTTTTTTCGCGATCATCGTAACGAGGAAAAAAACACGTGGTGGTGTAACGTATGTTCTGCGCTCTGAAACAAACCAATACGAGGGTAATGAAATCGATGCTCGGTAGGCATTACTATCCGGAGGGATACGAGTTGAAATGTATTCTCCTCCCCCCCCCCCCCCCCTCTCTCTCTGTTTACCGTCGAAAGGAAACACTCGACCTGAGTAGACCAGACGGAATTCTGGGAAAACGTTGTCACGTGATGCGTCACACACTGCAGGTCAATTCGATTCGTCAGAACAGTCGAGACTTATTCATTAAAAAAAACACGCGAATGTAACGTATCCTACTTAGAAGTTTTGCACATGTGCGCACTCGTATGCATTCAAGAATACATGCACCCATTTATATCAACCCTCCTATATAATTTACATGGTGATGCGTCATGTGTCAAGCGTAATGCTCAGAGCACCACCTGCGGAATAAGATCCAGGGAAATTAGGGTAGATACCATACTTTCAGAATTTACTTAGCCTTATCCATTTTAAATTTTTAGCTGCTCACCGTCTACATTGAAGTCATGGGGTTCGAGTCTAGGTGCGTTATTTTCTCCATTTGACTCGTGGATGACATTAACCATTTGCATATTAAAATTACACAACTTTTGTATGCCCATTACTATTTTTACTTTCAGGAACATTAAGTTGTGTGGATTTTATATTTATTGTTTGCTTTTTAATGTATATAAAAGTTGGTTTCTTTAATTTTTATTTTATTTTAACGTAATACTTAATTCACGCATACCCGTCATATTTGACGGGAAATTACGCTAGTACATACATCAAAATTGACTCGCACACAGAGTAGTATATAACGTCTGTATGTTTGTTTAAACATTCATTCGAACTTTAAATATTTCAAACGAAAATTATATAACATTTAGATTCAGCATGGATTTAGGGTTCGGTTCACATTTTCTACGGAATGTAAACATTTTCATATTTGTAGTTTTGAAAGTTGACATTATTAAACGCATACGATTTACAATCATACGATACGAAACTCTTCATAGATGAGTAGATCTAGAAGTTTTCGCATAAAATATTTGTATAGCATATGTTTTTACAGTCGGGAATTTATCCGCATGCTTCGTTAGAACACGGACCTACAATTATCTTTTGCATGATTTTGCTCCGAAGATACCTTGGCACAGGCATAATAAACTTTCATATTAAATCGTAGAGGTTAGTTACTGGCTTAAATCGTTGCTTGTATTCGACTCAATGAATAGAAACGACTAAATAATATTCAAAATGGAAGGTGTTAAGTTCCACCTGCGCCGACTGTGACTTTAAAATAATTATGAAACTACAATCGAACAACGCCTACTTTATTTTTCATTTGTGGACTTCTTCCCTTTAACTATTTTTCGGACATAAATATCGATTATGCTCGGCAGTAAGTTGCTCCTTTGTTTCAATTATAAAACGCCCGGAAACCTCGCTAGTAAAAAGAAAAAGATGTTCATTTCCACGCAGTATATTTCAGTTATGTGCGAATAAACGGGCATTATATTCTAATTACTACGGTAATCGTTGTTGCAAACGGTGAAAACTGAAGTCCCTCGTAGCTTTTGTTAAAGAGATTACAATGCACTATTACTTAACTACGCACCATTTTGAATTTCTGAAGACTAGGCGAGAGAAAAGAATGCGATGAAGTAAGTAAGCAACGGACGCATATTTTTATTTTGTTAATAATAAATAATCGAGAAAGATAACGCAATCAAAATTATCCAATGAAATCGAACGAACAAACTGATTAACATTAACGGATGAATATTTTACTTTAAAAAGACAGAAACGGATCGATTCTCCGCTGAAACCATGGAACAACCGGGAAGGGTATTATCCACATTCTTAGGAATCGCCTCCTCTATAGGATAGGAACACAATACTTCGGTCACGTACAGGACAACAAAAACTTTAACGCGGATCCTTTTCTTTCTCTCCTCCCTCCGCACTCCCTAGAAGGAGGTAATTCCGCGAATGGGCTCGTCTAAATGTACCCGAATCTCTGGTGAGGGAATTGTTGGACAGGGATTTCGGTTAAGGATGGGGTTGGGAGGGGGGAGGGAGTGGTCGGTGGGGTTTTACAAGGCGCAAGGGAAAATTCGAGGAAAAGGAGTTGAGGCGGAAGGAAGAGAAAGGTAGAGAGAGAAAAAGAGACCGTCCTGAGCCTCTAGCTCTTCGTAATTTACCTGGAATCTTTTCCCTTCTCCCCCCCCCTCCCCCCATTTTCCCTCTCTTCCCCTCAAGCATACCCTCTTTGTAGTCTTCTTTGTCCGCTTATCCTTGCAGATCCGACCGCACGATCATTTCCGATGATGGAAAAAGCCTTTCCGCCTACTATTCCTCCACGTCGGCCGTGGCAGGTCTTGCTTGAATGGCGAGAGAAAGAGCGTTGAGAGAGAGAGAGAAAGAAGGCAGGTACAGGTGCGTTGCGAAGCGCGGGTTAATCCATGGGAAACATTCTGAACGGTTACGTGAAGTTTTTATTTTGAAGGGGCGAGAAATGCCTCGTTTGTTTTTCTTAATGGGAAGATATAGTTTTTTACTTTCTCCATATACCTACGTAGTACCAAGTACTGTTTTCACGAAAAAAATCGATTTCGAGATTTCAACGGAAATACACGTTTTGAGGTAATTTCCTACAACTTTAATTTGAAATAATTTTCCATAACGGTTATTGTTTAGGAATTATTTATAAATAATCGATTTTTTCGGTTTCCGTCAAATATCTCCTTAAAAACGTCGTTATGGGTAACCTTCGTAAGGGCCAAAGTTGTAGAGAATAATATTTCTTCCAAGTTTTGTTTGAAATTAATTTTCGTAGAACCTTCCATTTAGTAGATAATTAATTTATTCGTAAATTTCCAGTATACAGCGCCACCATCTAGCGGTGAATTCTGTAGACATATTCGAAATATAATTTACGGCAATAAGAACGACTGTATTCTTTTACGATACGAAATAATAATTTTGCCTTATAATGCTATTCATAATAATTTAAATATCTATTCCCCAAATATGGAGAAAGTCATGTGTTGGCCACATCAGATTTTTTTCAGAGGCGCTTATTTTAAAACTATAGCAAAACATTTTGGGGTGGTTATTAGGGTACGGAAATCTGGATTTAATTAATTGGCGCGTTATTAATCGCTCAACGAGTTAACAATGGCGAAACGCGTTACAATGATCAAGCGCGAGGGAATGAGATTCTTGCGTGTTAACGGGAATTAAGAACTGTATGGAATAATAACGAAATACGCTCACGCTAATTTTCTCGGAATTTCTTTCATGGTGTTTTCGAGAATATTCGACTAACATACAACTTACTTATGCTAGTTTTGTATTTTTTCCTAGCCATTTTTAAGTTGCTCCGTGCTGCCAACACTGAAAAAGAGGGATTTTTTCAAAGTAAATAAAAGTGAAATTGCGTAATTACTGCAAACGTTTCCTAATCTAAGTGAAGCGAAAGCTCTCAACATTTCAAACGAATTCTTGAATACAAAAACCCGGCCCAAAATTAGATTAAAAATAAATATTTGCTTCGATCAATGAGGTGAATTTAAACTTAACTGGTGAATGGCGTCAATGAGGCCGGTCGAAAAGAAAAGCATAGATAAAGTCGATTGAACGCTATCATTTATCACATCAAAAGAAAGCTCCTTCTCCTGAGAAACCTTCATTTTCCTCCCAGAAAAGGGAAAAAATTCTTTGCCACCGACAAGAGTTTGCAGACACGTCCCTTTTCTCATTTAAATTTACTCGAGGACGATTATCCAGAACCGCGAGCTTCGCGACAAACACACTCAAAGCGCCGCGAGCTTTCTCCTCCTTTTTGAACTCCACCTAAAAGCTTTTGATCTTTTATACGCAATGATCTCTCGCTGCTCAGAATATCTGCGACGCTCGACTACTTGTATTCCTTTGGTGGAGGGGTAATTAAATCACAAATTAAGAGACTTTAATCGCTACGTACGTAGAAAGTCTAAAAAGCGTTATTCGGTCATGAATTCCTAAAGAAGGTTAGACGTGTCGAAAAACAAGGAAACGGCGACGGAGAAAGTAATAAAAGAGCACGGAGTGAGACAGAGGAAGAGAGAGAAAGAATAAAAACTCGTATGCGCGAGTGGAGATGTTTTGGATATAGGGAAAAGCGCCAAATCCTATTAGGGACGTTATTTTTTTTTATCGGCGTTTATTCAAAGGTCTGGTCTCGCCGCATTTCCCCTCTAACGGCTTTTGTAGTGGGACGGTATATGGCGGCCATAATAATAATTAACCGCGGGAAACGAATCCGTGGGAGAATTAATACGGTGATTAAAGAGGGGAATCCTAAAAGGGCTCCCTCTTTTATTATATTTTTGTTATTACTTCCTCCTCAAAAGAAAAATAATAATAAGCCGTCTCGTTAAAGTGCATTGCGTCGGTTAATCTCTCGCGGTTACGCAGGGAAATTTTTTAATGCTTTCTTTTCTGCGCATGCGCGTCGGGAGGTTACCACCAGAGAGCTCTGCTTTTTTTTCTAAAGTTTATCTTCGTTTTTGAAGGAGCAATATGTATTGACGTAAAACTGTCTTTTTTATGGGAGTATAATTCGGTTAACTCGTCGTTCGCCTACGAGGAAAATATTTTTTTAAATCAAAAACGTTTAAAAGTTTTCATTTTCTGAGAAACGTTTATGTGATTTATTGTTCGTCGCATTTTAATCGCGTTAAAAGAATCTATTTAAATTTATTTTATAAAGGGTGGAAATGAAAGGCAGATCGATGGCGAGGTTTATTCAGATCAAAAGAGAACAAAGACGTCGACGGTAGATGAAACGATTCAGATATAACGTCGATCACAAATCCTTTTCACCGCAGTTAAATAAAAAATTCCATTCCGCCTCTTCCAACAGGCTATCGAGCAAACAGATCCATCATTAATGGGAGCGGGGAGAAAAAGAAACGACCGACTTAAAGAAGTAAGCAGTACAAGCACCGACATGCTGGCGTTACCGAGGAAATAACAAAAAATAAATTAAAAAAAAAACAATCCACCGAAACGTTCTCGTTTCGTCTTAATTGCGGAAGAATTCGGACCCGCATCTACATTACCCTATTTTCCCAGAGGGAATAAGTCTATTTTTTTTCCTCTCCTAATTCGACTATACGGATTTTTGGCCGCCAAAAAAAAAAAAAACCCTCCCCTTCCCTCTCCCCACGTTTTCCCTTCATTTCCACGGTAAGGATAGGAGAGGGAGGGGGAGGCCCTACTTATTTCCCCGGGACTTCTGCCAAATATGATTGAAGTGGTTCAGGACGGATCGATTCATATTAAGGTTGGACGCACACTGACAAAAGGGATATTCGAGCGAGCCGCCTCCTCCTATAGGCAACAGCAGCAGCGATGCCGGGAAGGGGGGGGGGGGGAGGGGGGGAGAGAAAACTGAACGGGGAGGGGGGGGGAGGCGAAAAAAACCCTTGGATGGAGACAATTAAATTTCCGAGATAAGTTCTGTGCATTTATATATATATATACAGGGGATATTGTGCGCTGAAGGAAACATCAAAGGATTTGCGGAAACTTAGTCCTTGAGAGGGACTGAAAGAGGGAGGAAGAGGAGGGGGGGGGGTGACAGAAAGACGAAATGAAAAGGGATCACGTGTCCCGGTTTATTCTTCCGCGAAACTTCACGGTCGGATGGATTTGAGAAGGATAAGAATTAGTTTTTATGCGACTATTTTCAGACTTCGAAATGATCAGTTAATCTTGGAGAAGTGTCAAGCCGCCCGTAAAGTGAGAGATATCGCGGAATTAATTTAACTGTATGGAGGAGAATTTTGGAGAGATGTGAACGCCCGCATCTCTTATTGCGGCATTTGGAGGAGTTTCATTACGGCGGAAAACGACGACGGAAAATGACTGCCGTGTTGTCACTGGATGCCGAAGGACAGAGACGTACCTAAGGGATATGGCACTGCCGAAGGATCCCGAACGATAAGTCATGGAACCTGGTACAGGGGGTTTTCGCTTAACGTCGTCCCAGTTAACGTCGTTTCACTTTAACGCCCAAAATTTACTGAGGAGCGATTTTGCTTCACGTCCATCCTTTTGCGTCTTTGCGACGTTTTTTCTCCGACTGGACACAAAACTCGCATGCCGTGGCGTCAAGTCACGTCATTAAAACATTTAAAAGTAATTATTAAAAGGTGTTTTAAAAGTTAAAAGTTACGGTAAGGCAAGATGAAAATGTGTTTTATGAAGTGCTTCTTTTACAATGTCTTTGTGTTGAAATGTTTTTAAAAAATAATGTACTTCGCATGAGAAGGACGTAAAACCTAACCCTCCCTTATCCAATTGATTCTTATGGGAGAAAACGTCCAACTTTTGTGGAACGTAACTAGGAAGTAAAGTGGGGAGCCCCTGTACATGTTTTTATCGCATATCAAAGCTATTAACTCAAGTTTTATCGAATTCTTCCTAAGATATTTGTGAAAATATAGAGGAAGGTTGAAAAATTACTTATTTTTTAGGCGTGAAAATGGAAAACGAATAGTATAAATTTTACGTTAAACCCTAGAATGCATTATTTATTAGGGATAAAGTTTCGGGAAGGGGAAGATAGCGAAGCCGCTTCGGAATGAAATAGGGAACTCAATTTATGGATTCTGTGAAATTTTGATTTGGGTCTATATGTACTCCCAAAGCTTAAATGCGGTTGAGTAAAGTTATGAGATACTATATTTAACTTTCAGCGACATAATCCGTGAATTACCTGTTCGCATGGCTCCGTTTAGGTTTAAATTCGCTTTTCCCAACCGTTTATCGGCAACCTACGGCCCGCGGGCTTCATGCGGCCCAGTATTGATTTTCACTAATATAAGATCACAAAATCTGTATGTATGTATCTTCTGATTTAAACGCCCATCCGCCCCGCCTAAGCTCTCGCGATTTCGAATGCGGCCCTCCGAAGTGTTCATAACAACGAATGTGGCCCGCCATATAAAAAAGGTTGCCGACCCCTGCTATATGGGTTACCGTATCTCCAAACGGACACGCTCCTCGGTTATTCGACTGCGAGGATATATATCCGCTCTAAATTAGATTTGCCTTGATTTTGCGTTATGAAAATGCTAATATATTAATCGAATGACATAAAATTAATGCTAAGAAGACTTTTACTGCTCATCTTTTGAATAATTTTTTTAAGCGACCGTGATTTTACTGTCAGTGAAAGTCGACGACGGAGAATTCAAAGCATCCGGGATTAGAGTTTCCTGCATTCCGGATTCATTTCATACTTACACTCTCTTCTTCACAGAAAAATACGCGTATACAGGGCATGGACCCGTAAACACAGAAGATATACATAATATTCTCAAACTTAAACAAACATATTTTAATGTCGGTTTTACATAATTCAGGAAACAACTTGGTATTATCTGCCATTAGGGTATTTCATGTCCTGAAATATGTAAAACCGAGAGCATTAGATATGCGTTTGTTTAACTTAACGAATATTATGCCCATTTTCACCCAGACTTCTGGGACACCCTACATGCCTAACAGAAGATAAATTTAGGGCCCAGTCCCCACTGCGGCTTAACGAACTAAAACAATCCATCAAATGTGTCGTTGTTTTCCGTAACCTCTCCGGTTTCGCACACACAGAGCCCGGGGGTATTTTCGATAAAAGACGGAAAAAAAAGACGGCGAGCAGAAGTCATCGTTCGAACGAAAAAAATGTACTCCCTCTCGGTGGAAAAAAAACAAAATCAAATTTGACTCCATCGTGACTCCACCAGTACCCAAGGCAAAGGGGAGGTTTGGATGAATTTTTAACAGGGGAAGAAATTGTACGGAAGAACCCGACGATGAGGAATGGAGGGAGATTAAGGAGAGGGAGGAGAAGTTTCTGAAAATGGAGTGCGTAAAAAAAGAAGTGAGAAACCGTCCGATTTTTTAATAAGCTTTTAAGCAACCTGAATCTTTCATCAAGGCAATTTTCACAGTTCTCTGCCTTTATAATTTTTAGCCTAGACGGTCATTTCATCCGTATCGCCCTATGCCGGGAACATGGTTCGTTCGATAGCGTCCGTGTAGCGTAATGAGGATCGGGGAAAGCGCTTAGAACAAGCACAATTGCCCCGAACGCGCACGTTTAGTAAGATATGGGATTTAAGAGCTTTTTTTATCGTCTTGTGAGTTAGGATAAGTAAAATGGCTGTTATCATTATCGAAATTTATTTGCTTAAAATCCAGTTTAGGTTAAATATTAATTGCCGTACATGTTTGATCATAAATCGTTCGTGAAAACTTTTGTCAACTTTTTAAACTGGCTGATAAAGATTTTTAAATATCAATCCAGCATCCTACATATTTACATATATATGAATTCTCTTCGATGATAAATTTAAACTTTTAAGACTTTGGCGCACGTATCTTGGACACCGGTCTTCATGTTACATTCACTCGACTTTCGGCATGTCTGGAAAAATAGGAAAACTTCGCGTCATTATTATGAACTTCGAAAGCGCCGCCGACGCCGGAGTTGGAGTGTACCCATAAAATTTTACGACCCGAGACAGGCGAAGAAACGCAATTTCCAGATCTTCAACAATTCATGGCCGGATTTTAATTTTTTCGACTTGGCTCGGAATCAAATATGGATTGGAAGATTCATGAATGATTCGAATACGAGCTCTATATGAGGTCGATACGTGGGAACTAGGAAATTTCCCTACAAATATACGCAAGTTGTTTCGCATCCCCTAGTCACCACCGTTTTTTTTTTTAGCAGCGATCTCGCAAACAGAAACGGCAAGGACGGTAACCGTATATTATTAACGGAAATTTTTTCGAAACTCTATTCTTTGGAAACCGTTTTGAAGCGATGTCGCATCAAGTAAATGACAGGGTCGTAAAAAATGAAAGAGGCGAACTACTGAACGAACAGGCCGTAAAAGAATTAATGCCGGCAATTTAACAACATTTTTAAAGATAAAGTCTCGAGAGAGATGTTTATATAAAATAAAAAGGGAGCCGAATTCCGTCGGTAATTAACTGGAAAGGGTAACGTAGTGGAAAAGCTGCAAGAAAAAAATTGACTTCCGAGAAAACGATAAATTGCGTAATGTAAAAAGGATCAGATGCGCAATAAACTCGATTACCATCACTTCGTCGCGATTTATTCTAATTTTGGGCAAAGCTCGAGAAACGACCCGGCCAAGTAGTCGAATTTAATTGAGGTCCGGAGAAAAGAAACGCGAAGGTCGCATTAAAAACGTTCTGGAACATTTGATTGCCGTTGATTCCCCAGATAATTCGACCGTTTCCTCCCACCTGTGCGCCCCGTACCCGATTTTAGAACTCCATATATTTTTTTTTAAACTTCGCTATTTCGTTCCGGCGCAAGCATTAAAAAAATGCGTAATAGCGGTCGATTACGCGGTTTTTACAGCCTCTCATTTACAATAATAACGCGAGTCTAATTGGAAGATAAAAAAAAGAGTAATACAAGAACGGAACATAAATGATAAAATATAATTTCTTTATGTTGTCCGCATGATATAGAATTTTAAAAAAAATTACACTTTTCATTATTCTCGCTGAATTCCTCGCGTAAAATTTTTGAGGAATCTTATCTGAATTAAAGTGAAAAATTTTATGATTTCATTTTCTTAGGTGAACATGAATACGCGAACCAAAAAGGAAATAACGAAATATGCAAACAATTTATAATCGATATCGTTTCCAATGAATTTGATCGGATTGTGAATTCAGTAAAGAATTATCGAGCTAGTCCTATGGCTAAAAACAAATAGAAAAATATGAAAGAACAAAAATTTTCAAAATAAGTATTTGCATTAGTTAAGTACTTATTTAGCCATAACGAGGCTATGCAAAAGAAGATGGACATTTAGCTACAATTCAGCCGGTTTCAGTGGTGATTTTCCGGAAGAAGATACGAAAACCCACCCAAAAGATTCCTCCCCGTTACCTCACATGTATAGAAGTAGCAAAACTACCACAATTTTTTTAGAATATGCTTTTCGGAGAATCACCATAAAACGGTAGAAACTATAAAAACAAATGGTAAAAGTTTATGGTTTTACTGTTTTACGGTTTTTTACTGGTTTTATTAAATATGACGCAGTTCCACCACATGAAAGCTTCTACCATTGATTATATGTAAATATGCTCATTAATTTTTCAAATATTCTTCCCTTTTGACGCGGTTTTGATTTGTCGGCAGTTGTCTCATTACAGCATTAATTACGATTTGGCGCGATCATCCTATAAATAAGCGAATGCCAATTTTCGGAGGCAAGAAAAGAGAAAAATACAACAACAGTAATTTTTGTCAATGGTAAATCATACTAGAGCATAAAAAATGTAAAATATTAAATCATTCTAAACTATAGCAAAAAAAATATTTCACAAAAATTAAAGCATGTGAAATAAGAGTATAGCATTTAGTGTTATATGTACTACCTCGATCAAGCTTGCAAATATTTAGCACTAGCAGAATTTCCCGTTGAATTTCAACTACTACAGCACAACATACAAACTCTTTAAAATATATAGTAGATACTTTTTAAATTACAATTAGCTTTTCTTAACAATTAATCATATTTGCTTGTAACAATCCGTTTCCGAGCCTACTGCATTCAGATATAATGATAATTTTATTTCCTATCATATTACTTTCGCCAAATCCAGCTTCATTTCTTGTGAAATATTTACTTTTATGTCTTGAAAAAGCAACGTATAGTTGTTCATGATTGAACACTGACTCCGGTAAATGTACACCAGATACGTGAGCTTATTTACGTTAATAAACATTATAATGTAGAATATAATGATTTTACTTACAAAAAATGTAAGATTCCAGTATTCAATAGACGAAAGAAGGTTCAATTACTTTCATCAATAAACGCTTCCTGAATAATATCCAGTATCTATTTACGTTGCTATTCATAAACATTGATCGTTTCGTTGCTTAAAGAAAAGTGCGAAGCGAATAACGCTAAAATTTCGTCTATTTGTAAGCTTCGTTGAAGCTAACTGAATCGGAGGTAACAATGGCAACGCCCGGAAAGAATATGAAAAATCCACAAAATTTCGAAACAAATAGCGTATTTCTGAAAACTTCGACGGTGTAACATGTAAAATTCGCAGGAATAAGATAGTATAGAGTTTTATTCGTCGAATAAACCAAAAAAGAAAAAAATCGGTCCATATTTACGTATTTTAATGCTTGAAGGAAGAATACCTTGCAAGTCAAGAAATGGATTCATACGTGTTATCTCATGGAAAAATGTTAATCCCCTATATTGGCAGACTGATTAATCCCGGTTGACCAAACATTGACCATTCACTAAGTTAGGATGTAAGGAAGAATCGTACCAAATTTGGTTATTCTAGCTTTTATCGTTTAGGAGGAGTTCCATGATCAAACACACAAACACACAAGCCAACAAACACGCGCTTCAAAATATATTATAGTAGATAGACATGTAAATATGAAAAAAATCTTCCAAAATCATCATTTATATTCCACTGAAGAAATGCACTTCAACTTACTTAGTACCGTGAATGATCGCGAGGTGGGCACTCAACACCTCTGGGACAACCATACGATTAGGCTGAATCCATCACCGTGGCATTTTCGAACGAAAAATGACATTTTCGAATGAAAACGTTGAAAAGTGAGAGGGGAGTGTAGCTTTAGAAATAAAAACGCGAAACGATAATTTTTTTCTGAAGACTTCGAAACTTTCCGATTTTCGCCAACGCCACGACGATGACGAATGAGAAAAAAATGACGTTTTTTAACGGGCTGCGGGCGTCGGACTCGAAAAACACCAAAAAATAATACACGAAATCCTTTTGATCTCGAAATAATGGGGGATTTGTTTTTCGAACGAGGATTTAAAAAATTGATATCTCTCCCTTTCGCTCTTTGTGTCGGTAAAGGTCTTTCTCAAAGAGCGAGGAAATTTTTAACAGCTTAAAAGAGTAAACGCGCCTTTTTTTTTTCTTACCTACTAAATTTACTCACCGAGCTCTAAACTTTCGGCCTGGGACCTTTTCATTTGAGAGTGAATTACATCACCCTTCCTTTAACGTCTAAGGAGGGGGAAAATAAAACGTGCCAAACGGCTGGACATTTTACGCTGCACGCATTTGCTCGCGAAACCGAATTTATGGCGGCGGCGGCGCTCCCGACACGTTTAAAGCGCCGTTAATATATGGCCATTTTATTATTCCGTCCCGTCTGAGGCCGTATCGGGTTCTTTTTTATCCGTCCAGCGTGCACGAACGTGCACGCACGTGACACATCCGTACACATTCGAAACCCCACGTGCATAAATACACGCACGTTCATTCATGCGGATACGGTTTCAGGTGACGAATGCAGCAAAATTAAGAATTAATACATTTTTTACGATATTTCAGAGAGAGAGAGAGAGATAAAAATGCTTCCGTATTATTCTCTAACGGCTTGATAGTTCTAGAAAATTTCGCGAAATAAATTTCTCGAGCTGTCAAGCCTTTAGAAGAGAATAATTCGAAAACATTTTTATGGCTCTCTGAAACAATGCACTCGAACTTAATTTTGCTGCATTGTTCACTCGACATCGTATCCGTATGAATGAATTTGTGCCTCCTTTATTGACCAATGGGAAGCTTATGCTGCATTCGCATTCAGATTGTGGAAGTTTTGCATAAGGCCGGTTCTATAGTCTATATTCAGAGACAATGTCGAGTTATAATGGGAGAGGCAGACGTTAAATCCATGACAGATGAACCTCTAAATGCATAAATCAAGGTATTTCGAGGATCTGAAACTCAATAGCAAGAAATGTCTATTTTGACTTTAAAATGATTTGTTTCGGATAACAGCCAAAGTTATGCAGGTATTTATAATAATTAAAAAAGATTTCATAAGATCTCAGGATGCCCATTTTAATAAATTGATACGTAATTGATTTCTTATAAATTATTAAGCGTTTTATGGGCGCGTTTATTTTGGGATGCCTGCTCCTATATTACTTTACATTTAAAGAATGTATGTTAACACATACAAATACCATGCGTACAATCGGGTCGGTTCAACATTTTTGGCGGAAATACTGCCGAAAGAATCGGATATAAAAAAGTTCCCACGTTCTCTCCCAGTAACAAAAGGGACTGAAAAGTTCTTACTCCTGTGTACTGAATTAATGGGCAAGTAGGGAGTCATACGGTGAAATCCGGGAGCTCTATACATGACAGCAATGCGGTAGCAGCGGTGACCACGCCAACGTCGAACGCAAAAGGCGAAAGAGAGAGAGGGAGAGAGAGGCTTCTGCGACACTCCGGCTAGCTTTCCCTATTCGCATTTTACGGCGATGCATTCTAAAAAAAATCCTCGTGCTAGGATTCGATGGCGATAGCTTCTTTTTCCCCCGCATTTAAAAAAAAATAATGCTTTCAAAGTATTCGACCCGCGAATATAGGAGTTGTTTGCAAAAAAATTGTTACAAAGGAACAAAAATTATAGAGGCAAATCCTATAACCGTATATATCTTTTACGATATTAGTTATTACTTGATATCGTCGTTTAAAAAAACGATATAACGGAAAGTACTTATGTAAAACTAAATAATTTATTCAATTTTATGCTATTCGAAAAAGACAAATTTTTAAACAAATAAAGTGAATTATAAATAATATGCGTGTGTATATATGTATATATATGTGTATATATATATATATATATATATATACATATATACCACTTTTGGCGCCCTGGGCAGAGGATTTTTTGGCGCCCTAAAATGATCTAATAAAATGAGAGGTGCATATTTTTAAAGCGGTATTTAACTGAAATAAACAGTAATTTCTTTCAAGAGTTATTTTTCGGGCTTTACTTGCATCAAACATTGATTATGCCATATGTATTGTTAACAGTTTATTTAATAGATAAGACCAAAATGTCTTTCTTAGTTCATTGATGACCGTATATAATTTTTGATCAATTTCAATTTACAAAAAGAACGCTCTCCAGTTGAAATTGGTGTGACGAATCTCAAGAAAATTATCAGAAAATATTGCATATTAGGAATAAATTCCAATATTTCTTTCTGTGTAATTTTTACACTTTTTTCGAAGGCTGGTGGTGTTTCAAACTGCAAACTTCGTCGATTAACTCGCGTTCATCTACATTGTTCTTATTACCTACTAGCAGAATTTTCACAGGAATTTATCATTTTATCTTCGGTCATACTCTATAAAGCACAACTTAAAATTTTCTGTTGTTTCAGGTATTGAGGGTGCTTAAGTTTCCATCGTGTCATGAAATTTCCTTTTTCCTTTTCTTATTTTCGAGAGCACATAAGGTATTCCTTTTTCATCGCAATATTTCTTTGCCTATTCCATATACTCTTCCAGTCTTGACGTTGAACTTTTTATGTCTAGTACCAAATCGCAGATCATGTCAACGGCTGTATCCACAGTTACATCGGCACCCTGAAGAGATTTAGTGAGGTGGTTGATTTTCTGGAGACAATCGTACCAAAATAACAAGAAAAATATAAATATCTGTTTTATCTAACTTTCATCATCTCTGCATTTATTTTCATTCTTTAATTTTATTAGCACCGTATAAACTTCCTTCAGTTGTAACCCCAGTGAATTCAGAGAATTTTCTCTTGATGACCATCGTGTTGAGCCATGTTTTTCCAAGGTCACCTTTAGGACCTCTATTAATACAACCCATCTCGATGTGGAACCGGGGAAATAAAGGAACAGATTCTATCCCTTTGCAAAAACTTCCCTAATTTGGGGGTTAGTTTTTGATAACAAGCTAAATTAAGCGAATGCTCTGTATTTGGTATGAAACGTGCAAGAGTGTTATGTTTGCAACCGTTTAATTTATCGGTCATATTAGGAGCATTTTCATACGATTTAGCTCTCATATTTTGTAAATCTAGTCCATTCTGTTCCAACTTTTGGATTATTTCTGGCGTGATTTCGTCTCTCTTTTTCGATTTGACAGCAATAAAACAATAAAGACCTCCTCAATAATTACTTCTTTATCGGCAACTTGGGCAAAAATTCTGATCGGCTAATGCAGTGCGATAGGGATCACGCATTTTTGGGGACGAGGGTAAATAAAAGAAATTACATTCAGAGCGTAAAGAGTAGAGGCAGCCTAAAAGCCGCCAATTAAGTTTGCACACGTTCACCTATGACTTGGTACAGTCATGGCCCTTCAGCTGAACTCAGGTTGGCCATTATAAGTTTCGAAGAGATTGAAAAAACAAAACTGTAACCACATTTCATCAAGTGTATAATAAGACTTCTATTTGGCGCCCCCTTACGAAGCTGCGCCCTGGGCACGTGCCCCGGTTGCCCCGCCCTCACTACGACTCTGTGTGTGTATATATATATATATGTATGTGTGTATATATATATATATGTATATATGTATGTGTATATATATATGTATGTATGTATATGTATATATACATATATATATATATATATATACACACACACACATATATATATATATATATATATATATATATATATACATATATATATACACACACACGTTTGTGCGCGTGAGCATAAAATATCCGCATATTACAGTAAAATCCAATATCATTTTCTGTGAAAAGTTTTATGAATGAATGCGAATAACTCAAGGACGGTAATTTCAATGAATCTTTCGTCAGATACTCGACTAGTTCCCCTACAGGTTTTAAACTGGTCGTAATCTATGATTAAGGCTATTGATTCGATTCCAGAAAGGTTTGGTTTATATATCTGATTAACATGTGTACGAGTTCAAGGACAACTAATTAAAATAAATAAAATTGAGAAAATCAATTATCTCAGGTATCTCCAATAGCCAAAACAAGGTTATGAGAAACCAGATGCGCATTTCGGCCACAATGAAGCCCTCTTCAGTGGTAATTCACCGAAAGTAGAATCTACCACCGCAGTCGAAATGCGCATCTTGTTTCTCATAACCTTTTAGCGAATGTTGGAGATACGTGAGATAGGTACGTTTTTCAATTTTTAGCGTTTTTTTTCTCTCTGAAAAATCGTCTATGTATTCGGTTAATTCGTCCATCCGCCAGGATGCGAATTCCAGAATAAATAGTTCTACATTAGAGCTACGTATGGTATAACTTTGGTGGATCCAACAACAGCTGCTGGGGAATGATCGAAAAAAACAAAACGCTAAACAGTAAATGCTGCTGCAAATGTAGGCAACCAACATTGAATCGCTTATGCGTTGCTTTACTCCGATGGAAAAAATGGCAGTCTGCGGAAAAAAACGCCTTATGTAATTTGCTCTGCAATTCTTCCCTCACATGTGTGATTTTTAAGTGCCCATCCTGGAATTTTTCTCAGCCATAAGACAAGCTCGATAATTCTCTGGTGAATGTGTCCGAGTGTATGATACTTTTCGTTTACATTTTAGAAATAGAATGGAAATACGAGCTAGGGACTCGAACGTGTTGACGTTGGAAAGAACTTTAAATTTACGGCAAAGCAAACTTAAATGTTCCATATTCGCTTAAAAATTGATTAATATTCCGAACAAACGAGAAATTTTTTACGCTTTTACAGTAAAAAAAATTGTTGCCTTGACTACTTCATGCACAATTGCTGCACTTGAGATCACAAAATAATTGCCCTATCTTGCAATTTATAGACAAGTATCCCGCTGGAATTTTTAATAGACAACATGCATTTGTATACCGGCTACACAAATTCAGTTTATACGGAAAGTAGTTAAGTCTGTTTAATCATGACCCTGAAAATAGTTAGCAGCGGCCATTCTGATCTCAATCAATTTCAGCAGAACGATCTTGACTGTGTGTCTTGTTTCCCTTAGATTTTGATGAAAATGAACATAAAATGTTTTTCCCGCATTTGAAGAAGTTGGGTGTAGATTGAAGGGAAATTATACAGTATTATTTAAAGTTTAACTAATTTATTTAATTCTTCCTTTGTCTTGAAATGAATGCTTTACGACATTCTTAATGGATTATTTTGGCTTCCAGCGTGAGCACCTATTATCGTTGGTCTGTCCGTCCGCATGTTCGTTCTCAGCTTCTACCGAACGGATTTGCATGACATTTTATATTAAAGACTTACACTAAAAGATAATAACAAAATCACATAAATGAATCACGTATGCCAATCAGTGGTACCACTTTACTGGTGACAAAAAATGAACTTTCCGTCATATCTCCTAAAATATTGGTCATATCAAAATATTATTCAAATAAAACTTGTAGAACTAGTAAAGAAGAGTATTTCGTTTCTTGTACATTTTTATCGTTATCAAGAAAATCAAACTAGACTGTCTTAATTTGAGCTGAACTTGGAAATTTTCTTGCATGGCTACTTCTTCATTGTTGCTAACATAAACAACCTCACAAACAAACGTTTAATTTCCTTACGTGTGCATGCAATATTTTTAAATAGGAAGAAAATGGATTATTTATGACGAAGAAAAGAACTTTAAAACGCTATTCCCTTTCGTACAAGTAAATAATTTCTTTCAAGTACTCCATTACACGAAACGCGCCCATTTGTGATACGCTGCACGCTTTCCTAACTTGTTTAAATGTTAACTTAATACTTCATTCTTGAATTCTCTAGGGGAAATAACATTAGTATGTGCATATTTGTGCATTTACGTGCCCCAGCGTGTGACCGATGCAAATCAAATTTATCTTAGCGCGGTTTTATTCTCCTGAAAGAAATAAACATTGTCGCAATGGCCTCGTTTTATTCAGGATTAGATACATGCAAAATTGCCGCGGGGAATTAATTTTCGCGCGCAAAAAAACAAAGACGACGTGGAATCCGAGCAAGATTTTTCGCGAAATGCATTAAGGGAAAATTCGCTAAAAATTTACATTCGAGAAAAGTTTTTTAATGGGTTGCACTTCACTTTGCGAAGCGCTTTCACCAGCGAGCGCCACAAACTCCAACTTAGCGAGCGAAGTTTTTTGAGTGGGCGGATAGGGAGTGCTTCGTTCGGTTTTATTCGTTCCACTCTTGTCGTGTCGTCCGGACGGGAGGAGTAAAAATGTTCCGACATATTCGGCGGGATTCCTCCCTGGACGCTTGACCTCTTATCCCGATACGTTTTAGCATAGGTGCAGAGGGCGCGTCGATATCGGACGAGTTTTCCCGTCGCCTAAAATTTCTCATACATTTTACGACGTCTCCGTTCGGTTCATGCGACAGAGAAGGTAGAGCGTCGGTATCTTACCCCCTCCCAAAATGGTTGCCGTCGGCGCCATAAACCATTTTGAGGGATAATGGTTTTACGGCCTTTGCCCCAATTTCTTCGCGCCTTTCTCGAATTCTTCACTCGAACGCACGATCCCGACCCGAAAGGATATTTTATAATACGACCGACGTTAAACTAACTTAAGTAATATATGAGATCTCTAAAAAAAAAAAAAAACGGGTTACTCTTTTAATCTTACGGAAACCTACCATAAATTTCGCTTATAAACTACAACTTCGAATCCCCCAAATTGAGTTTTTTTCAAATAATTTCTCTGAATTTTTTCTTTCATATATTTTGAAGTGATGGAATATGAATGCATTTGCTGCTTTAAGTCCAGTCCAGGCAAATTCAGTCGAGTGGTGCCAGACAGTACTGTATAGTATTTTTCAAGGCGTGTCCGACCAATTTCGCTTTGGTAAAATTAAAACGCGCTAATGTTTCAGTTTTTCTGTGTCATTCCTAATCCATCAGTTTTATCCTTTACGTCGAGTTTTAGAGTCATGGTGCGAGAAATAAATCTCGGAAAATAATTAATTTCCAATTATTAGAAGCTGTGATTGACAGAAAATTCAAAAATTCCAAGTAATATTTCGCGGATATTTGAACTCTGGAGGACTCAAATTTATATGGAAGATGAAACGGAAGAGGTTTTTTGGAATTTGATATAAGGCTTGAATTCTTTAGCTATAAGGACACGAAAAGAAATACACAGTCATCACTCGTATAACCAAATGTGACTTCTTATTTTTTCAGCTTCATTTGTAAAATGATAAAAGAAGTAAGCTTCTTTTTATCTTATAGATTCATATAAAGTAAAATGGTTACAATTTGAGATGACGCTTCAAGGCTCCAATTCCACGTTCATATAACTCAGTTTACATACCTATAAAATTCTAAGAAGAATATTTCAAAGATTTGCTCAAATCATCGTTTGCTGCATTTTAGACTCTGCTTGTTTGATTTCGGTATCTTTTTATAAGCCGTTTAAAATAGCAATCAATACAACCTAACTGCCTTTTTTTTAGGTAAATGGGAACGGTAAACTAATTTTCCCTTCCTTAACACTTTCAGACATCTTCAAAAATTAAAATTCATAAGTTTATTTCTTATGGCGCTTCCAAATTCGCTTGACATATTTAAAACTAGAACTTGCGGGGAAAATTAACTTCATATTCCAAAATTAGTGACACATAAAGGAAAAACCTAATATGTATTTGAAAAAATAGAAGGCAAACGCAAGAAATCCACGAAATGGGCGCTAACATGGTTGCATGAAGGATACCAAATCGATTTGTAAATCGATCGTAATAAACATCCCAATATCGAATCGAAAGATTATAGATATATGCAATACATAAAGTATTTTTCGGGAGATATTAATACCTTATTTAATGACAAAATGTAATGTAGCATTTTTCTAATTTGCATAGTACAAGAACGAGCGTCTATTGGCTGGTCTGAATATTTTGCTTCCGTGTTGTGTCTGCAATGACAAATTTAACTCTGGCGCATCCCGTCGCATGTTCCAAATTCCTCTGCAACGTCGCGGCAGTACGGTCTATTATAACAACGAGAGAGCCATTTTCGCCGTGAAATGCACGCCGGAGTGTCTCCGAAAAAATCACTTTCGTATAAATAAGGGCAATTAGGTCTACGCCTAGCTAAGCTCGTGGGCTGTCACAGCAACAATAACAATAAAGATTTTCATACGTTTTTCCAGACATGTAAGCTATTTTGTAGCTCGGCAAGAATTAATTAGTCTATATTCGTAATCATCGGTAAACAGGTGTTATTTTCGGTCATTTAATGTCCATTATCGTACCTTAACCTAGAAAACTTCATTAAAAATGTCTTTTCATAAGAATTAATTCATGTAAAATTCTAGGCAGCATTAGGTTAATTTTCAAATGCTCCATTACCGTACCATGGCAAGGAAATTTAACGTGAGTTCAATAGTCTTTTCATAAGAATTAATTTACTTAATGTAAAACACTACGAAACATTAGGCTGGTTTTTAAATGTTCCCTCGTGGACGTTAATTTTCATCTCTCTCTGAGTAATTAATTTTAGGACATTGATGAAATTTTTACAAGAAGTACACTAGCATAAATTTTCCCGAATAAAACAGGATTCTAATTGGAAAATAAATGAGATAAAAATTGATAAAATAAAATGTGCGACAAATACAATAATTCCCGTAGTTGAAATAAAAAATACGGTCAAATTTCATTGCCTCGCTCCAGACTGTCCTTTGACAAAAAAAATCAAAACTAATCTCATTGCCCTAATAAGTTTCATTATCCTCATGGTATATGGCATGCAGATATCTTGGGCGAAAGTTTTTACCGTTTAATTGAAATAGTTTGAGTAATAATTTCTATACCTGAATCGAAAATTCAAAACTGAAATGCCTAAAACGACAACAGAATATTTGTCGAATTATCTTAAATGACTGCATGCGGTAATCGATATCGTTGCAGATAAATTAAGCTCCGTATTTAAATAGCCGTACTAGCTCGAGCCGAGTTCAAATTATTTATTTTGGGGAAATTTGTCAAACCCTTTTCACATTTCTGGATTGTGCCTAAAGCAATCGCGGGCACGCAAATGGTTTCAATTACTATATCGAGAACCATATCGGCAACAACTAATCATCGAATTATTGAGGGAAATAGAAATAAAACAAACGAGCCCTCGACTTATCGACAGCGAAAATTATTTTCCCACGGATGAATCTGGATATGAAAAATTAAACGGCTTGAATCCCCAGAGCACTCTTCTTCGAGGGTCGACTTGGGCCGATAAAAACCGATATGGGCGGTTACTGTCTGTTGAATGGGACAATGTTTTTTTTTCCTTCCGCGAACAAGAGGGAAAACTCGCGGTAAAGGTCTCGATCGATTTTTCAACCGTTTCGAATTCGAATAAATGTATCATCTGATAACAACCCTTCCCGCCTGACTTGAAGTATATACGTTTCTTAAAATGTTTAAAATGTCATTCGTGACGAGTTTATTGTCGCGCAAGAGGGTGTTTTTTTCATTGGATTTGTAGTTTTATTTCTGCGAGTGCCTTTTAGCGCGTTAAAAAATACGCTTAATTTTCGGATCGACGTCTGTGTCTGTTTCTTTATATTTGGGTTTTGAAATATATACAGGGTCGGATAGGGGTCCATTGAATTTTTGAAATATTTTCGAAGGTATAAAAGACGAAATTCCGAAATTTCGAGCGCATATTTTCAAACTGATGCCACTTACAAACGATACTTTAGCGACCGAATATGTAGCGGTATAACCACATAAAAAATAAGGTAAGCTATATTTACGCATATAACAGGCGATCAAATTCCGAATTCTCCTCAGTTTGTCAATTAGGTAAATGGAAGAAATAGTCAGAGCGAAATAAAACAAAATTTAACAACTGAAGAAAAAAAAATCGCTAATTTTATCCACGTTCAGGGATAACACTATGTACTTGTTTTCCATTTAGTTACACCCGAATGAAATGCTTTCTTACAGGTTTAAAAAAAAAATTTTGAGACGGTTGCAACGTATAAAGGAAGCTGAGAAGAATAAGTGCAACTTCTCCGTCGATTTATTACCGCAAGACGGAAGATTAGGTTCCTTTAAAGCTCTCGAGTTTCCGCAATGTCGTTTGCGGAATTATGACCTGGCTCTATCAGGTTAAATAATTGTGTGTGTAGGGGAGAGGAAGATGCGCAAGAACCATCCTTTGGAATAACCCACTTGACCCTCGTCGTATAAGGGCGGGCTAATGCTAGGTAGCGGGTTTTCTCTCGTATCTTCTCATGAATAAATGACAGCGTACGTGTGAATTATTCCACGCCACTTAACAGCCACGCTATCTCCTTAAGATCGGATTAACGTTTATATGAACCTACCAGAGATGGTCGGCGAAGACCGTAAGGTGATGATCTACGAATACGATGATTCATTAATTAAATTTTGATACGCCCCTAAATTAACGATCTTTCGAAATAGCAGCATGAAACTTTCGCGGAAGACTCAGATCCTGCAATGCAAAACTTCCGTAAATCTTTCAGTTGCACTAAAAACTGGATTTAACGAATTTCGTTGAAAATTATTACGAAAGAACGGTTGTTTTTTCAATAAATCTCGAAGGAACTTCTTCAAAAATGGAATTTCTGTCTTATTGGAAGAGAGCATTATGTTTAAATCAATAACGCAATGTTCTTCGTTTTCTTGGGGATATTTGGAACGCAATGTTCCTCTGGGAATTCGGGATAGGGGGGAACAGAAATATTTTACTGAAATAGATACTGAAATTTTCGTCAAAGAGGTATTTTTAGAGAGATTTCACTGTATAAGATATGTTTTTCCAGACTGGTAAGAATTTCTGATCGAAAGACTGCGTCAAAGTCGATAGGAAAAGATTTATTTGGAATCTAAAAGGAAAATAAATAGACAAGCGGTCTAGCACATATGTTTCGATTTCTATTAAAGATGAATTCATGTTTCTACGAAAATTATAATTTTTTCTCGGTATACGATATGCTGTCAAATTGTACAGAATTTTGTGGTGATTTTGCGAAACGATTTTAAAAGTACAACCGTCTCTCATAAAATATTAAATTTAATCACGATATACGAGATATAAGTCGGAAATTGATCCCATAAGTAGTTCTAAAATAATCTCACAAATTAGAATTTAATACATTTCGACGGATGACCGAGGCAAAAAAAAATTCCAACGATACCACGAAACGAGGTAATCAACCGCTTTACGTGACTGCCATTTTCAGACGTTGCTCAGAGAGAAACGCTAAAAGAGTTTTTACCACGACCTTTGCGCTACGTGAGTCACTGCCAACATGCAGTTGATATGGAAGGTAAGAGAGCGGTGGGCGTCTTATGGATCAAGGGACCAAGTGCGTCATTGCGGAACTTCAAGCTCATCTCCGGTTGAATCTCTTGGGAAACGTGGGAAGGTTCGCACTAGAGAAACAAGCAGAGAGGAGAGAGAGAGGGGGGGAGAGAGAGAGGGAAACTCCACAATCTCGAGCATAACGTTCCAGAGGTGGAAATTTCATTCCTCGGTTGTTTAGAGGGCGGGGCTGGACGCAATATATTTTCGTCGCGGGATCCTTATTTGCTCAAAACTTATACGAAAAGAAAGGTCTGTTCGTTTCCTTCAAACCATCTATTATCGCGCAGGTATTTTTTTTTTATTTCAAGGCAGCTTTGTATGTATATTGTGCTGCACCTAAGAGGAAACGCTCCTTTCTTCTCTTTAAAAAAAAACCGCAATCTCCACTGGGTGGTGTTTATCAAATTTTCTCAAATTTCCAAAAAAAAAATGTTTTCGTACCTCACCTCCTCTTATCTGTTTGATCTCTTAGGAGGTACCGCCTGGCTATTTTTCCGTCCAGGTTTGCGTTTCCTTTCGTCTTTTACGAGATACGATCCATGGGACGTATATTCCTTTTTTTTTCATTTTCGAAGACCGAGCTCTAAATCGATTTAAACGTATGCGTATAAAGGTAACGATCGTGGTCATCCTTATCTCCGAACCCCATCCTAAACGGTAGGAATCGTCGGGGGAAAAAACTGTCAACGCGGAAAACCGATATCGGCCGGATAAAGGTGCCCTACTTTGATGCATTGGCACAAAAAAAAACCGAGTCCCCCGAAAAGCCTTGTGCAGGTAGTGCAGAGAAAAGGTGCGCCGCCTGAAGGGAAGGGATTTTTTCCAGCCCGGGAATGAAAGTCAGGGCCGGCGTGAGGCATGTGCAGTCGGTTCCCCCGAACAGGGCCCCGCGATTTATTAGGGGCTCCGCACAAGGCTCAATTCTCATGTATTGAGATTTAGACAATTTAAAAAAAAAACATATTAATGCATTCCGGACGGAGAGGCCGAGACTGGAGGGCCATCTTCGACGAAAATTTCGCAACAAAAAGAGTCCATCACCAGAGGGGGAGGGAGGGAGGCACTACAAGCGTCAATTTTTTGCGCCACCTGGCACGTATACATAAGTACATAAAAAGGCCCCGTTCTCGCTCGCTATCGAACCGGGCCCCGCAAATAATCACACGCCGGCCCCGATAAAAGGAGTGGAATTTCGGAATGAATGCGGCAAATATTATCTTCTTCCTTTCTGGTTTAAAGTTTCATGCCTCGCGAAGAATTACTCCGCGGAAGAGGTAATAAACTAGAGAGGGGAAAGATAGATGGAGGGGGATAGGTAAAGCGAGAGGAAGAAAGTGGGAGAGATATCGGAGAAAGGGGGAGAAAAAGAAATTCATGAGAGAGAGAGAAGGGAGGGAGAAGAGGATTAAGGTATAGAAAAATTTAGCGAAAGAAAGAGGTGAGGGAAGAGAGGAATGGAAGTGGGAATTTGAGATAGTAAGAGATAGTAGGATAGAGATGGGAAGAAAAAGGGTAAGAGAGAGAGAGGAAGAAAGACAATGAGAGGAATATGGATAGGACGAGGAAAAATGGGGAGAAGAGGTGACGTGAGGAAATTGAGATGAAGAGAGAGAGAGAGAGTAAAAAATGGTAAGAGAGAGAAAGAGAGGGTAAGATGAAGAAAGAGAAGGAGAGGAATATGTAGGTATAGAGAGGAAGAGGGAGGAGAGGTGGAGTTGGTGAAGTGAGGAAAGAGAGATGGAGAGAGAGAGGAAGAAATATGGCAAGCGAGAGAAAAAGAGAGGGTCAAATAAAACAAGAGAGGAATATCGAGAGGACGAGGGAGAAGAGGGAGAGGAGGTTAAGTGAGGAAAGAGAGAGAGAAAGAAATATAAGAGAGAGAGAGAGAGAAAGAGAGGGTAAGAAAAAGATAGATGACTTTATTTTCAGGGCGAAATTGAGACAATAAGGTCCCCTCTTCCATTTAACCCTACGTTATTGATTACAAAATAATAACAGAACTAGAGCAATAAAAGGTGCGTCAAATAAATACAACAAGAACAGAACAATAAATATCACATTACACATTAGAGGAGCTTCTAAGAAAGATATAATATTTGTGGTAAAAAACCCAGGTAGAGCCAGGCATGGCCAACACAGTAAAAAACCAGAGAGGAAGAAGGAGAAGAATATCGAGAGGATAAAAGAGAGAATGAGAGACGGCAAATGAGAGAGAGAGAGAGGAAAAAGGAAAGGAATATCGAAGGATGATGGAGAAAAGGGAAATGGGATGGAGAAAGGAATAGTGAGCGCGGAGTGACGGAAATGTTAAAAAGAGATAAATAAAAAGAGAAGAGGAAAACGATAAGAGAGGAGAAAAGAGAAAGAGAGAGAGAAAGTGAGAGAGAGGAAGAGTAAAAAAGAGAGACAGAGAGACAAGAGAGCCTCTATTGAAAGAACGTCATGAACGAGTGGCTAAGACGTGCTCGTACTTGCCCTATTATAACCAGCCTGTAAAATGCGATAATGGTGCCCTTTTCAAACGTCGAGGGGGGGGAGGGAGAGGAGCTAATGGAACCAACGTACAGACGAAACGTTTTAAAATATTCACCGAAGAACGGCTCCGAAAATTGCCATAGCTATTCGTTCCCTGTTCCGCGAATTGATCTGGAGTTGTTTTTTTTACTTCTCTCTCTCTCTCTATCTCTCTTAACTTTCCTGCCGATCTATTCAGGAGTGTCTGCATGGCTGCGGCGTGTGGATAATTGGAATGTATTGACTCGTGCGGACATCTTCAAAAAGGATTTTTCGTATGTGGTGGTGGGAGGAGGGAGAACGCTTCGATGCGAGGCACGTATCTCGGAACAACGGCGATGAAAACAAACGATCTGGTATAAACGACGTTATAAGTAACAAAAAAAAAACGTTTCCTGACGCGGGGTTCCGAACACGTATCGGGTGTTTTTTCTGGCGTCCAACGTGATCTGTGGGACGGAGCTGTTTCTTTTTTTAAAGTAACTTTTGGCACGTGACCGTATTCTGACAGTAAAATTCAATGCAAAGGAATATGTATGTATTTGTGGGAATAACATTTTGTTTAAAAAAAAGAATTCATCGTTTAAGGAAATGTGGATCTTATTAAAGCTCATTGCTATGGTTAAAGTAATTGCTGTGGCCGTAAAATGGTCGAGTATAAAACAGATGCCTTTTGTAAGATAAGAAACAGCTATCCTAACTGGTGATTAACCTACCGGTAATTGTTTTCTTCAGAACCAACCATAGGTGAATTACGTATACTAAGTATCGGAAATCTATAAAAAGAAGAAATAAAAAAGTTTTCATGTGAAATACGTAAACGTCGGAGTAGTCACACCCGGTGGCGTAACTAGGGTATGGCGAGGTGACATTTGCCATAAGCGTCGCTTAAAAAAGGTGCCAAACGTTTCAGCAACAATGCCAGAAGTTTATTTTCCTTTAAATAAGTATTGATTTTAACTCTCATGTTTCTGTGAAAGTTATATTTAATAGTCAATTAAAATGCAGCAAAAATAATATTCCACGCAACCAATGTGTTTCCAAGAATGTTGCCATAGGCGCCATATCATGTAGGTACATCTGTGGTCACACCAAAACTTATATTAGAAATTGCTGCATATGCTTATAAAGATTCGGTAACAGTTTATATTAGAATTATTACGTGGCATCGGTAAAAGTAACAATAAATTTGCGCTGTTGTAGGAATTATTCGTATTCACAATATATCTCATCCTTTAGTTTAAATTTATAAAATCCACCGGAATCCGTGAGGCTCTTCTTCCTGTGTACGCCACTGACTTTGAAGTCATATATATTCTATTTGAAATGCGAATCTAGTTTACTCAACTATTCATGATTACTAGAGTTACCTTGTTCATACTTGCGTCCGTTTGAGCACGCGTGCTAGTGAAAGACGAAGAAATTCAATTAACCGATCTTAAGGAGTTTCTGAATAGGAATACCAACGGGAATGATATCGAAATTCCATATGCAGACGCTCAACTCGGCGCATAAACAAAAATGCACTCACACACACACACACACAGACAGTGCGCACGAATATCACGGGTAGAACTTCTCGTTGGATGAGGGTTATGGGAATTTTAGGTAGAGTATCACCCCACGAACTCGAGAAAGTCCTTCTGCAGCCTCGTTACATTACGATGGCGTGACTGCTTGGTTTTTCAAGAGAAATACCTTAAACATGACGTGCCTAACCAAAGTTTTTGATTTAGGAATAAAACCCTCGTTGCATAATGGAGGAAGGCTGCGATATTTACGTGCGAATCGATAAATTTACGAGACGTGGATGCGGTTAAGTACTTAGGAGGGCTTAGGAAGAAGAAGAAAAAAACACTTTGCCTCTTCTTCGCTTCTTTTCTACGCCGCGAGGATCATTTTTCAAGAGATTTTCGCGAGAGAATATTTCTTTTTTTCGTGAATGATTCTCCCATTCATCATTCATCACCTCCTTGTTTTCTTATCTTTTTCCCATATTTCTATTCAACTTTTTATACTTATATAAATATACTTTTTTCCGAGCCTTTGAGACGGCTCCGAGGTGAAAAATTCTTTGTCAAAAACTTTTCGAGGAAAAAATTTTTATGCTAATTTAATTTCGCTATAACTTTCGATGACTTTGAAAAAGTTTAATTTTTATCTGAAAATGAAATAACCTGAAATTGGCACGTTTAATTTCAACCTCCGAAAGTTTTGCCTTTGAATAAGACATCCTGATATTACTCGAGATTTTCTTTTTTTACAAATGAAAACCGGAGTCAAATTAAGAATTGGAGAATACTTTTTCAAGATAGTTTTAGAAAAAGGGTTTCCTTATTGAATTGATTGACTGAATTTTGAGTTGACTATTATACTATATTTTATTATCTAGTTATTATCTAGTTAAATTTTTACTGCAAAGATTACGATTTTACAATTAACACACAATATCCGACCGTTATTTTCATACGATGCGAAACTCATTTTAAACAAATTCAAATAATCATTTACACTTTTGCATCTCCCGTTACGCTAATGTTCAATTTTCTTAAGCGCGATCATTCTCTACGCTTATTTCTACTCGGTAAAATGTTAAGGGAAAGAGATATTTTAAATAAAATGTAATAGTTATATTTTGATAGACTGTAGAAAAAACAATAACTCGACTGTCATATAGAGCGGTTGAAAATGTATTTACCATCCAGTTACATTGCGTGTAATATTACAGGCTTACAATATATGCGTCTATTTATTACTCTTCAAAACCTAGTGTAATTGCCCTTCAAAATGGCGGGTACGCACGAATAAGGCATTAAATTAAAATTAAAACTCTTTCCACTCTCCCGCCCTGCTTCCCATTCTCCCTCCCTCTCAAAAATGTAGCTACCTCTCTCAGCAATAACGGTAGGAGACATGTGCGCCCCTGTACATTATGCCGCCGGTGATGCATATAGTTGTGCGTGACAGAGTTCGTGACGGAATCGCAAACGGAATTACAAACACTTCATTATTTATACAGGCAAATGACTGTTTATAAATGCGATTATTCTTTATAGCTAATGCACTGTACTGGTAAAAGACAAAATAAACGATTAAAAGCTTTGTAATACCCGTTAAAACGCAGTTATGCTATGAATTTTGTTTGAAATAAAAAAGTCGCCTGCAACATTCTTCCATAAAGTCTCTTTCTGTGAGCGATTTTTGATCACGTGACCGATGGAAGAATATTTATTTAACGTTAATTGATTTCAAAAGTAACTAGAACTTTTAATAAATTTAAAATTTTGGCGCAACTTTGTCGAATATTTCCATGATCCGAAACAAATCCGACACTACGTAATTTTTCAATATTTTATTACACGCTCACGACCATGGTTTCGACGTGATACGTCATCCTCATTTGAAGAAAGGAATACAAAACAAAGTATATATATATACAGAGAGAGAGAGCATAACTAGAGCTTATTTACTTAACGTGTTAGGAACTTGTCCCGAGATGTAATTCTGTCATAGAAACACTTAACCGCTTTCAGAAGAAAAAAAACAAGCGAATATCGAGCAGAAAAGACGTTATACGTGATTAGCAACCTTGGGAAGGAGGAAAGGGGAACTTCCAAAACCTAAAACATTTTCTATGTTATCGAGTAAATCCCATTCCATGAGTCCCACAGGGAGAGAGGGGGGAGGAGGAGAAAAAGAGGGGAGAAAAACAGAAAAACTTTCGAAAAATAGAGCCCCAATCTTGCTCTTTTATCCCATTTTTTTACCCTCGCTTTCCCTTCACTCTTACATCTTTTATATATATATATATATATATCCCAGTTAGCACGGCGAAACGATGAACGATTTCACGCGATGTAAACCCACTGACAAAAAACAATTTTATCGAGATTTAAGCGATACGCGGCGAGATAAAAAGAGAGAAAAATTGAGAGAGAGAGAGAAAGAAACGGGAAGAAATAGAATGAGGCTGATGGAAAGAGAAAGAATAAAATGGAGACTTAGATGGAAAAAAGAGATAGTTGGAGGAAAGAAAAAGAGATAGTTGGAGGAAAGAAAAAGAGAGGAGGGAAAGTGAGACAGAAAGTAAGAGAGAGAGAGAGATAAAAAGAAAGGTAAAAAGAGAGTAAATTAGAGAATTAGATAAAGAGAGTGAGAGGGAAGAAAAGGAGAGGTGATAAAGTGGGAAAGAGGAAGATAGAAAGAATAAAATAGAGAATTATAGTCTGTTCACTTTCTTAAGTCTCTTGACCTTCATAGTGCAAGTAGCCAATCACGAACGTTCCCCCTTCCATCGCCCCTCACAACTTTCGCGCGGGAGGAGAGATACCCAATCACGAACAGCAACAGCAAGGAAACGGCGGTAGAAATGGCAACGCAGACCGATGTGAACGCTTCGAGAGCAAGAGTAACCCCCCCCCCAATATTTTCCCAAACGAACCGTCTCCTATTGGCTGCTGCTAAGGTCAAGAGACTTTAGATACTGAACAGACTATAGACAGAGAAACAGAGTGAGAGGGAAGAGAAAGAGAGAGAGTGAAATAGAGGATTAGAAAGTAAGAGATAGTGAGAGGGAAGAGAAAGAGAGGAAGATAGAAAGAGTCAAATAGAGAATTAGAGAGAGAAAGAGAGAAAGCGACGAAAGAAAGCGAGCAAGAACGAGAGAGAATTGGAGAAAGAGAGGGAAAAGAGAGAAATAGAGAGGAAGAGAAAATTAGAGAGAGGGAAAGAAAGAAAGAAAGAAAATAAGTGTGCGACAGAGAGAAAGAGAAACAAAGAAAGATGGAGTGAAAAAAGAATAGAGAGTAATGGGCCAGAGGATTAAAAAGAAAAAAACATTTTAGTAATCATCTCTAGTGTAATACTTTGATCGAATCGTCGGGAGGGAGGAGGCGACCAATTACCACCGACACGACGTTAATAGATCAGACGCTTCGGATCTTTCTCTTTCTCTCTCTTATAAAAAAAACCCTTCAGTTCGGGAAACGTGAATGGCATTCATAGGAGGTTTAGGAAGTAGAGGGGAGACCCATTTTTCTCACCTCTTATTTTTTTCCGTTAGACATAATGACGGACGCGACGGAGGAAGGAAACCTGGATAGATTTCTCTCTCGATCTTTCCAATAAATAAATAAAAAACAAAAAAAACCTTCGATAAATCCCGAAAACTTGGCTACTTTTCACGTTTTTTTTTCTTTCTAACACTTGAGGTGTTTCGCGATCGATAGCAATATATCCTTTCTTTTCGGGATTCGTGTTGCGGAGAAGGAGCTCTTCTCTAAGAGAAGGTTCTTTACGTCGAAGCGAGCCTTGGATACGCCTCGCCTCGCCTCACAGTTTTTTTTATAAAGCCCGCACCGTAATTTTACCGCCATAAATTTCAGGCTTTTATTTTCGAATGCTAACGAGGGTTATACATTTTTAATTCATTTTTTAAGCCGTTTTTTTGATAATGGAGGATGTAATCTCTAGTCTCGTAAAATTAACCATCTTTCGCGAAGAGTAAAAAGGTTTCAAAATTTTTTTTATCATAAAATAATGTCCCTATCAGCTGGAGCTTTAACGAAATTTTTGCATGCCCGAAGTAACCCATTAGAATAATGAGGATGTGCGAAGGTGGAAACTTTTCCACCATATTGAGATGGGAATTTGGAGGAGTGTGTGTGTATATACTAGTTAATGTGTGCTTGCATTCTGCAAGCATTTTTTCTCACCTTAATATAAAGAGTAAGTGCAGACAAATTATTTTTAAACGCAAAAGTTTGCACCTCTGCGCCAATTTACGTGTTTTTCTTTATGGACAATACTGGAATAAAAACAATCCCTAAAATTTATAATTGTAAAAATTTTATAGCTTGTCATCATTTGTTACAAATACCTTACATTCCTGCAAAATTTTATCGATGTAGCACCTCTAGAAGTGCATTTATATAAATTTAATTGTTAAAACTTTATGAATTTTCAACAGACACAATAATAAACTTTTCTGAAATTTTCAAATATAATTGTAACTGAAAACTATTCCCTAATTTTCTTAAAATTTTCAACTTCCTAGATCGAACGAAAATATAATATATAATGATTATATAGTCAATTTGTTTAACATTTATGAATTTTTAAGAACCAAATAAATAAATATTTTAAAATTTCTATAATTTAGATTCCGTTATTTGGTAAATTCTACTGTCAGAAAAAATTTCAGCATTGTAGCACATTTAGAAGTACCTAAACCATGAAATGTTTGTTTAAAGGTTTATAATTTTTAACGGCCAATAAAATAATAATTATTGTAATTTTAGATTTTTCCTGTCGGTTTCTCCATGCCTTCTAGAATTTCAGAAAATTTCAGCTCCCCATCTATTGTAGTTTAGGCCAGACATTAGTATCCTCTTATACCCTATATCCTCCTCTGCAAGAAGAGAGCATATATAATGATGTGCTTGCATTCTGCAAATATTTTTAAATTTTAGCAATTTTACAATTTAGAATTATTCCCAATCGATTTTGTACAAATTCGTATAACCGTGTCAAATTTCAAGATTGTAGCTCATTTAGAAGTGCCTTATAATTTTAATCCTCTTATGGGGCCATTACAATGGGGCAAAACAGCCCCTAACATTTTCAATTTTTACAATATCGGATTTATTTCTTCTGCTGTAACTTAAAACCAATAATTCTGCCAAATTTCAAGATTTTATCACATTAAGAAGTGCCTTATAATTATCACACTCGTATGGGGCAGAAATGGGGAAAACCGCCCCCAAAAATTGGAAATTTTGCAATATTTTATTTTATCTTCGGTTGCAACGAAATTTCTATATTTGTGCCAAATTTAAGTCTCTAGGTCATATGGAGCTGCCTCATCTTTTTTTGTTCTCATATGGAGCAATACTGGGGCAAAACAGCCCCAAAAATGGGGATTATATCAATATCGGATTTCCTTCAATAGTCGTAGTTTAACGTTAATGGCATTAAAATATAAGCCTCTGATTCCCATTAAAAGCTTACCCATATGAAATCATTAAGCCTGTTGCCTAGGAAGCCTATTGTTAGACCCAGAAAAATTACCACTTTTTTGCGATAAAAACTATAAAATTACGCTAATTCTACTAGGATTTGAATTCTGTCTTCCAAAATAAGAAACTACAATGTATATTCTATCCGATAGTTTAAGTCTCGAGTTCGTATATTGACAGGAAGTAATTTTAAAATGCAAATATAAAAATCTCTACACCAAATTACGTGTTTTCTTATGGGCCAAAACTGGGGCAAAAAGGGGCCAAAATAGCTCCTCAAAATTGGAATTCCGCCAGGTTTGGATTTTTTCCTTAATTATGAGGCACTTCCAGATGTGCTAGAAACTTGAAATTTGGTGGGTTTATAGGTTTTTGGTCATAACCGAAGGAAAAAATCCAAAACTGCCGAAATTCCGATTTTGAGGAGCTATTTTGGCCCCTTTTTGCCCCATTTTTGGCCCATAAGAAAACATAAATCGGTGTAGAGGTTTTTATATTTGCATTTTAAAATTATTTCCCGTTAAGATTCGAACTCGAGACTTTAACTATCGGATAGGATACAATTTGTTGTTTCTTATTTTTGAAGACAGAATTCAAATCCGAGTAGAATTAGCGTAAATTTATAGTTTCCATCGGAAAAAAGTGGTAATTTTTCTGGATCGCAACAATCGGTTGCCTTGGCAACGAGCTCGAAACTTTCATATGGGTAAGCTTTTAATGGGAATCAGAACCATATATTTTAAGGCCATTAATACTAAACTAACAGTAAGACTAATGGAGGGAATCCGATATTGATATAATCCCCATTTTTGGGGCTGTTATGCCCCAGTATTGCTCCATATGAGAACAAAAAAGATGAGGTAGTTCCATATGATCTACAGACTTGAAATTTGGAACGATTATAGAAATTTTGTGGCAACAGAAAATAAAATAAAATGTTGAAAAAACTCCAATTGTTAGGGGCGGTTTTTCCCCATTTCTGCCCCATACGAGTGTGATAATTATAAGGCACTTCTTAATGTGATACAAACTTGAAATTTGGCAGAATTATCGGTTTTAAGTTACAGCAGAAGGAATAAATCCGATATTGTAAAAACTGAAAATGTTAGGGGCTGTTTTGCCCCATTGTAATTGCCCCATACGAGGATTAAAATTATAAGGCACTTCTAAATGACCTACAAGCTTTAAAATTGACATGTTTGTATGATTTTCTACAAAATCGGTAGGGAATAATTCGAAATTGCAAAAATGCTAAACATTAAAAATGCTTGCACAATGCAAGCACATATTAACTGGTATATATATATCATGTGTAAGAAGCGTCTATATATTATAGATATATCGACTTGAAAGGGAAAGAGAGCTATCAAGACACGAAGAAGACTGCGGAAAATAGGAGTACATGGAGGACCAAGTTTAACCATGAATAATCACGAACCTGTCTATGGATAGACTACCTTTGATGATGATATATATATATATATATATATGTGTGCAATTTCTCTAAGAATATACCAGTAAGATGGTGAGTCAAAAGAGGAGTCTTCCACTCTCCAAGGTAACGGCTTTGGCAACCTTTCAAGTACGCCGAGACTACGATGGTACTTTCCTTCTGACCTGTCAAAACAGTTATGAATGGAATGTCGTTACATTTTGCGACTATTTATTTTGGAGGATATTTATCCGAAAAATATGTGCGAAAACGAATTTTTTTCGACTTCTCCCGTCACATGTTCCTTCTCGTCGCGGAGTATGGCGTCGAGATGTTTATTTCCCCTCCTAAAATTGAACTTCACATATTAACTTCTTTTAAGCAGTATACATCTGGCGTAGGCTTTCACTGCACTACTTTCTTGGGAAAGTTTTCAAACGGCCTTCCAGTTGAGGGATTTTTCAACTAAATGTCATTCTTTACAAGGTTTTGTAATAAATTTCATCCCTGATTTTCGAAAATATTTTATGCTGATATCACGAATGTTTATCTCGAGAAAATATTTCATTTACAGATATTAAATATTAGCTTCACATTAGGAAATTATATATGTGTTTGCGTGTATATATGTATATGTAAATATATAAACGCATTTGAGGCGGGAAGTTGAAGATGTGTACTGCGTTTGGAATACTAAAGATTATCACCGAAAATATTTTAAATGATCAGTAGCTGAAGGAATATAAATTACACCAAGTCGTTTTATATTTTTATCGCGCGGCTATAAATGTAATATTAGCGAGGACTGTCGGAATCTTATTAATCACTGCTAAAAATACTAACTGTAAAAGATCACGAAATGTTTTCACTAGATAATAAAGAAATAACTAAGCAAATAAATAACTAGATAAAGAAATTATTAAATAAAAAATAAATAAATAATTTGATGTTTTTAAGGGTATTATTCGTTCATTTTTATTAACTAAAGTGAGATAGACACCCTGATACAGCGAAAGAATTTAAAAGAGTGAGATTGTGTAAGCGCGAAAAAATTAATTACCGCCGGCATGTTCCGGAAAATTTTACGCATCCGTAATGAATCGTCGGGGGACGTGAGGTACATGTATTGCGTGTCTGAGCCGCGTTCCGTGCCGCTTAAGACTGTTCGGGTCCAACTTTTCCTGGTTCCTCCCATTCTCCCCGGAGAGTCGCCCTCCCCTTTAAGCACACGCCGCAATTGCCGGAATTAGCGTTGACGAAGACGGGAATTTTTTATGCCAGTTTCATATCTTGGGAAACGACCAAAGAAATTTACCCCGAAAACTCTTAATATTAATATAGGGTGGGCGTATATCAAGGTGAATATATCCCAAAAGTAAAATAAGCTTTGTTGTAGCAAGAGGTTGCGCCTTTTTTTTTATGAATGATTGGGAAAATCCTATTCGTGGAAAATGATAGTTTTCCCAGTATTTATAAAGTAAAGGAAATTATTTTCATGAAACGCTTAGAAATAGATTTTACTCTGTCCCCTTTAAAAATGAATAAATCCATCAATTTATGAGGGCAAAAAAATAAATTATTTCTAAGTAATTTCACTCCACTATCCGGGAAATTCAAATACATGCTAACTGTTGATAAGCCAAGATCTCAAGCGGAATTTATAGAGCACACTTAATATCTAATTTACAATATATGTCACTTCAACAGTCGTGAGAAAGCTTGGGACAACCGGATTTAAGATACAAATCAACGGTCATCAGTGGTTGATAATAGACTCTAACGGTGAATCAATACTAGTTGCCTAATTATTTTCAAATTTACAATGGCTGTTGGAGAGAGGGATTATCAGCCTTAGACCCGCCGATCACAACAATAACATACCAAATATATAGAAAATAAAATATTATATTTAATAAGCACAACTTTAGCGCATTATTTTTAAATAAAACGTGCCAAAATCATACCAATGGCCTATGAAAAGCGAGGGAGATGCATATGATAAAACAATTGTCTAAATTATTATAATTATGCAAAAAAACGTGGTTACTTTTGAATAATCAACACAACTCGCAATAGCCAGCGACTTTGGAATATTTGACGAAGACTGCAATTCGGAAAAGAGCTGATTATTCATTAGGTACTCTCACATTTCCATGGTTCATTAACCCGTTAGTAGTTGTTTATCATACTGGACGGACCCTTCCATCATACAGCGAGCTGATTAAACATGTCAAGCGATACGAATATTCCAGAAAAAAATAACTCCACACTACCGTTTTGGCACACGATTTCTTTATCGGCGCGAAACATTATATCGTGTCAAACTAGAATTTTTTATATCGGACAACATGATCAGAAACAACAAATAAACAAGATCCGCTAAAATTAAGTAAACACGTTTATTAAAGCGCCAACTTAAGAGAGGAAGAAATTTTTAGTAGACATACGTAATCAGGTCGTGGTATCTCGCTGTTTTATGGTTTGTGTTCGTTCTAACTACATCGTTCAGATTCAAATACACAATCGCACGTAACGCGCCCATCTACATCACTGCACACTTTCCTAACTCGTTTCGACCGTAGCTCACCACTTCGCAACCAAACGGTAACAACCATCGGCATCACCTTTGGAAAAAGTCTCGCTCACCTAAGGAACCTCGGCGGTTTGAAGGAGACGTCTACCCTGTAAATGGTATCCGCCGCCAACTTCACCGTCTTTGATTGCTTGAACCTCCCCCTCCCGTCCATCTTGCAGTATACGGGACCACCTCCTGGTTCCCTCCTTATGGAAAGCGTCACCTTGAAAGTCGATCCTTTTGGAGACGTATTCCCCAGAGACGCCGTGGACTGCCTCCTCTCGCCATCCATAGTCTCTCCGGAGGGAACGTTCCCTCGTCGGAATTTACGTGGTTTCCCTTCCTTCCTCTGCGTGTGTTTGTGTGCTTATGCGCTTCTCCTCGGAGACTGACTAGCTTAACGTGTACGTGTGAGATTTTTTCTCTCTCTCTCTCTCTCTCTCTCCCCGTCCCAGCGTTCCGCCTTCCTGTTCTCGGGAGCACGCCCAATGCCCTCCCGAGGGAAGGAGGGAAACTGAAAGGGGAATTCCCGCCTCCGCGGCTCACTCGTTGGAGACGGCGCCACCGACGCTCTATCTCCCTCCTTTTCTCTCCCTCTCCCCCCCCCCCCCCCCTCTCTCTCTCTCTCCTCCGCTCCTACTCTCTCCTCCTCTTCTACCGTGAGGGAAGGGAGTCCGCAGGTGGGAGGAAAGGAGGAAGAAGGGAAAGTAGGAAAGGTGAAGGGAAGGTAGGAGGGTTTAGGGGAGGGAGGAAGAGGAGAAAAGGACGGAGAGGTTGGAGGAGGAAAAGTTGGAAGAGGAGGAGTTGAAGGAAGAGAATTTGGAGGAGGAGAAGTTGGGAAAGGATAAGTTGGAGGAGGAGAAGTTGGAAGAAGAGAAGTTGGAAAAAGAGAAGTTGGAAGAAGAGAAGTTGGAAGAAGAGAAGTTGGAAGAGGAGGAATTGGAAGAGGAGTTGGAGGAGAAGTTGGAAGATGAGAAGTTGGAAGATGACAAGTTGGAGGAGAAGTTGGAGGAGGAAAAGATGAAAACGTATAAGGTTGAAGGAGTATAAACAAGAATATAATTAGGTACCTAAGTATAAGTAGAAGGAATATATACAGAATATATACAGGAGGAGTAAAGGTAGAAAGAATATATTCAGGAAAAGTATAAGTCGGAGGAGAATGAAGCGGAAGAGTAAATATTGAAAGAGGAGAATTAGAACGGGGACCAACTCAGAATGAATAATTCTCGAAAGTGGGGAAGCGGAGAAGTTGAAAGAGGACAGTTTGAAAGAGGAGAAGTTGGGGCAGAGAATTTTATTTAAAAAAAGAAGTTGGAGGAGAATAAACTAGGATGGCAAAAGCTTTAAGAGGAGAAGGGAGAAGAGGAAAATCTTAAAGAGGAGAATCGGAAGAGAAATGGGGAGCAGAGACGGGAAATGAACAGAGGCTGGAGAAAAGAGTTAATAGATGGGAGATACATAAAGAAAGGGAATATAAAAGGGAGCAGGGAAGGATAAATGGGAAGAGAAGAGAGAAAGAGATGAAACAGGGGTGAGAGAGAGAAAGAGAGGGATGGAATGGAAATAATGAGAAAAATAAGAGTTTTGAGGATAGGAATACGGAGGGAACAAGACAAATAGAAAGAAAAAAGAGGTAAAGATGGAAGAGATGGAGGAGAGAGAAAGAGGAGATGAATTCTGGATACGATTTAAAGAAGGAGAATAGAAATGAGAAAGGTTGGTAAGGTTTAAGGTTTTCCTACCCTCAACCACGCAATGCAGACTCCTGTTGCGTGAGTTGAATCGTTGTCAAAAGGTCTGCAATATGAAGAGGGTTATGCCGCACACACACACACACAAACACACACAAGACTGCGATCAATGCGGCGGATAGTTGCATTCACCTCTCTCTCTGGAGGAGTATGGTGCTGGTGCCGGGGGGTTTCGATTTTGCTCTTTATCCCAAGGTGGGATCGTCTTTTTTTTTTGTTGGTATTTTTGCTGGGAGTCCGAGTCAAGTGAGGGTATTGCGCAATTTTCGTTTCATGCGGTCCTATCGGCATTGGAAAACTCTCTTAATATAAACGTTATCGGTCTTGGGTTCATGCAATAGAGTTAATGAGAAAGGAAAAATGAACTGCGTGCGATAAATTACCCTTTTCGCATAAGCCTTGTACGTATTCGATGGAGAAGCAATTTATATTACCTAACCTGGACTCGATTTAGACGATGGTATTCGTAAACGTGGAGATTTTTGCGTATAAATAGTCTGCTGTCTCCTATTTCAACGCTATTAACGAAAAATTCGTAATAACGTACATGAAACGCTAAAGGGTATCCAATGTTCTTAAATTTTTACTATCAAACTCGATTGAAAAAAATAAGCAAGCCAAAAATATGACTTTCTCCAACATCCTTCAAATGTTTTAAGAAAGAATTAGCTTTCTACCGCCGGCGAATCACCACTGATGACGGCTGCTTCGTAACGAAAGCGCGCATCTGGTTTTATCGACATTCTTTTTACCACTATCAAAGAGACATAGTTGTTATCGGACAAGGTTTCAGCAATGAGACGAACTCGACAATTCTTTCTCGAATTATTCCACTGTGCATTTTTTTATGCGAACTGATATATATATATATATATCTGATCGGACGACTCTAAACAAAAAAACACATGATCGACGGAATTGGATGGGCGTCTAAAGTCACAAAGTTCATCGATTCCAAAGATCCCAGCCGGTGGTTTGGGAGTAACATGTGCGCGCGGTTCGGACGGACGGTCGGTCGGACAGGACAAAGGTACTGCCGCCGTAGCGTAGTTTCGGCGGAATCGGATTACGTGTGCGAAACGGCTTTTGGGGCCGTTGGAGGTTTTGTCTAGCGAAGGGATTGAACTCTTGTTGGGTTTGAAAAATAAAATCCGGTCGCCGATGCTTTAAAGAGCTGCTGAGTAAATCACGCGTTCGCAAACGTCACAGAGGAAGATGCTAGTACGCAGACAAACGTAAAGGGAGATTTGCTCGGGGAAAAAAATACTGGGTAAATAAAAAAGGATCGAGTAAAGTCCTTTAAAAAATTTTTCAAAACAGGAAGAGAACTGCTTCCTCATTTAAGTCCGTTTTCCGCCATTCTGCCTGAATCTTTTATTTTTTCAAGTCTGACAAGGTTAAATATCCTGTAAGATTTTTTAAAAAAAGCTTGGCATGGTAAGAGATTGCGTCGGATTTTAAAGTAATTATAAACTAATTTCGGAGATTGAAATTTAAATGCGGGAATAATTCCTTTCAAATTTTTAGTTACGGTATTTCGGGATTCGCAGATGAGAGAGGACAAGAAAAGGTAGTGAAAAGGTATGCAAAGTGAAAGGAAAAAATAATTGTCTTTTATCTTGTTTATTTTCTTTATTCTTTCCATTTGGTGTGCGTGTTGGTATCGTTTACTGTTTCTCTGTTGCCATCCTTTGTAGTTCTCTTGATATTGTAACGTGCGGTTTAGGAGGATATTTTTCTGTAGCCTTTAAAGTGTTAAAATGCCTCAAAAATTCGATCTTTAGGTAAGTATTGCAGTGAAAGGCACAGAAAATACACCTTTGGCGTAAATTAAAATAAATTAAAGGGGTGCTTAATGTTTACAGCCCTGAGTGTAAGGGTTTCGGCTTCCATTCCCGAGCACTCTTTGTTACGATAGATAAAAAGCGATATTTACGAGCTAATTGAAAATAAATAAATAAATCAATGAAAAGGCCATGGAAAACAATTTAATCGATAATTTGGGAACGTCCTTTCACGTTTTCATTAACACGGTCCGCTTAATTTTCGGGGTAAGATTAAATTTTCGAAAATCCATTACTTACGAAGTGGCTGGCATTTCAGTAATTTTTTAATTATATCCCCGGATCGAAACAAAAAGAAAAATGATGCCGAAAACGGATTATCACGTATTTTAATTTGGTAATATGTTCTTTAATTTTTGTAATCCTTCCGGAAAGTGGCGAATGTTTAAAGCGCGATTTAATTTGACGTAGAATCCCGGAAAGCTATAGGAAAAAAACTCTCTCCGATAAAGCTCCGTGAATAAAAAAACAATAACAAAAAACGAACAATCTCCAGATAAGATATGGCGGACGAAAGGTTATGCAGTTCGCTTCTTATCGCGTGATTTTTTTTATTTCCTTCCTTTTCACTCCAAGGCGACTCACGGAAGAAACTCCTTTGGGGGAATGTTGGATGTGTTTCGAGAGAAAAAAACATGTCGGAGAAAAACTAATAAATAAATAAAAATAATCAAATGCGAGGTAATGTGCGCGGAATAACCTTCGCCGGAAGAAGGAAAATGAGATGGAGAAAGAGAGAGAGGAATGGAGTAGGGGAGAGAGAGAGGGATAGAGGTAGGAGAAATGAACGGTGAAAGGGAGGAAGAAATGGAGGATTAGCGGATAAGGAAAGAGAGTGTAAAGGGAAGAAAGAAGGGAGGAAAAGAGAGAGAGAGGAATGGAGTAGGAGAGAGAGAGAGGAATGGAGTAGGAGAGAGAGAGAGAGAGAGGGAGGAGCAGAGGTATGGAGAAATGTACGGTGAAAGGGATGAAGAAATGTTGGAAGATGGGTGGATACGAAAAGAGAGTTTAAAGGGGGGAGGAGAGAGCGAGTGAAAAGGTGAGATAAAGGGAAGGAATAGGGTGAAAGGGTAAGTGTAGGGGAGAAAGGGAGGGGGGGAGAAGGACAAAGAATGGGAAAGGAGAGAAATAGAGAGGAAGGAGGAAGAGACAATGATAAAAAATAGAAATGATGATAGGAGAGGATGGAAAGAGAGTCTAAAAGGAGTAAACGAGAGAGGGCAGACAGACAGACAAACGACTTTATTGATGGCGAAATTGAGACTATATAGTCCCTTCTTACATTTAACCCTACGTTAATAATTACAAATGAGAATAAAAAATAAAAATGGTTTTATATATATATATATATATACACACACACATATATACACATATATATATACATACATACATATATATATATACATACATATACACATACAAACAGAGGAAGGAGAACACGAGAAAAGGTTAGGTAGAGGGAAAGAATAGGGTGAAAGGGTAAGTGCTGGGGAGGAAAGGAGGGAGGAAGGACAGAGGATGGGGAAGGAGATAAATATAGAGAGGAAAGAGCAAGGGACAATGATAAAATAGAAATGAAGGTGGGAGAGGGACGAAGGGAGAGATGAGAAGAATGAAAGTACGCCCGGGCCTCCTATAAAACGGAAGGTACGTTCTGAATAGGTGTGGCGAACCCGTGTCCTGTGTTGAACCTGGCTCCACATGGGGAAAGGAGAGTCGCGTTCCATACACCCCCATGCGGGCATCCTCTTCCATTCCCTGAATTCCCAAACCTCTCTTCGGTGCGCACACTACACGCAGGAATAGAGTGTTTCTGCCGGTCATCTAACAAGCTTATAGACAGAGCGCTCTGACCCTCGGACGCGTCTCCTCCTCCTCCGCTCAGCTATCTGGAATCTCGAGGCCAATCAATCCGCTTTAATGCGATCCATAATTTGCCTTGCGTGCATTTTTGGTATATTGAAATAATAAACAGCGTCGTAGCGAAAATTACGCGTGTTATGAGAACCCGTTTATGGGAGGGCCACGTGTGTCGGGTGAAAATCGAGCGAGAGAGGAAATAGAAGGAAGAGATGAAGAGGAGGAGGATAAATTCCTTCATTTGGGCGAGGTTGGAGACTTGCAAGGCCCCTTTAAGGAATTGAGGTTGAGAGAGAGTAAGATAGAAAGGAAGAGAGTAAGATAGAGAGGACTAGAGAGAGAGAGAGAGAGTAAGAGAGTAGGATAGAAAGGAAGAGAGTAAGATAGAAAGGAAGAGAGTAAGAAAGATAGGAAGAGAAAAAGGGAGAGGAAGAGAGGGAGAGGAAGAGAGAGAGAGGAAGAGAGAGAGGGGAAGAGAGAGAGGGGAAGAGAGAGAGGGGAGAGGAAGAGGGAGCTGCGAAAAAAGGAGAGAAAGGATAAGAGAGAGAGAGGAAGAAAGAGATGAAAGAGGAGTTGGGAAGAAAGGTAAAGGGAGAGGAGAGTAAGAAGAGAGAAAAAAGAGGGCGAGAGGAAAACACAGAAGAAGAGGGTGAGAGGAGGAGATGAGAAGAGAGAGGACTAGAGAGAGGAAGAGAAGGGAGATTAAAGAAGAGGGAGAGAGGGGATGAGAGAAAAAGGAAGAGAAAGTGGGAGGAAGAGAGGGAAGAAGAGAGGGAAGAAGAGAGGGGAAGAGAGAGGGAAGAGGAAGAGGGAGCTGAAAAAAAAGAGGGAGAGGATGAGAGAGAGGAAAAAAGAGAGGGAGTAGGGAAGAGAGGTAAAGGAAGAGAGAGAGAGACGGAGAGTAAGAGGAAAGAGAAAAAATAGCGTGAGAGGAAGAGAGAGGATGAGAGAAAAGGAAAGAGAGAAAGGAAGAGAAAGAATAAATAATGCAAGGATAGAGGTAAAACTGCAAGGAAAGAAAAGTAGATAAGGACAGAGAGAAGACAGGAGGATAGGGGAATGGGAGAATATAGCGAGAAAGGGAGAGGCACGATAAGGTTAGAATAGGATAGAGGACAGAAAAAGGGAAGGAGAACAGAAACGAGGTAGGATCGACATTGTTTTTTTTAACCACCTCACGAAAAGGGGGGGGGGGGAAACGTCGTTCGCCATCTTTTATTTTTTTATATATAAATCGCATCAGATAAAACGCGTCGTGTGAGTGCGTGTTATGCTCCCAAGGTGACCTTTATGGCCCGCCTCTCACAGATTAGCCGTATCTGGATTGATGTCTACGAAGAGATTTTATTTTGGCGGAAGGACAGGAGGAAAATGCCTTTTCTTTTATCGGACGCAAGTTAACGGATCGCGGAGATATCGGAAGCGTTGATTATTTTAGTCGGAGATTAAGGCGAGAGGAAAATCGGGATAAAGAATATATATATATATATATATATATATATATATATATATACACTAGCAGAAATACCCGGCGTTGCCCGGGGAAATTTGGTTCAAATCCGATCGGAATTCTAGATGATATGTACATGGTATTTAAGAATTCACTCGGCCGCCGTTTTCAATATAAAGGGCAGAGAGAAACAAAAACCACGTATGAATTATTTTTGTTAGCCATCCACAATCGTACCAAATTTCATTCAAATCAATAGTAGTTTAATCAATCCCCGCCGTCCAATAGAAGGAAGTAGTCGTTTCCCATCTTTCTCACTGTGTACAAGAGTTACCTGTTGTTTGAGAACAGGAAGTTTATAAGAACAGTTATTTTACCGAACAGTTTAGAAAACAGAGCAGTTCAAAAAGAACTATTCCGTTCTTTCTGACCCATCATCTCTAGTGTTAAAATATTTAGCATTAGCATACAAAGTTATTTTTCTTTTTGTACAATTAATATAAAACATTTGGTATTAAAAAGTAGCCTACGGCCTTCCTATTCGTGAAGAAAGTATCCGTTGATTTTGATTACTCTAGCTTTGACGGTGTGGAAATGTATAGATGCACATATAAACAAACAAACAAACTTTATCATATATATATATAATCATCATAATCATAAGTAGTCTGTCCGTTGACAGGTCCGTGATTATTCATGGTTAAACTTGGTTCTCCATATACTCCTATTTTCCGCAGTTTTTTCATGTCTTGATAGCTCTCTTTCCCTTTCAAGTCGTCTATCAGCTGAAACCTTTTCCTACCTCTTTCTCTTTTTCCATCCAGTTTTCTTTCTAGCACTTCTTTAATCATGCACTCTCTCCTCAGGTAATGAACAATCCAGTTCGCCTTTCTCTTTTTGATAGTCTATATAATCGTTCGCTTCTCTCCTATTCGTCATAGTACTTCCTTATTTTTCACCCTATCTGTCCATTTTATCTTCAGCATTCTTCTCCATGTCCACATTTGGAAGCATTCCAAGTATTTCATATCATTTTTCCTTAGCGTCCATGTTTCTATCCCATGCAGAGCTATACTCCATACATAGCATTTTATCAACTTCTTGCGGATATCCTCCTTTATATTCCCTGTTAGTAGGAATTTATTTCTTTTGAAAACGGCTTTTGCTTTCGTTATTCTAGTCCTGATTTCATCTGTACATTTTGCTTCTCTCGTTATGATGCTTCCAAAGTATTTATAATCTGAAATTTGTTCTAATGGATTTCCTCCAATACTTATGTTCAAATTTTCTTCTTGTTTATTTGATATTCGCATGACCTTGGATTTTTCTGTATTTACTTCCATACCGTATTTTCTACCTGTTATCACTAGTCTATTTATCATTTTCTGGAGTTCCTTTTCCTTTCTTGCTAGAAGTACTTCTCTCCTATTCTTCGTAGTACTTCCTCATTTTTCACCCTATCTGTCCATTTTATCTTCAGCATTCTTCTCCATGTCCACATTTCGAAGCTTTCCAAGTATTTTATATCATTTTTCCTTAGCGTCCATGTGTCTGCCCCATACAAAGCTATACTACATACATAGCATTTTATCAACCTCTTGCGGATTTTCTGCTTTATATTTCCCGTTAGTAGGAGTTTCTTTCTTCTGAAAGCGGCTTTTGCTTCTGTTATTCTAGTCCTGATTTCCTCGGTACATTTTGCTTCTCTCGTTATGATGCTTCCAAGGTATTTATAATCTGAAACTTGTTCTAATGGCTTTCCTCCAATACCTATATTCAAATTTTCTTCTTCTTTGATATTCGCTTAACCTTGGATTTTTCTGTATTAATTTCCATACCGTATTTTCTACCTGTTATCACTAGTCTATTTATCATTTTCTGGAGTTCCTTTTCCATTCTTGCTAGAAGTACTTGATCATCCGCGTATTTCACTGTTCTTATAATCCTTCCTCCGATTATATATATATATATATATATATATATATATATATCTATATATGGGGTTAGTTGAGATAAGGAGAAGGTTACTTTAGGAAAGAAGAGAGAGGGAGATAGATCAGGGGGAGGGAGATAGGAGAAAGGATACGATTTCCTTTATCAGTTGAAAATTAATTAATCGCTTAGATTACAGGAACGACCATTTCGTCGAGCTGGATATAAAATGGAGGTAAGAGGGGAAGTGAGGGAGAAAATGGATGAAGGAGAAGATACTTAAAAGAGGAAAGGAGGAGAAGGCGTAGTTTCTTAAGGAAAAGGCAGACACAAACTACTTTATTAAGGGCGATATTGAGACTATACCCCTCCCCCGACTTACGCGATAGATGCGTTCCCACGCGTGGTCGCGTAACTTGATATCGCGTAACTCGAAATTAATATTTTTGTCTGAAATTACCTAATTTCTAATTTTGATTTATTGCGAAATAAATCATTAAAATGAGAAAATGACTGTATTTCTGTAAATAATAACTAAGGCATAAAAATTCAGTTTTCTATGATGCCGGTAAGGTCTTTTTGAACGAATTATTGACTTATGACATTATTTCTATGTGCAAATCGGTTTCGACTATCGTCGTATTTCGCTAATCGTCGGGGTTTCCAGCAACCAATTAGCGATGGTTATCGAGGTCCTACTGACTCTCCTTGACCTTTTTGTTTTAGACGAATAATTTTATTATTTTTGATAAATTTCAAAATATTCATTTAAAATCGCGTCAACGCGAAATTCGAGTAAGCCGAAATAGTGTAAATCGGGGGAAACCTGTGTAGTCCCTTATTATATCTAACACTAATGGGAGGTGAGGAAAGAAAGGGGCATTAAGGAGAGAGAGAGAAATAAGGCCTGCGAAAGAGTAATCCTTCCTAAAATCTAAATCCAATCTCCGTGTGGTAAACGTCAACAATGCAATCCGATGAAAGCAAAATTGTAAAATACGCACGTGGTGCAAATTTCACATACAATGCACAAAGCGGTGGAGCGAGGCTGTCGCTTGTAACAATACGAAATATAATCGATGAACTTGCTTGGCGCATTGTTTCCCACCTCTGTTTCGCTGGCTCACGGTTATTGTATCAATCGATCGCGGTAATATGGAGCATATCAATGTGTTTATTTCGTAAATGCTTAAAGGACAATTAAGTTTGCTGGCTATATTATGGCAGCAATCGATGCTTTTAATGGATAAAATATTTTCTTTCGTATTTATTTCTGGATAAACTAAAGACTTGTTCCTGTTTGAAATTCTTTTTGATTTTGATAAATTTTCCGTCGTCTGTTTATATCCAATACGTAATAAATAATCGGTCTAGCTGTGATAGCAATCATTAAGTTTTTTATAAATATGATTAAGTTCCCGCAGCGTCCAATTGAATGCGATGATATTATGCTCTGAAAGTAGTTTTGTTTTTCGCAATGTTTCCTAATAAACTAAAACATACAATTCCATAAGCAACCAATAGTTGAAGGGTGTTTTATAGTGGGTTCACCAGCTAAAGTCTCTTGGCCTACTTAGAGCAAGCAGCCAATCACGAACGCTTCCCCTGCCATCGCCCCCCTCAACTTTCGTGCGGGACAGCAGATACCGGTGCGCGTTGCCAGCTCTTGCGGATTTTCGCCTTCAGCTGATATACTACGCAATTCCTAATGGCAACGCATCCCGATGTGATATCTTCGAGAGCAGGAGTGAGACTGTGTTCCTCCCCACTACCTTCCCGAACAAACCGTCTCCTATTGGCTGCTGCTAACTGGCCAAGAGACTTTAGCTGGTGAAACGAGGAAGAGGGAGGGAAGGATGTGGAATGGAATGATGGACGTGAGGATGGGATTAAAAGTAGGAGGAGAAGGAGGAATTCCTAAGGGCGAAAAGGAGTTAGAGAGAATGGAGAGTAGAGGTAGAAAGAAAGGGAAAGGAGAGAGCGGAAAAACAGAGGATGAGAAGGAACGAGGAACGGAATGGGAAAAGGGATGAAAGGGATCTAAATAGGAGGAGGGTTACATACTTTTAAAAAAGTCGACAAAGGCGAGGAAGGATTCGGAGGGTGAACGACGAATAGAGATCCTAAAGGTAGAACGAAGAAATAGAATAGGACGAGTAGGATGAGATATGAGATGAGAGAAAATCGACTGGTAATTGCCTTCATTTTAGGCGAGGTTTTCGGGGAGAATAGTGAGCCACTTCGCAATCCTTTCGCGTGGATGTGAATGGGTTTGGAGAAGGAAGATATAAAGAGAGACAGACAGACAGGCAGACAAACGACCTTATTTAGGGCGAAATTGAGACTGTGAAGTCCCTTCTTACATTTAACCCTTAGAGAGAGATTCGCAGAGGAGGTGGAACGTGAGAAGGGCAAGGGAAGGTAGAAGAGGCGTAGGGCGGGGGAGGAAGGTGGGAATAGGAGAAGGGAGGTGGAGAGAGGGAGAGGGAGAGAAGAGGAACGGATCAAGAGGTAGGAGGAGTCGGTGGGCGCGTTCGGGCGCATGACACTGGTGGAGTTGCCGATCGGCTCGAAATCGGATACATCCGCAGTTGACGCAGAGGCGTAATAAAAAATGTTCGGGAACCTATTCCGACGCACTATCCTATTCGGCAATGGAAGAGGTCTATGTCGAGGAACGGATTATCGTGACAGAGTGGATGTATAGGATTTTTTTTTAATTGACTGGTTTGAAGAAGATTTAGGTGCGCAGAGAAATATGGAAAGTGTTTAACGAGGAAAAATTGGACCACGTATCGGAAACCCATCTGTTTCTCCGTTGATATAGATTGTTTTTTATTTTTTAAGCTGTGATATGTTGCTAACAAAATCTTTTATTGATTGAGCAAAGGAAATTAATTTTGGACGTAAATAGCACTATTGTAACGTAATATTCAATACACGAATAGTATATTTTAGTGCAATTATTCCTCGCAACTTTTATATGCTTAATTGCAAAGTATAGATTTTAAAATTTTCTGAATATTTCATTTTACATTATTTGAGGTCCTGAGTGGATGCTATTTAATAACAAAGAATATTTGTTATCATTTTAGTTTTGTTTCATTTTTTACTTGAGGTTTCGATTCAAAATATATACAGTAGCTAAATGCACTTATCTGATGCTATTTAATTTGTGTAACTACCTTAGTAACTCATTCATACTCACATAAAACTATTTTAAACAGGAATTTTTATAAGGAGTTTCACGTATTACTTTCGATTTGGAATATTATATCTTGAAATAATAAAACTAAAAGCTATGAGCTATAAATAATATCCAGAATTTTAGTACAATCAGACGAGAAAAGTATTTTTATTCCAGGCAATTCATACACAATGTGAATAGGAAAATTGGTAGTGTTATACCATAAATGACTAACTTTTATCATCCCATTTTAAATACTGTAATTCTGATTCAATCTCGAATTTTAAAAATATACATATAATAAACAAAGAAATTAATGACCCCGATTGGAAACAAAGCTTATCTTTTATATAAAAAAAGGCTGAATTCACGGGTTTTAATTGCATAAAAACAAGATTGAGGTTCGGAAAATACGTTCAAAATTTCATTCCTGGTTTATTTACGTTGGTGCCGTCCCTTTGAAGTTCAAAGCTTTATATCTTTTATGAATAAAAAAACGGTCGAGTTTTGGTCCAATTAGCGCAAAAAAAAACACGAAAATGTAAACAAGAATGCGGAGGGATTTTTCTTCCTGACGATTGTTTGCGATGTCGTATTTTCCCTCTCGGGCCATTATTTGAACCGATAAATAAAACCTTTTATAAAAAGTTTCAAAAAAGAGGAAATTCTCTCTCTATCTCTCTCTCTCTATCTCTCTCTCTCTATCTCTCTCTATCCCTCTCTATCCCTCTCTCTCTCTATCTCTCTCTCTCTCTCTCTCTCTCTATCCCTCTCTCTCTCTATCTCTCTCTCTACCTCGGCGGTCGCGTGGTTTAGGAACCTTCTAGAGAACACGCACACGGTCGTTTATCGACGAAACAGGTACGTAGCGACAAGCAGACTTCATTTCTCGTCATATTTCTCCTTTTCATTCGAGGGCAGATAAGGATACGGAATCCCAGACGTTTATTATTCGTTCGAACAAGAAGACATTAAAGCATTCCGAAAGAGGAAAGATGTGTTCGCGAGAAAAACACGACGAAAAAAATAAAGACATTCGCCTAGCAGCTGGTTTATTGCGCGGACGTTTATTTTTCGTTTTTTCTTTAAATTTTACGGTGTTTCAAGAAAAACAATGAGTTTTCGGCGCCCAGAATTTGTTTTCCCACCTTCAGCTGGAAAAATTCCAGCAGAAAAAATTTTCACGTTTGCATTTGGGGTTTCTTTGTTTTTTTTAAAAATTTCGAGGGCGTAGTGCTGGAATGACGAAAACCATTAAAGGAGTGAAAGAATTCTCCCGTGATCGATTTTACGCGTGGAGTTCCCGCAAAATGTGATCCGCGAAATGATAAGAGGTCGAAGTGAATGTTTCAATAGTTTAATGGCATTAAGAGTTTTTTTTACTCTTTGCATTCTTCATTTTAAAATACCATCGGTTACAAATAATGCTTTACAAATCGCGTTTGTGCGTACGTATGCCCATTTTTTATTACGAATTTATATAAAACTAGCGTAATTGCCAGTCAAATATGATGGGTATCCGTGAATTAAGTATTACCTTAAAATTAAATTAAATTAAAGACGCCAAATTTTATGCGCACTAAAACGTAAAAAAATTAATATAAAATCCACATAACCGAATGTTCCAGAAAGTAATGACAGTCATGGACATTTAAAAGTTGTTTGGCAAAGATATACGTTAACGATTTATCGTTAAACATGCTGAATGATTCTACAAGAATTTTGTTACATAAATATAAATAACCTAATCCATCATAATAATCGCTATTCAGATTGTAGTGAATTTTCATGTGCTCGTTTTCTTTCATCTATAAATCTGTTGCTTTTCAATAGATTTACTGTTGCTTCTGGTGACTCATTATCTCTATGCCTCGCTTTTCATTTGTTCTGATCGTCCAATCTTTTCTGTCTATCCTGTTCCGTTTCTCTTCTCCTAGCTTGAGCAACACTTCCATTTGGCGAGATTGCCAGCGAGTTTGTACTCCTCTGTCAAGTTTTCTTTTCCTTTCATCTTGAGTTTCATTACTTTCCATGATTATGAACTGTGTTCGTTAAAGGATAACGGTAAATAATACGTTATTTGTGGATATCGTTGTCCAGAATTGGTTTTATATAATAGAATATCTGGGATTATACATGTTTAGCGTTTAAAATTGTTAAGCATATATATTGGCAGCACTGATGGAAGTATGCCTTTGGTATTGTAGATTTCTCGAGAAATTGTTAATTTTTATTGGTATTTCCTATCTACTCTAGGGGATAGTTTCTTTTTCCCATAAGACAAAACGTATAAATTGACTTTTTTTGACCTGCAGACATTATTTCGTTAACATTTTAAAATATCTCTAAAATACGATTCGATTTTTTCACAATTTTTATACATTTCTTACGCATTAATACTGAGCCAACAATAGACTTTAACAGTTGCAGATGTCGTGGCGATGAATTGAATAAATGCGTAAAAATCACGAAAACGTAATTTTTGGCCTTTTTCGAATGAGATTTGAAGTTTTACGAAATGGAAATTCAATCCAATATTTTCCTCGGCATAACTGTGAAAATCCCGCGTCCCTATCTCATTTTTAAGATATTTTAAAATGCTAAAGGAAAAAAGCTTGCTCGCTTCGTTTCAGCTCTGGTCATGTTATTCAAATGGAGAAAAGATGTGCTCTTAGATTCAAACCCAGGACTACTATGTACACGGAGAACAGTTCCAAATTGAAAAGTTGAAAATCCAAGTGATTCCTGAAAGTCTGATCGAAAAAGATTGAAAATCTTTTTAGTTATGAGCGGTTTTCCTGATTCTCTCATCTACCTCCATAGAGCGTTCCGACGGACGGACCAACAAAATTAGTATATTATGATAATGTGTCTTCTTTAGTGATTAATTCATACGTAATTCACGCAACAAGCCCTTTTCCAACGGCAGTTTTTCCAACGCGGATTTTATTACACAAGGTTAAATAAAGGTGACAGCTAATTACCCAACGCGGATAAATTTAATTATACGCCGGCTTAAATTGGACACGCACCCCTTTTACGTAGGTGTGTGGCGTGAGAAAGCTCGAAGCTTACACGAACACGTGATATTTCTATAAGGAAATGATTTCGCCCGCCGCGGAATTATCTAGGAACGTAACCGCCACATTGCGCAAGGGATCACTGTAAATAGCATGAATTTTAAAAGATCCACGATACCTCATTTTGAAATAAAAACACACCATAAACTATCATACGTGCTTTATTCTAAGAAAACCGACGCCAAAATTTAAGGGCTGGAATACTGTTTCTAAGATACTTTTAAATTATCTCTTTGAATGTGGTAAAATGCGGAACTTCGGTCATATTCCTAGTCATAGACAAAAAGACATTGATTCTGAAATTATGGAAGATCTTATTACGTGTCTAGCAAAAAGGGTCTTCGCATCCAGAGAACGCGTTTCCTGGAGACGAATTGATTTTATTTTTGCCCCCGGAATCACTCCGCCTCCGCAAGAGAGGAGGGAATATCAGAACTCCAATTCTCTTTTTTTCCTCCCCTTGCGTTCATTATTAAATGGTCAAATCTCCATAGGGTAACAGGCAGGACAGGGCCTTGAACTTAATGAAAAATATGACACAAGTGGGAAATCTCAGTCTCGTTTATTTAATAAAAGAAAAACGCCCCGCGCGACCCAGGGCAAAATTCTATCAACCGCTTTTTATGAAGATCGACTTTTCATATGAACTTCCTAGCAAGGATAAAGACACAAAATATTTCTAAAGGTAATAATATTGTACTATACATCAGTGACGGCCAAAGTGAGGCACGCGTGCCACTTATGGCAGGCCAAGCTTTTCCCTGTGGCACGGCACTACATTTGCTAACTTTATGTACCTATCTGAACAAACTTTTTCAGCAATGAACCACATAAAAAGCAAGCAGTGTACTCGACCTTAGAAATATTCTAAGATTAGAAACTACTAAAAAATTTGCAACCGCAAATTAAAGCGTTGATTAAGATGAAGCAACTCAAGGGTCAACCGATAAATTTACTGTAATTTCAAATCTTTTTCTAATATAAAACAGAGCTCGCATTACAATTAATATGTGTAAATTGCGAGTGTTTTCTGGCGAATCAGCCTTTTGGGCTATTATCGAGCGTGTCATTTTGCGAGAAATTCCATTTTTAATGCGGCTTTTTATCACAATTTGTTTTACATGGAATTGTAACAGTTTTTCTTCTGATTTACTTGCAGCATGCCGATAACTTTCGTATTTGAGATTGGCACTACACAAGAAAAGTTTGGCCACCACTGTTATACATAATCCGTATATCCAGTGACTGGTGATCAAGGGCCCTCCGAGGATCCTTTAACGAACCCGTCCTCTCCTATAAAATATAATAAAAAAATCTAGGGAAAGTAGGCAGAAGCAATTCGAGGGTCACTCGAATCTTTGCTTTTCGAAACGCCTTTTCTCAAAAGATACCCGACCTTACCCTTTCCCTCTATATATATATTTTTTTTCGGCGTAAAAATCGAACGAGGAGAAGCGAAAGGAGAGGATTAGAGAGGATCCCTCGTGTTTTTGAGTGGCGTGCCTGGAAATAAAGCTCCGACGCGGCTTTACGAAAGGGGAGAAGGGTTCGAGCCTAGAAGGGTTCGGCGAGATGGAAAAGGGTCTTCATTTCGAGGCGGATCGTGAATCGGGTGGATGTCATGGTCGGAGATTTTTGATTTAAACCCCGGCGACGAAGAAAAACAAGTTAGGAAAGTGTACAACGTGTCACAAATGGGCGCCTTTCGTACAATGGAGTATTAGAAAGAAATTATATACCTGTACGTGAGGGAAATTGCGTTTTAAATTTCTTTTCTTCGTCATAAATAATACATTTTCTTCCTATTTAAAAATATCGCATGCACACGTAAGGAAATTAAACGTTTGTTTGAGAGATTGTTTATGTTAGCAACAATGAAGAAGTAGCCATGCAAGAAATTTTCCAAGTTCAACTCGAATTAAGACATTCGTTTGATTTTCTTGAAAACGGCTACTCCTACGATAAAAATGTATAGGAAAATAAATACTCTTCTTTACTAGTTCTACAAGTTTCATTTGAAAAATATTTTATATGAGCAATATTTTAGGAGATATGACGGAAAGTTCATTTTTTGTCACCAGTAAAGTGGTACCCCTGATTGGCTTACATGATTCTTTTTGCGATTTTCTTCTTATATTTGATTGTAAGTCCTTAATATCAAATTTCATGAAAATCCGTTGTGTAGAAGCCGAGAACGAACATGCGGACGGACGGACGGACAGACAGATGGACAGACCGACGATAATAGGCGTTCACGCTGGAAGCGAAACGCACCTAAAAAGGGAAAGAGCGGATTGACCTTTTTCATGCGTTTCGCACAGCTCAGGTTAAAAGGTATTTTTTAAATTATTTTAGAGAAACGAAGCGACGCTTCGAAATTTTTTCTTTTTTTACACGCGCGATCAATCATAGTCGGGCCAAAAAACCGTCCCAGAAGTCTCTGCGACTTCGCGGATCATTCAGAGCGTAACGATGATGATGTTTGCGCGCGAGGGAGGCGGGATCCGCGAAATTCTCGCGGCGGAATCCGATAAATCAGAAAAGGCGGGCGGATGAAAATAAATCTGAAATCCAAAAAAACTATGCGAGGCGATGACGTAGCTCTGCGTCGAAATCCGAAGCACTTCCAATTTTGAAAGATATTACGTTCGAAATCGATGCCACGTGTTTATCATCGCTCGAGCGTGATGAGATTTGGTAAACTGAATCGGAACTAATAAACAAAAGACGCATGTCGCGCGAAATGCCCAACTACTGTCCCGATTTATGGGGTTTTAAATATTGAGCAACTGCAATAAAAAATGGAACGATTTCGATATGAATGTTGCGTAAGAAATGAAAAACATATCGGATTTATGGGATATTCCAGTCGTATGAGTTTTACACGTGGAAGTTTAGCTTTATTTGAATGTCCGTGTGTCTCGAGTTAACACGGCAGAGGTCGCGTGTGGTGATTTTATTTCGAAGATATGGTTTTACTTACGGGTTCCTCCTCATATCCTTCCTTATACCGCCCTAGAAGAATCTTGGGAACCTTTTTTTATATAAAAAATTCCGGTCTTATTTAATATCTTAGTCGATGCTTATGTGACCGTGCAGTATTTTTCGAGTTATTTCCCTCGTGAAGCATTATAGGGAACTGATTTTGGAAGTTCCAGTGTCAGCATATGTGTTTTCCTTCTACTTTCTTGAAGTTTTTCGAACACTTCGTACTTCCTAAGACTTTCATTTTTATAGCATCGTTTCAAATTCCGCATTATTATAATTGGCGAATAGAAATAGAAGCATAGGTGTATCAAGTGTTCTCAAATATGGATCATCGCATGAAAAATATGTGTATAATACTAACGATGTGCATTATTACTAACTATAAATCTAATATGATAGCTGAAAATATTAAAAGCATTGATAATGCGATATTTCCAAACAATTTTTTGCGTTGGGCATAGTTGTACCCATGTGACCAAACTTGTTACAAAATCCGCGCGACAAGTTTGAAGAGAAATTAAGAGTGAGATAACTGGATTAACTGTCTTATTCACTTCAATGCCTAGCGATATTTATGTATGGAAAAGTTAAAACGTGTAAAAATATAACAGAATTCGACTGAATGTATGTCGTTAACGGTTTCCTATAAGCTGATTTCACGTGCATATCTAATGGTGTTATGGTTTCCGATCAAGCCCATCTTTCCATCTGGTCAAATACATCGAAACATGCATAGATACAGATTTATCTTTTATGCAAAAACTATGATTCTACTTAAAAAGCCATTAAAAGTTTGGGAAAAACTGTACCACAAATCTGACACCATAAGAGAGGATTCCTCGACCCTATTTTTGGCTACTGGAGAAACAGAGTCGTTCAGCCGTAAGGTGAACTCGATAATTATTTATTGTATCACCACTACTGACTCGAACCCGAGACCATCAAGCTATATGGGGGCAGTGCCGATTCAGTTCGGGACCACATTTTACAGATCGAATGATGTTGTTGGAAATAAGGCCAGAGATCATATAATTCTCACTCCTCAGATAAACTGTCCTATATATCAGGGGTCGACAATCTTGGCACGCGAAGAGATTTTAAGTGGCACGATATTTTAGAGAATATTTACGAAAATTATGCATTTTTAAAAGAATTTCACTTTTATTTTGATTTCATTTTGTATTTTAATGATACTGCATTATATTCAGGATTCCTTATAATATAAGAACCGCCTTTCGTAGGTGTCACGGACAGAACGAATTTAAGGATGGCACGCGCGGAGAATCACAGATTACAAATAATGATAACGAGTGGCACCCAACAGAAAAACGACTCCTGCTACATATATGAATCATCGTATGACAAGAAAGTTTTCGGAAACTAAATCAAGCCAAAATAAAATCAAGAATGTTTGTTGATTATATCCATTCACGCTAGAATGAACTAAAAATCTTCGAAACAACTTTTTTTTAATGTATTCTTTTGCCTGATAAAGCAGTGCAATAATAAGACAGAGGAATAAATAGAATGTATGTTTCCCAATATTTTGGAAACAGATTTTAATCCTGTCGTGGGTATTTAAGGCACCAACTAATATATTTTTATTTTAATGAGCTAACTGAAATTGTCCTCAAGTGATACCTCTGAGATGATGAGTGCTAAATAGGTAAACTATGGACAAAATATGTATACCCGAATCGCTTGCTAGAAGATTTTAACTTTTGAAAATATCACCGTATTGCTTAGCGTCTTCCCCAACATTGATGCTCTCGGCGAGAAATAAATTCACAATTTCAGTTCACGACCCTTAGGCCCGGCGCACACTGAGACGCAGGGCAGTGCTGCGAGACGTGACGCAGGGCAGGAAAAGCAGGGAGAGCGCATTTTGAGACGCAGGTTTTATCAGTTAGGAAGCAGATTTCTTTGATTGTAATGTCTTCAATTTTTGCGGAAAGCACGTTATTAGATCTCAGTTCAGAATCTGACTGATTTTGAAGTAGAACAGTTAATCATGGTATTCAACGCAAATAAAAGGAAGAAGTCGTTTTGGAGAAGTGAGTATACATGGAGAAACGTTGCTCGCACGGTGAATTCGTCTTAACATCGGAATTTTCGGATGAGAGATTTTGCAGTTTGAGGAAGTACATAATTTCATCGAAAGCGAGATTTATTCAGAAGGATGCAACGCTCAGAGACCTATTGGAAGTAAAGAGAAACGCAGTATTTTTTAGGTAAGCTAATTTGTCCTATTAATGGTTGTCAGTTATACTTTCTGATGCTCTGTCACTTTCTGGAATAAATGACGATTCACTCTCACCAGCCAGTTCGTCTAAATATTCCATTATTTGGCGCACTTCTATTTGTTTTTACTCGAAGATCCAGCCATAACAATACGGCAAATTTTTCTTATTTTTTACAACACCTTCCGTTAACTTTTACATCGCAGAGAAATACCAAAAAGCAATAAACCAATGCGCACTACATACAGAACAGATAAATTTTATTCATACAAGCTACATGTTATTTTGAAATTTTACAATGGCATGAACCCTTGATCCTCTGCATAACTGGTAGACTCACAGAGATATATGACCGATTAGATGAAGCAGATTCATCAGATGCATGAGGCGGTGCAATTACAGTTGGTGTTATCTGAGGGCAACACGGCAAGGAACTCGTAAAAGGCACAGCATACGGTTGACTGTAGGGGGAGGGTATATTAAGGAATGCTGCTTCGGCCTCAGAGACGGTATTAAAAACTATTCCTTACAATGAATTGAGACGCAGGTGGCAGCGTTTTGGTAGTGGCGTACACTGCCATGAAAAAGTGATAAAGAGGATCTCTTTCCTCCTCCAGTTTCTTTCTGGCTAGCATCCTCTCCTTTGATCTTCGTGCTTCTCTAAGGACAGCATCTTTTTTTTTCATCTCCCTTCTTCCTTTTCTCTTTATCTCCCCCAGGATTTCCATTACCTTCAACGAGGTCACTTTCATTTTCAGGGTCGTCGACTTTCTTCTGGTCATTTCTGTCATTACTCTCATTTTCCCTCTTCTCCAATGGCATTTCTTCAGGGTTATAAAACTCATCAGACTCCACAGTCACCATATTTGTGCTTGTCTGTCTGTTACACATGAAAGTGATTAAAAACCCCATTTGTCTCTGATATTTCCAAGGTTTAACGTTTATAGCGGCAGATCCACTCTTGGGCCTCTTGTTCTGTCTTCTGAGAGCATTACTGTGGCAACACCTCAGTTTAAGCCATGCCTCTTTAGCTGCTGTCCCTATAACAAGGAAACGTGTCTGTAGTAAATTTCTATACAATTTTTTTTGCTTTCAGGTACTTAGCAACCGGCGACACTTTCAGGACTATCGGATATCTCAAAGATTGTCAACGAAGTGAAATTTGTTATCGGAAATTACTATTACCATCTTTAACATTCAGCTCTCGAGCAATGTCCTCCCATGTCGTGTCCTTCAGCTTCGTCTTCATATAATCTTCGTGTGAGGTATCGTATAGAACTCCATGAAATCGAACCTTTTCGATCAGTTCTTCACTCATTGCAGGAGATAGCCGCGTGCAACAAGTACAAAACCAAAAACTCCACGTGCCGAGCAGACGCAGGAAACGCATGAAATTGTAGCAAGAGTGAAAGCAGAGCAGGTCCGTGACTGCACCGTCCTGCCCTCTGTTGCAATGTGCGGTTTCCTATGGAAAGTAACGAAACACAAAAACCTGCCTGTCCTGCGCTGCCTCGCCTGCGTCTGTGTGCGCCGGGCCTTATATTGAGGGAGCAATTTAGTCAAATAATTGAAAGGATTCCCTACACGCACAAGGGAAATATGTATTAAAGAAATGCGTACCTACTTCCTACACTTCAAATGCAGTCGGTAATAAAACAAGGCTTCAATAAATCGTATAGGTAAGCTGATTATAAATATCAGATCTCTCCAACAACATATTCATAAATAACATATAATGTATGACTGGTAAGGATGAATCCATGTACTTCCTGAATTATAACATTAGAACACCATTTAATGTTTTTGAAAATCAACAGTTTTGATTTTCAGTGTTCTACGTTACTAATTTATAATATCATTGAAAAGCATTCACATACCTTTCTTTTTCTTATTTAAAGTTCCAGGCTCGTCTTCCGCCAAAATGCCTTCGGTGGAAACCTCACAATTGAAGTCTTCTTCGTGAAGTTCGTCAGAGACACTTTCACACACATGCCCAATCAGTAAGGAAAAGATTTCAAATCTCCTTATATGGACGTTTTCACTGAAATAGCAAAATACGGCAAATTACCTGATACATTGTTTCAACAGAGAATTATCAAGCTTGACTTATGGCTTTAAAAATTCAAGAACAAACTCTTAAAAAATGCTTGCCTCGGGTATCTCCAATAGACGCAACAAGGTTATAAAAACCAGATGCGCATTTCGGCTTCAAAGCAGCCATCTTCAGATGTAATTCTCCGAAAAAGATTGAAAAATAACCCTTCTTTTCGAGTCTTTTTCAGTGAATTGCCACTGAAGACGCCTGCTTCGTAGCATTATATATTCGTGTACTTTATATCACACTTTGAATGACGCTTACCGCCGAGTTAACGTAGAATCATAATAGTTACGTAATACATCCAAGTAGTGGCGTTGCGTTCGCTTGTTTACATCAGGAGGATCAGGAGATCAGGAGTAACAGGATCAGTTTGTTCGAAATGGAGGGATTTGTTCAATCGTTTGCAGGCGGAGAAGATATAAAAAAGATATTAAAAGGGCTTGGTGAAGCAGAAGAGGTCGCCGAAGATATTCTTGGTGATCGTGGACTTATTGTTGAATTAGAAAGGCGTAGGAACGCCTTACGTGAAGCAAGTAGAGCTTTGGAACGGGACAATAGTGAAAAGGTGTGGGTTCTTAATGGACCATTTTTCGTTAAAATGAATAGCAAAAAAGCTAAGGAAGTACTTAGAAGAGGTAAGTTAAATTTAACCAAATTTTTTTGTAAAATATTTTTTTCGAATAGTAATTAAAAGCTCTCATGCCTCGTTGCAGATGTATATTACTTGTGTTGCTCACCCCTTGCATATACAAATTTTACATTGGTCTTATTTAACTTCCCCGTATGTTTTAATGCACTTTGTTGTTTCAGATCAACAAAATATCAGCAATGAGGTTGGGACCATAAGAGATGGTTTAAAAAGCAAAGTCAATAAACTACGTGACATTGAAAATGAACCAAGTCTTAAAGGATTTGATCTTAAACCACTTACGAAAAATGAATTGTGTGTGTTAGGCACGACACCACGAAGCCAAGTTTACTTTAACTAGTCAATTTCATTTGGAAGACCACTTTGACTTGATAATATTTTATCCTTTCATCATCAATTGTTCAATTGATTGATAATTGTATTTCTGCATCAGAAATATCCACTCTATTGGTATTCAATATTGGCTGTGAAGTTCAAGGCATGTTATTATTTATATTTTAAATGATTAGCTTATTGCTTATAAATGTATGTATGGAATCAATTTGTAATTCATGGTATCACTTATTCTGTTTGAGTTGTATAAACGTAACAAATTATACTAGTAGGTATATTAGCTCCGTGACCATTATAGATAAACTATTATTGGAAATTATTTTTTATCCAAATTTCGTAACTTCTTTTACATGGGTTATTCGTCTCTTTAATTATAGTTGTTTTTTATGAACTGTTCTGTATATCTACCAAAGAGGAAAAACTCGCTACATTTGAATTATTTGCCATAGTTGAAGCTAACTAATGATCACATTTGTTTAAGTGCTAAGTAGAATTTTTAACAATGATGAAGGATTGGTATTATTTAAATGTGAGTTTGTGGTAAAACAATTTCCGTAAATTTAGAAATATCATTTTAAATCTCTTACAGCGCTGATTGCTGTAACATTTATTAAGAATTTATAGGGTTTCCCTTTTATGTATTTGTTGAAGACGTTTTCATAGACAAGTTTTTGCATTTTATTCTTAAGTTATAACCTGTATACAAAAGAAAGAAATCCATAGTAATTCAATCGTCTTACCGTTAAATTATATGAGTCCTAATAAGTTAGAAGAATTATAGTAATTTATGGTAAATAATCTTGATTAATAATACATTATATATTAAATAGATGGCAAAAGTAACTTCTTAATTCTGAAAATAGCCAAAAATCATCAACAGTGTAATTAACTGGTTATTTCTTCCCATTAACTGCAGTGGAAATCATTGATTGGTGAATTACTGCTGTGGAGGACTACTTATTAATTTGAATGTGCAACCTGTTTTTGTCAAACGTTATTTGACTTGATAATTAACTAATATCAAATGTTGGATATAAGTCATGAGATGAATTTGGTTATTCATTTTCAAGCACTTAATTCATTGAACTATAATTATTTATCATTTAAGCCCTCTCAACAAGATAGGAACTTTAAGGAGTTGTGACAAATAGAAATTTATTGGATTTTTAAAAACCCAAAAAAATTGTGAGAATTTTACTTAAATAATTACCTAGGTATTAATCTCTTAAGCATGATTTAAAAGCAGCGATCTTTGTGATTTAAATGCCAAAGAGTGCAATTTATTTTGTTTTAATTTAACTATCAGAGTACATGTGAGAAAAAAATTAACATTATTTCATGTTGTTGATTGACTATATATACATATATATATATATACACAAACACACAGGTCCGTGCCCAGACATTCTGCCGCCTGAGGCGAGATATAACATGGTGCCCCCTGGCCTCACTGGCCTTATGAATTTATTTTGTTAGGTTTTCATTTTTGTCAAATTTTGGTGCCCCCCTTCGAGAGGCACCTGAGGTGGTTGCCTCGCCACCTCACCCATCGGCACGGCCCTGTATATATATATATATATGATTTTTTAGCCCAACAATATATTATTTTGAATAGATTTTGTACTTAAAACCTTATTCTTTGAGGTTAGATAATTTATGATACCTTTCATTCTACTCAAGAGGGCAGGATTCCCTAGGCAGTTCCTACAGGGATAGGATGTCTCTTTTCTCATTCTCTTCATTGAGTAAATGAAACTCTTTGTTAACCCTTCTCTTATTCCTGAAGGGGGATTTTTGTCTAACAATAAGAAGTGGCATCTTGTTAGCCTCCTTGTGTTGGAGTCAGTGTGCGTTCATTTGCTCTTTATCATTTCAACACCACAGTCCAAATATTTTATCTATTAGTCTTACTCATAATAACAATTGATTCTTTTATTATCTTTTTACTTTCTCTGTATGTAGTATAGAAGAAAGTATTGTATTCGTGAAAAAATTGAATTCAAGATTTCAACGGATATACACATTTTGTGGTCCCCTGAGTAATTTCTGACTATTTTCGCGATGATGTCTTGTGTGTTTGTGTATGTGATAGAATTTTGTGGGTGCTTTAGCTCATAAACTAATAATCAGATCATCACAAAACTTTCTACTTAAGATTTTTATTACAAAATGAAGATTGAAAAGATTTTTGATGTAACTTATCAACCCGAAGTGTATTCTTGTTATTATGAAAGTTGTAAACAATATAATTTTCTACAAGTTTTGTTTGAAACATTTTTTCATAAACTCGGTTGTTTAATAGATATTTTAATTTTTCGACTGACTTTATGTTAAGTACATAGCTAAGTGATACCATTGTTTCTGTTGCTATGATAAGTTTTCTAATTGTTGATAGTGATGCATATGCTGCTAATAGTAATTTTAATTGCACATCGATATTTTTCTTAACCATAGCAACACCTAACATTTTTGTTTACTTATTGATTTTCAATCTAATTATTATTGAAAGTCTTTCTATAGTACTCTCGAGTGTAAATGCCATGTCATGTTCTGGACACATCAGATTTTTTGTAATATAAAATGTTTGCATTGCCAGTATCACTCAACTGAAAAACATGGGAACTCTGTTTCTCTTGGTCTCCTAATCTCTCAATAATAACATCCTAATCTACTAATGTAAATATTAAATATCCTTCATGTGTATTACTCACAAGAGAAAAAATGCTTTCGCCATCAGTACGATGCCTTTCAGCTATATTCTGCACTTCTAAATCATAAAACACCCCACTCCTTCAGGAGACAGTGGTCGTCAACAAAGATGGGAAAAACCTATTAAAATGTTCTTTAAGCAGTGTAAGAGAGGAAATATTTGTATAGTAAGGTTCCCTGACCCAAGGAGCTTAGAGGCAACTGTGATTCATGGAAGAAACTCAATGCATAAAGGATAAATTAAATGTAATAGTAGATGCTGCACAGGATGACATATGTCATACTGCACGCTTGATGGATTAAAGCCAAAGTAGTATTTGATTAGATGGCCAAGAAAGAAAAGGTTTAACTATATGATTACACAAGCCTGCGAAATAGAACTTTTGAAAAGTTGTTTTATTTCTATTAGCTGATTTTACACAATCCAACTACGCTAATTTCAAAAATGGAATCCATTTTTCCCCATCATGTAAGGATTTTTTGCAATATGGGAATAAAGAAACAGAAAATTAAGAAAAACCTTATTTATTTTGGTTTACAACTACATATTTTGCTTTGCTATAGTATTTGAAAAACACAAACAAATGTAAGAAGAATGAAGCATATTGACATAAATATTTTATTTTATGTTATTCATTTAGGTTATGTAAATATATATTATGTTCATCCTTATTCAGTTTCATTCTTCTTGTGGGATTGCTTCCTTTTTGTGTCGAAAGAACGCCTTGTTCCTCTTCTTTTATGTGCAAATTCTGGTGTCTCACTTTTCAATATCCAACAATAGACAATCAGCATGTTTACATTCCACCTTCCCTGGTATCTTCTCTCCATTTCTTTGACATCTTGGTGAAACCGTTCTTCTTGTTCTTCGCTTACTGCTCCGAGATTTTCTGGGATGTAATCCAGATTTGAATTTAAGAAATGTAATTTTAGACTCATGTTGCAACCCAATACTTTGAATGTATATATCATGTTATTCACAATATTTCGGTAATTTAGGTCCTAGTTATTCCCCAGAAATTTGTTGATAACATACTTAAAATCTGCCCATGCTTCTTTTTCAAGATTCTTCATAGTTCTTTCGAATTGCTCATCCAAAGTAAGTTTCCTAATCTGCGGACCAATAAAGATTCCTTCTTTCAATTTTGCTTCAGAAAGAGCTGGGAATTTACCACACAGATACCTTAAACAGTCACCCACCTTGTCCAAAGCCCTATAAAATTGCTTCATCAATCTCAGTTTTATGTGAAGTGGGGGTAAAAGTACTTTCGATGGGTCAACCAGATTTTGACGTGCAATGTTTTTAGAACCTGGTGGCAGGTGGACTATGTGTGGCCTTCTTTATCCTGTGCTGAGATCTTGCTCTGCTGTCACATTCACAAAAAACATGGAAACTTCGTGTACCTGGATTGTTGACCCGACAAGATACAAAGAACGTTTAAGTCTCCACAAAGTAGTCAACCGTGTTCTCCGTATTTAACCTTAACCAGAAGAGTTTCGAGATTTTCATTTTTCCTTCAGCTGCACTGAATGAGCAACAGGAACGGATGCATACAAGTTACCGTTGTGAAGAAGGATGCCTTTTAGACTTCTCTTGGAAGCATCAGTTCTACTGAGGAAAAATTTGAGAAATGTTAAAAAAGGTGTGAATAATGAAAATAACATTTAACCCATAAATTTATTTATGGGCAAAATTTTACAGTATTACTGCTTGCTCTTACTGTTCTTTCACTCTTACAACATTTTGCCATCTGTGGATGCAGCTAACCATAACCTCGTGCACTTTCTCTTATGTTAGCCAGGAATAGAGAGCATAATCTGGTTGCTATGGTGACAAAAATTTTCACTCCAAAAATCTTGTAATTTTGTTATTAAAAGCATAATTTTGACAGATTCTACACATTTGAAATTTGGCGGTATGAAAATATTTTCATTCTTTTTTATGCATCTGGATTCAAGTCCCACCTTCATATCTTGATTGTAAGTAATTTCAAGTTGAAAACGAAAATATACTATACCCATTCCTCTATTATTCTGATGGAGAAAATAAAATAATTTTTATCGCAGTTTATTTTATAAACATGTTTATGTTTTTGCTGTGTCAGCTCATCTGTGCAGTTGATAAAATTAAAAAGCTTTTATTACTTCTAGTTTTTTAAATTTTGAAAATACAGTGATACGGTTCAAACTTCTTAAGGAATTTGATATCTTTTCACCAATATGGTTGGATTCTACACACACACTCCTGAAAGGCTTAAAATTCCCAAAACATTCAAACCAGGAACCACCTTCAAATGAACAAATGTGAAGCAAAAAAATGTACTTGACAAGAATGTCATTAAATTACTGTCTAGTAGAGAAATTAAGAAGTTTAGGAGATAATTAATCTTTGTACTCCTGCAGGACTGAGTCAAAAAATTTAATCAGCTATTTTTAAACACTATATTCATATGAAATACAGGCAACTCCCGAGATTCGATGGGGATGCGTTCCTGAAAACTTGGTCAAATCTCGAACAGTCAAATGTTGAATCAGCAGAAATTCAAACAATTAGAGCAGAAATAATGTCGTCTAGACTGAAACTAAACCTCTCGTGGACGGGTGGACCAAAAATTACTTCGCGTAAACTAGTTTCTAATTCGACTGATTGATCGGCTGGGTCGAATAAGCGGTCGAATTCTTGAGTTGGTTGAATCTCGAACGGTTGAATCTCAGGAGTCGCCTGTATAGTACTTTGTACCCCTGAAACTTAAAAGAGGGCTGCTGTAACCTTATAAAAACTAGTAAAACAAAATATATGTGCAAGAATGTTATGATTCGTATGGATTGTGCTGAAATAGAAGATGAAACTAATTAGGTCACATGAAGCAAAAATTTTTGGCCTGCCAAAAATGTTTACAGCTATTGTTGCATGAATTTTTAATATATTGTTTGTAGGTTAATTTCCCTGTTATCTTAGGATAGTGTTTAGTAGCCTGCGACATGAAATGGCACTTTTTATGGCATGCAAAACTATCGTGAAAAAGCAGTCCAAAAAATTTAAAATAATTCAGTGTTTTTTATTAAAGAATGGTCACAAAACTTAATAATTAAGCCCTAATAATTTGTCACAGCTACGATTTTCACAAAATCTCTTACAAGGGGACCTTACGACATGTTCGTCGCCGATTCGGTTGAAACTTGGTGAGCACGTAGCACACACCTATTTATGGAAAACGCCAAAGCAAGAAGACGCACCTCTCAAGCATTCGCAAAATATTTGCAATTAAATTTAGCAAAATTACTATGGGTCCATTGTATACCCTAATATGAGTCGGTACGGATAGATAAGGCGGTGGCTGAGTTGGTTAGGCGTCGAGTTCGCGATTTTTTGGGTGCGAGTTCGATACTAACTATAAAATTTTTTTTTCAATTTTTATTATTTGATTTGTTTCTATTGTCTAGTAATTTTTGGGATATATTATTTGCTGAAAGTTTACTGTATTTATAATTACATTTTCACTAATTAAAAAATATTTTTCGCAATAACGTTGAAAAAGAATTGGATTAGAATTATCAGCAAAAATTAAAGGGGAATAAGGGCCGTTTATCACACATGTTCAACTCTTTTCTTTTACAGAGAGCGAATGCTTCATTGCAAATTATTATTGTACACATTTATTAATCGATTTTATTATATGACGTACAATGTTTCGGGTGGTAGTTATCGTAGAAACAAGAAAAGCAGAGATCTAGATTACACCATGCACACCAGAGGCGTATCCAGGGGGGTGCTACAGCACTCCCCCTGGATATCAAAAGCAATCAATTTTTCTACTTTAAATACAAAGACTTCAATAGATATACAGAAGAGATCAAGACGACGGCATTGGCTCTAATGTAATAACCGCTTTAGTCGATTCGAATTGTTCTGCCGAGTGTTCAACCGCGCTGATTCATGTAAATCTACTTTTACTTTTGTATTCCCAATTTCTGCTATGTGAACGACGAATGTCAATGTCACTGTGGCCTAGGGTTACCATTATAATTACTTTCGCTCCTCAAATTTCCCCAGTTCGTGTTAATTATATATGAATTCAAAATAATTCTCTTTTTTCATTAGCGGAAAGGCTCGAAATTACAAAATTTTACTAATAATTTTTCTGCCCCTCTCGGGATCGCACAAAGTATTCCAACAAATTAAAACAAACTCCTAACAGCGCCCCCCTTCGCAAAATCCAAGATACGCCCCTGATGCACACGTTATTAAACCAACTGATTGTCACGCCTCTGGTGTGCATGGTGTAATCTAGATCTCTGCTTTTCTTGTTTCTACGATAACTACCACCCGAAACATTGTACGTCATATAATAAAATCGATTAATAAATGTGTACAATAATAATTTGCAATGAAGCATTAGCTCTCTGTAAAAGAAAAGAGTTGAACATGTGTGATAAACGGCCCTTATTCCCCTTTAATTTTTGCTGATAATTCTAATCCAATTCTTTTTCAACGTTATTGCGAAAAATATTTTTTAATTAGTGAAAATGTAATTATAAATACAGTAAACTTTCAGCAAATAATATATCCCAAAAATTACTAGACAATAGAAACAAATCAAATAATAAAAATTGAAAAAAAAATTTATAGTTAGTATCGAACTCGCACCCAAAAAATCGCGAACCCGACGCCTAACCAACTCAGCCACCGCCTTATCTATCCGTACAGACTCATATTAGGGTATACAATGGACCCATAGTAATTTCGCTAAATTTAATTGCAAATATCTCGCGAATGCTTGAGAGGTGCGTCTTCTTGCTTTGACGTTTTCCATAAATAAGTGTGTGCTACGTGCTCACCAAGTTTCAACCGAATCGGCGACGAACATGTCGTAAGGTCCCCTTGTTAGCTAACTTCCAATGTAAGCTATCATGTGGCTTGCCAAAAATATTACAACTTACAGCGTGGCCCATCTAAACATTCCCAGCCACAGATGTGGCCTGCCTTGAACGAAAGATTGCATACCTCGAACTTACGAGATTATATTGCTCACTTTAATTATTAGAATTTGGCTTAAGTGTGACAAATCTAACCACATTTTATTTGGACTGTGTACACATTGTTTAAAAAAGAAAAATGTGGCATGCAATTTCACATAGTTTTATAATAATAACATTATGTTGTACCTTTGAAGAAATTTATTCATGGTAAGAAGAGCATTTAATGTTTCAAAGAAGCAAACAACAAAGCTGCTTTTCTTAAAAGAAAACCAATGCCAAAAGGATTTTCCTTATGGGAATGCTCATTCAATTAGCTGTCAACTTGAAGTTTTAAAACATTAAAACAGAGTATGGTCAAACCTCGATTTAGCACCCTCCTATACAGCACCACCCCCACTCAGCACCAACGAATCCTTGTGAACAGAACTTCCACATTATGATTATATGGAGAAACCCTCGGTAAAGCGCCACCCCTGCTAGTCACCATATGCCATATCTTTGAACCCACAAATATACAGTTTTGTATCAAAAGTGAGTTCATTTTAATGCCATAGCTACCCAGGCAAAACTATAAGTAAAACGTATATGAAACCTATAAGTCAGCTCTATGTTGGAGACATTTTGAGTGAAGAAGATAAGTGGGTGAATCAAATGAGTAAATGTGAAATGGCTAAGGGTGGAAAACATGAAAATGTGGAGGATGCATTAGTTATTTGGATAGGGCAAGTGAATACAATAAACTGTACAGTAATTTATGAAGTGATTAAGGAACAGGCAAAATTAATGGGAGATCGGATGGGCATCACAGACTTCATGTACAGCAGTGGGTGGTTGCATCGCTTCAAGCAGCGCCATGAACTGATGCAACAACACGGAGAAACAGCGTAAGATTGACAAAGAAGCAATTGAAAGAAGTCGAAAAGGGATTTATGACATTTTAAAAGCATATGATCTAAGAGATGTTTATAATATAGATGGGGCCACACTCTTTTACATAATTCAACCAGACAAAACAATATCAGGTGGATCTGTGAAAGGATGTGAAAAGGCAAAATCCAGAGTAGCTGTACAAATTGTCTGCAACTGCTGATGGGAGTGACAAAGGGATTGTTCCTGTTATTGGAAGGGCTGCAAAGTGTCAATGCTTTAAGAATTTCAATCCATCACTTTATGTGAGTTACAGACACAATAATAAAGCATGGATGACTATCAGGGCTGCAGAGAGTCAGAGCAGGCCCTTGGGCAAATATCCTCACTGGGCCTCTTTTCTATTCAACGAATAAAATTTAGATTACCATTTAATTCTGGGTAAATTGTTATCACACTTACTACAATTCACAGAATAGCAGATGCGAAGTAAGTCTCATATTTGTGCATTTTTATTCAAGTTTAATTCGATGGAATTCATTGTCGTGTCAGCCTTATATGTGATATTAAGTGCACTTAAATATTCTAAGTTCAATATTATAAAAATAGCCAATAAAGAAATAAAAGCTACCATATCTCTAAAAAAAAATTGGGATTAAACCATATAGTTCTGTAGAACTGACCATCCGATTACACTCCGAGTGCTTGGGGGCCCGTGCCCTAAGGAGAGAAAAATGAGTTTGGGGAAAAGTTTCAGGTTGATAAGGGGTGATAAAAATCAGTGGGTAGAGGTGGGAAAACCCAAATTGAGATATGCGAAAAGAAAATGGGAAAGTGAGAAAATGCCGCCCTTTGGTATCCATTGCCTGTGTGCCTTGCACCCACATATTGCAATAGGAAAATCTTATGACAGATCGTAGCACCAGGCCCAGGGAATTTTGCCCAGGTATACCCGCCCTCTCGGTGGTCCTGATGACTACTATTGAATTTTGTGAATGAATACAAAATTTCAACAAGGAGATGAAAATTAAGAAGCGTTATATGCTTATGCTTCTAGACAACGCACCTTGTCTCAAAGCCTTGGACCTTAGTTATGTGAGGCTTGAGTTCCTACTGTCCAATTGCACTGGCTTTCTACAGCCTCTTGATGCAAGCATTATTAAAGAGCTTTAAGGCACACTATAGGAGATACCAAGTGAAAAAGATAGTAGAGAGCATTAACAATAATTGTTCAATTGAGTTATCCTTGAAAGACGCTTTGTTCATGATAAAACTGTCATGGGATGAGGTTTCAGCAGGAACAATAAGCAACTACTGTGTACCAATGTGTTTTTTACTCTTCTTTTTTCTAGACAACTGAATCATATACAGGTAGTCCCCGCTTAACACTAAATTCACTTCAGCACGATTTACCAATTGGAGAGCCTGTTCACTTTACACGAAGAAGCTCCCGTTTTAACACAAGTTGTAACATGATCCATTACGTGAAAAAAAAAAAAAAATGCCATTAATTTATATTTATTCATAAAATATTAGATAATTTATAGTGTTTAGATTCTCAAGGACCTGTGGAACTAGCACACGTTCTCGAGTTATACTTTATTTACGTCTTATGTGTATTGTTTATGCATTATATTGTATTTATACTGTGTTGGTTATTACATTTGTTGTATATTTTACGTAAGTAAAATGTATATTCATGCTTGTAATCCATTAAATCCTTGATTTCTCACATGCTCTCTCTCTTTCTCTCTATCACTAATCTTTTAAGTGGTTTCTTGTGGTATTTATGCATTCGCTTAGCACGAATTTGCTTAACACGATACTTTTTAGGAATGTATCTCTCTTATTAAGAGGGGACTACCTGTAGTTCTTTGTTTTTTGCCTATAAAATGATTTTTATTTGAAAATTTTATAATCAATACCTAGTTCATGATGGTGGCTTGGTTTAGCGCCACTCCCGCTTTAGTGCCCACATCAGTATTGAAATGGTGGTGCTAAATCGAGGTGTGACTGTATATGATTAAGAAATAGCCTTTCAGAGAAAATAAACTGGATCCAACTAGATTAATAATATAAATACAATATAATTTTTTGAGTAACACATTTCTTTCTGCTGCATTGCATTACTTTATAATAAAAAATATTCCCTTTGTGTTTATTTTGTATATTTATTGGTTATGACCTTATAAAATTAAGCTAATTATTGGTATTCAACTGCCTTGCTGTTAAAAAAAATTTGCTTGCACATGACATTTTTCCACTCCAAACAAGGGTGTTTCTAAGATCAGCTCTTTTCATCAATATTAGAGTGTTTGATGACAGGAAGAGATGACACATTCAACTTTTCAAGCAAAATTGCATGTGTTGTGTCAACTTGAAATATTTTAGCTTTAGTGTCTAAAATAATTTTATCCTTGAAAATGTTTTTTTTTTAATACTTTAGGTATAAGCAACAGAATAGGCGATGTACCTATGTTAATTTCATGCTGCAGTTGGATCACGATTTTACTTTTTAGTTTTGTACATATAAGGATTCTGATTTCCAACCTTTGTCATTTACCAAGACTCGAGACATACTTGGTGAAAAATCCCAGGACTCGAGAAATTTAATGAGTTTTCAAATAAAATCAAACAGAAAATATGTTTTTATAGTTTTATATGGTAAAATATTAGTCAAAAGAACTTCTACATAAACACATTATTTCTGTTTTGCAAATAAGCTTTTCAAAAATACAAGAGTACTGACTAATGCATCGGCCAGCCTTTTTCGAGTTTTAGTAACAATATTTTGTACTATAGAAAAAACTTCACTCTCCATTGGTGTTGGTTTTATGGTAAGCAAAGCCTGGTTTAGCAGATTGAAATTCGGTGTCCATTTGCCAGTTGCTTTAAAAAATCTATAATTCCTTCTGGAAAGCCTTGTACTGATCATTCTTTAGAGGCTCTGCCATTTGAATACTCAAAATGGCATAATTTAGTTTTTCTGCAATTATCATTGTATTTCCATCATTTGCTTTTGCTTGTTCTTCTTTTTCATCATCAGAAGATACTGCAGCTGAGGGGAAAAGTCGTTGCATCAGCTCTTTGGCGAAAGCAGTCATCATGTTCTTTGAGTAATTTGGAGAAATTCATAGTGATTGTTGATGGATTCTGGGTTATGCAAATATTTTTCAATAAGCAAATTCAAATGGTTGTCTCTGTGCTCTACAGTTCCTGTTGTAAGGGTACGAAACATTTCTTGTGCCAGTTCGATTTCCATTTCTTGAACCTTTTTCAATAGAAAATTAAAGATTATTTCAGCAGTCAAGATAGTGGCATCTCTACGACGTAAGTGCTTCAACTGCCATTTTCAAAGGGGCGAGAACTTCTAAAACTCCTTTTAAAACAGATATATTTGATTCATTCCATTTATCATTGATACTAAAGTCAATTAATGCCTTCATGATTCAATTTCTGAGTTTCAAGAATCTCTCGATTATAGCAATGAACGAATTCCATGTTGTTTCTATGTCCATGATTAAATTAAACTCCAATATTGAACTCACTCCTCGGATATCCATGCAGAATGGCATTTTTCTTAGATGTTTTTCTGAATATTTTAATTATTTTGTCAGTCTTGTGGATGGCATCTTTAAAAGTTGATCTTAAATCAGATATATCTTCTCCGTCTTCTCCATCTATGCCTTTTTCAGAGTCAAACTCATTATAATTACAATCTTCTTCATATTCCTCACTTGATTCTGCTTCTTCTTCAGGTTCATCTCGTTTCTTGTATGTACAGAGCATCAATAACAACCAGGAGTATACAGTGATTCAAGCAGAGCTTGGTTTCTGCTGGACTCTCATTCCCTAACTTTTACATAACACTTGCTCCATAATAATAACATAAAATGTAAATATATTGCCTTACATCACTAGTAACATGTCCATGGGTGCCGGCAGGGTGGGGGGGGGGGTGGGGGGGCAAGCCAGGTACCTACCCCCTCCCCCTCTGCATTTTTGGAAAAAAATCAAAATTGAAAAAAGAAGGAATTATACCAAATATTAATACAAAAAATTAAAATTGTTAAAAAATATTTATCCTTCTATCCTGAATAAAAAAGCGTTTAACAACTTCCTCGACAAAATAGGCAAAGTCGTGAAAATTAAGGCCAATTTTGTAAACAAATATTCTGGCTGCCCCCCCTTGGAAAAAATCCTGGCGGTGCCCATGAGCATTTCTTTAGCATTTCACTCATAAGGCATACTGAAAACAGCACCATACATGCTCAATACATTTGATTTGTAGGGGAATGCAATGTGTCTTCATAACGAGTGTACAGGTTGTTACTAGTAGCTAGTAAAAAAATTGTTGCATTTCAAATTCAAGATTTTCCACCAAAGCATTTTTTTATTTAAATATGATAGATCAAGAATATTTCCAACTTTAAAAAAGTCTCGATATCTCGAATGAAATTTTCCCAGGACTCGAGGTAAGAATAATTCTTCAATTTCTCTAGAAATTTTTGTCAAGATTTCTCGAACCAGAAGCCCTAGTTTTGTATCAAGAAAAATGTTAAATGAGAGTACTTATTGTGTTATTATATTATTAAGCCTTCTTTTGCTTAAAGAAATTTTCTAAGCAAATGAAACAAAACAATTTCTTTGCATGGAAAACCATGATGTAATGTTCTTGAGTGAGTGATTGTTCACAATTATTCATACCTTGGAATCACTCAGTAACTTTTGTGCTGGAGATTGAGTCATTGCTAAGGTTTGATAATCTGGGCGACTGCTCTAGACCCCATGCTTTGGCATTGGTGCGATAAAATGCGTAAGTTTAATATGTTGGCTAATGTTAAGGGGTCCTCACAGGCAATTTTGTACTTGGGCTATGTGCATCTCTATGGATACCAACTTTTTGTGCTTAAATTGTGGAGAGCCTTTACAAGAGATTGTGTAATGTTGAAACACAAAATGGCTGTCTGCTTTGATAATTACATGACTCAAGTTTGAAAACAAGACCAGAATCCTGCTGATAAAATAACAAAAAATTCAAATTTCCAGTTTCTACTAAAACACACAAAATTTGTGAGAATATATAATGCTTCCTATATTTTTATGAAATGATGTGTAAACGCATCGCTGCAACAATAAAGTGAGGTACTAATTTAATTTATTAACTTGTATGGATTTTTGCCAGGATCAACAAAATATGAACCTTAAATAAGACTAAACCTCAAATGATGGAACCTAGAATCACATGATTCGATTGCATTATTCAATTTATGAAATCATTATTATTACTGTTTATCCAATATATTGGTTTTTGTTGATTTTTCTGTTCAGTTTTTATTAGTTCTTGTCAGTACTTTTTTATTGTATTTTGTAGTACTTAGTTGCCAGAAATTTATCAAGAATGTATTTTTTACAGGATAAAATCATTTTATTGCAATTGTATTAAGAAAAAGGCATCCAATTGACCTGTGTGATTATACGGAATTGACAATGAAAAATTGGTATTTTTCTTCGCTTAGGAAATGCTACAAATGAGTTTTTTGACGCATAACTTAAAGAGTTAGAGGAGAAAGCTGGGAATAAAAGTAAAAGAAAATTAATAGGACATAACAAGGTATTTTAATTTCTTATTAATTTTATTCATAGTTTTCTTGCATAATTTTTATAGTTGTTTTACATTCTTACTTAATTTTATTCCTTCTTTACTTGAAAATATAATCATTAATGTTGTATTCAGCAGTACAAATTTTTAATAATTTTTCCACGAATAATTGTTCAACTGAAAGTTGTTTATGACATGAAATTAATGCTCTTGCATATTTCTTGGTATGAAATAAGCAGTTACAAAAGTAATAACCTTTATATATTTTTAGAGAATTAACCACTTTACTGACAATTACCTGCACAAATTATAAAAAATTACTTCCTGATATTCATATCATTTTGTAAGATATATTGAGGCTCCCATTTATTTTTAATAATTATTGTATTGTATAATAATCTTGTTACTGTAAGAGATATCAAGTTATTTGTCCCACGCAATCAATCTAATTCACTTTTATCTATACAACTTGGTAAAATAAAAGGTAATCAACATGCATATTAGCTGACATGGAAGTTAAAAGTTACCCAATCACTTCAGAAAATATCATATATCAACAATATTTTGTGTGCATTATATATATTTAACCTCTTATGATAATATTTCATTCTTCTGATGATTTATTTGAATTAAATTAACACATATGGTGTTTTAAAAGTTTTTTGCTGCATTATTGGTATATTTTCACTTTGTAAGAAGAGGACAGGTTTTAAATAAGAGATTTTTCAGTTAAATTTTCATTGTTTCTTGATTACATGATTTATTTTTTCACCACATTAATGAAAAGTTGGGAATAACTAAGTTGATTTCATATTCTTCTTAATCTTTTATTATTCTGAAAGATACAAGGATGAATCAAAAAGTTCCCAGAAAGATCTCAAGAAAACAGAATAAAGAAAAAACCAACATTTATTTTCCATTCATTTTTCTACATATCGGCCATCTAAATCTAAACACTTTTCCATACGGTGTCTCCATCTTTCTAACCCACTTTATAAAAATTAGGATTAGGATTATTAGGAGTCTGGATATCATAAATTCAAGGAGACCATCTGACTCCCTGGCTGGCCGAGAGCGCCAACAGTTTGTGTACAATATATCGTGCACACATACGGTAAAGGTTAATTAGGATCAGAGTTGGAAAAATAGACAATCTAAAAGAGTGGTCGTATTAAAAAAAGTACTTATATGTAGTTTCAGTGAAGCCCCGTTTTAACACGAGTTGCAACACGATCCATTACGTGAAAAAATTTAAAAAATATTGCCATTAATGGAACGTATATGTTAATTTATATTTATTTTCAATATATTAGATAATTTATAGTATTTATATTCTAAAGAACTATCACACGTCGCCGTGTTTATACATACTTTATTTACGGCATATGTGCATTCTTTATGCATTGTATTTACACTGGCATTGGTTATTACATTTGATATATAAAAACTCTTAACCTTTTACGTGGTTTCTTATGGTATTTATGCATTCGCTTAGCATGAATTCGCTTAACACGACACTTTTTAGGAACGTATTTCTCGTGTTAAGTAGGGACTATGTAGCTGTACTTGCTTAAATTGACATGTGACGAAACCATCAAGGACAGGGAGCTTAAACTTGTAGTTTAGATTTCTGTACTGCTGCTATTTGGTTTTATTTAGGTTTGAATTTAAAAATATATAAATGTTTAGATAATGGACTGCTAAAAACAATTTCAACATCTCCGAAGGTATAAAAGATGGAAAGCTAAAATTTCGAGCGCACATTCCCACATTGATGCCACTTACAAGCGAGACTCTAGCGGTCGAATATGTGGCGGCATAACCACAAAAAATATATTAATATAAGCCAAATTTGGGCATCTAACAGGTGATCAAATTCCCAATTCGTCTATTAATGGGAAAAATTTTGATAGCGAAATAAAGTACAGAATGTTAACAAATTTAATAATAGAAGAAAAACATGCTAATTTACCCTTTTTCACGGTTAACACTACTTACTTACCGTTTAATACAATAATATAGAAAACGCGTTTTATTGTACCGCAATAACAAAGACAAAATCTTGTCTAATTTTCCCGAAAAAGAAAGTATTTATATAAAATCTCGATCTATTTAAAGAAAAATTAAAATTAGCCATATGGGTATAACTGGTTTACAACTTTAAACCTACATTCAGAATGTTACGGATCCTACTAATTAGAATGGCGAATATGAGGAGCTGATCCCCACAAGTTTGGCGAACATCGAAATCCTATTGGGAACCCCTGGACTATATTATTAATATCAGCTGAGAACGCAAAGGGAGGGAAACACACAGCAGCAACATAAGTTTAGTATAAGCTCATCTACGCAGGGTTGTCGTGCGTAAAATAATTACTAGGAAATCTTTATAGTAAGGGGAAAATAATCTGGCGGTACGACCTCCACTTGATCCTATTTAAAATGCCATGAGCCAATTAATTCAGATTAAAGTGCCGCCAACTACGGGATTCGAAAGCCGCAATACACAGAAATCTGAAACTATGTTGATATGAGTAGACGTTCGGTTGAAAGACCAAAGATGGCGCTAAACACACCTCCGCGCCAGTTTTCCACAACCTTTTCGATAATACGGCCTACATAAATTACAGAATATTAACCACGGCCCATACGAAATACAAGAAATTCCCACGGCCCAACTACACATCAGTAAGTGTATATATAGGCAGGAGAAAATGATTAAAAGTAGCGGTATTTTTTAAAACATGAAACAATTTATTAAAATTTCAATTATATATTTATTACGTTTGCTTTTTACAAAATATTAAGTTTTTACTATACTTTTTCGGCAGTTTTTACATATTGTTAACCGACCGTACTTTTTTTCCAATTTTTCGCGGCTCGCCGGTTGAGAAACTGCTCTACGCTGACCAATAATAATAAAGCAACGCGTTACGCATGTATTTACGGATATTTTGCTAGTATTAAAAATGAATACAGCATATTTTGTTTGAAATAATTAAAAAAGCAATACCTTTATGAGGTGAAGGATTAAGATTCAGTCCATCCGCATTTCAAGTCGTGCTGATATCTGATATTTTCTGTTGCCTTCTGATATTCTAGATATAAATGAAATTGGAAGTGATATTTGAAATATTATTTATTCGTAAATGAATCAATAAAAGTGAAAATAAAGAAATAAAACCCGCTTCAATTTTAACATATATATAGACATTATTTTATGTCCTATGTCTTAATTTTGTAGCGTGCGTGCGTCACGTCGGTGTGTGAGTGGCAGATCCGGTGTAGCTGAGAGTCTGAAACTTGGATGGTATGTAGATCAAAATGCGAAAGCATTAGGAAAAATCTGAAAACTTGGAATTGTTATGACGTAATTCATTTATTTTTTTAATAATCCCCGTAATAAATACACTGCGTCGACATTTATATCAATCACTTTGCTTTTTACTTGATCGTATTTATAGCGTAAGAGAAACTGTAGTAATCGCGAGATTTTGACGGAAATACACGTTTTAGATGTCCCCGTGTCCAGAAAAAGTGGTTTTCGTCACGCGATCAGTATTTTTCTCTGACATTGCGTGACTGTAGAGCCTAAACGGTTCAACGAAATCGAATGATACTGCATATATTTAGGCATATTATTATCCAGACTAGAAACTATGAAGGGATTAACGATATAGCGCCACAACGAAGGATAGTTTATTCTAGTTGATTTTCACAAAATGTCGATTGATTCAATATTTGCTCTGACTATTTTGATTAAAATTTACTTAGTTATAGAGCTTGGAGTCATAAATAATACTGAATAAGACATATTTCTCAAAACATAACTATATAGCGTCCAGCAACATTAAAATATATAGTTTTTTACGTCCATCACTCCAATTCTCCCAGCAATAATGCTTCAACACCAATGTGCCTGCGTAAATCCGCATAAATACTTCTTTATATTTATGTGTGGTACAGCTAAATAGCTATTACTGATTATCACATATATACAGACCACGTACGCACTGAAGACATTTCCCGTGGTTTTTTTGTATTTGTAGCAGTAGAAGTTCCTCCCAGTCAGGAAATTGTACTAAGCCCAGATGCATGCGTAGCATATGAGAAAGTTTGTGCAATGTATATTGTACCGATTTTTTAACATTAGTTAGAATGAAGATAAGAACTTGAGACTTGGTAAGTCGGACGGTCCAAATAAGGAAGCGTATTTTTATCGAAGAGAAAATTTGAATGCATACCGAGATAGCTGAAAAATTTTAAAAATCTGATGTGGCCAACACATGACTTGCTCCATATTTGGGGTATAAATATTTAAATTATTATGAATAGCATTATGAGGCAAAATTATCATTTCATATCGTAAAAGAATACAGTCGTCCTTATTGCCGTAAATTATATTTTGAATGTGTTTACATAATTCACCGCTGGATGGTGGCGCTGTATACTGGAAATCTACGAATAAATTAATTATCTACTAAATGGAAGGTTCTACGAAAATTAGTTTCAAACAAAACTTGGAAGAAATATTATTCTCTACAACTTTGGTCCACACGAAGATTACCAATAACGACGTTTTTAAGGAGATATTTGATGGAAACCGAGAAAACCTATTTATAAATAATTCCTAAACAATAACTGCTATGGAAATTGTTTCAAATGAAAGTTGTAGGAAATTACATTCTCTATAACATTTGTATAGAATTATATATACAATAATGATGTTTTAACGGAGAAATATAGCAAAAACCGAATCGGGTTTCGAATAAACTTCGACTTCCGGTTAATCGGTATTGTCCAAAAACTAATCAGTTCTTTATGCTTATGCTAAAGTGTTATATATGAAGTTTGGTAACGATATAGCAAGTACTTTTGAGTTAGAGCGCCCACAATCACATACACACGCACACACACAGACATTCCGAAAATAGTCTAAACGTGTTCTAGAGACCTCAAAACGTGTATTTCCGTTGAAATCTCGAAGTCGGTTTTTTTCGTGATCACAAAACTTGCCCATTACTACGTATGGAGAAAGTAAAAACGGGAAATTTTCAAGATTTTTAGCATTGAGTAATTCTGATGCCATAGAAACGAGTTCAATGCCTTTAAGTAGTATTAATGCTTTAAATGGGTGGAGTGGGAGATAGATAAATAGAGAGAATTTAAAAATCGCATTTTATACCGTAAAATGATGAAACGAGGTTAAGATGGAAAGTCATTTCTATTGCGATTTTATAACACGATTCGATACTTTTAACCTAAAAAATAAAATAAGGTTCGTTTCATTTTATTTCTTAAAAAACAAGTATTACCTGTATAATTGAATGTATTTAATCCTTTTTCCTATCAATTTTCACCGTTACCTCCAAATAAACGGGGGAGATTGGTTGTGATTGAATTAGAGACTATTATTAATTGCTGCGCATGATGGCAATTCTGTTTCAATCAAATGCGTTAATGTTAGTGTGCTGAGGCTTAGGATAAGATAATTTGTCCAGCATGATTAAGTTACTGAATAATAAGTAATATTTAATAAATTTTAATAGATAAAATTTATCAAATCGCCAGATGTTCTCAGGTGTTCGCCCTAAAAAATATTAAGCAAGGGATTCGCGATGTGAAAAAGTTTGGGAACAGCTGCTGTGCACGAAGCACGACAATTCTCGCGAGTCTAAATTAATTAATTTTTTAATTCACCATAAAAACCATAATGTATAGAAAATCTACATTTATTAATTAACCGCGCAATTTTGTTTTTTAACTAATTATAGTTTCAGGAATATTGGAGAAATCATTAGGCTACTCCTTTAAAAATTTAATTCACACAAGTACAAAATAGTATAAAAGCTACAGTACGAAAAAATAATTAAAAAGTTCCGCAATGGACAGTAAAAAGAGCTCGTTATGTTAGTAAAATACGCACGACTTTTTATTTTAACGCAGAGAGAACGTGAGGCTAATGATTTTTTTCTCTAACTTTCCGCCTTTCATTCGTGTAATAGGTACAGATAATGTATTATTATTATATTCCATTGAATATATTATATTATAACGAAGTTAATAAAATATCAACAACACACCTAAATGATTTATTTTCCACGGAAGAGAAATTCATTTTTGAACGGTAATTGAAATTCTCACTTCTTACTGGCTGATATTACGAATAATTGAAATCTAAATATCGTTTCGATTGAAGTCTTCCCGGTACTTGAAATTAGTTTCAGGATGATGTATACAAAGCGAGCGGAACGAGGATTGAGAAGATCATTTATAAGCTCGCTGCGCTGGCGGGTGATATAACTAATTACCAAGTCCTAAGGATTCTCTCTGTTAACCTGACTTAATCTCTCTTATGTTTACCTAAACGGTTTTAAAATTAAATACCGATCTAAAAGGTTTCCGAGAAACAGAAGCGATGGCATAGAGGCAGCTGCCTCCGAAACCTCAATTTGATTCGTGACAACGTGGAAAGTTTATTGGTTAAAGATTGCATAACTGTGCTATCGAGCTCGTAAATATGATTCTTGCTTCTAGTATTCTTGAACCTCTCGCATGTTCAAAAAGGCGTCTGGGTCATGCAAACTCAATTTTATAAGACGTATCATCTAAGGAAGTTCACGCGTCTCTCATCTGTGTTCTTAATTTTACCACTACGTCTTAGCGATACAGCATATATTTAGGGATACATATAACTTGGTATATATTCACCGTTTTTATTTTATTTTCAACTCGTATTTAAATTGATGTCCGAATCTACTATAAACATATTTATATTGCAAACTCGGTCAGTAAATTTTTAAAGAAATACATTGTCGCTTATAAGGGAGTTTTTGTTTCAATTCAAAGGGCATTGATAGTTTATAATAGTTTGAATCGAAACATTTTTTTATTCATATACCGGTAATTCATTTAGCGAACCTTTTCTCGATATAATTCCTCAAAATCATAACATAGGGAACGATAGGCAGTTCAAATGTATTTTAACCGAACAAATCAAAATTCCCCTTGCTTCATAAAAACGATATCGCGGTAACGGATTTAGGAACGCTGACCAGCCGAAGTGCGCGAACACCTGCTTTCCAGAAAGTAATCTTATACGGTATGGTTAAAAAGGTCGGCACGCATTGCCAAGACGATCTGCGTCTCATCATGCTCGTCCCACGTGGGAGCGTTTTTTTTAACATGCCTTCTTTAATATTCTCTGCGAATGCGAGGTAATAGCCAACGAGTTTTTTTCTGCGGTTCTTTGCTCTAGAATTAGCATTTCATTGTTACGCTGTTGAAATTCGGCTGAGTTAATAAGGTATCGGTGGGTGGTTTTAATTCGAATTATTCGATCGTATATGCATTTTTGGGTCATGTAAAATGAGTAATCGATCGAACATTTTCAATAAATTCTTGTAAAACCACTTGGGTAATATTAGATGTTAATAATGGCTCTTGAAAATTAATCAAAGACTATCATTAAATCCTAGTTTGAAATTAATTTTTTCCCCTCCCACGCGAAGAGAGTCACATGATGTGTGAAGCAACGCACACACCGGTGATAAGTTCTTGAAACAGCGGCTTTAGAAAAAAACGGTACAACATACATTCTACAAACTTTCTCATATACTAATGTGTCGTTTAGTTATCTTTAGAAAATGAAAATCGTATGAGCCGGTTTTTAGAAAATCCAATTTTTGTTAAAGTTGACCTAGAATAAACTAGCCTCATATTCATTCATTGAGAAAAATAAAATACGAAGTACTATTGCAGAAGTAAACCCAAGTAACTGTACGAAATTTGATCAAAATCCTTTCAGCCGTTTTTGAGAAAATCAAATTGTTAAAATGCGTAGAATAAACTTCCCTTAATTATTGAGAAATGTCAACCATTTCTTCATATACTCTGCTCTGTGTGATAAAATGTCTAAGTACGAGATTTCATTCATTTTCGCTCTACCGTTTAGGCTCTAGAGCCAATAACAGATAGATGGCATTGCGAAAGCCACTTTTTCGGATTCAGCCACACATAAAACGTATATTTCCGTAAAAAGCTCGAGGTCGAATTTTTTCGCGATAACAATACTTTCTCAATATAGTACTTCGTACATGAGAAAGTAAAAATCGGTACAACATACATTGTACAAATTTTCTCATATACTAATGCGTCGTTGAGTTATCTTTTGAATAAATATAAACTACATACAATCATTATAAACGTCAACTTAAATAACTATACGAAATTTAATGAAAATCGTATTAGCCCTTTTTGAGAAAAATTGTTGATGAAGTTGTCAAGAATAAACTAGCCTTATATTCATTTTTTTGAGAAATATGAACTACATAGTATTATTAAAGACGTAAACTCAAGCAACGGTACGAAATTTGATCAAAATTGTTATAGCCGTTTTTGAACAAATCAAATTGTCGTTAAAATTGCACAGAATAAACTGCCCTTAATTATTGTGCAATGTCAACCATTTTTTCATAGCTTCTATTCTGTATGATAAAATGACTAAGTTCGAGATTTAATTCATTTTCGCTCTACCACGAACAGACAGACAGACGGCATTGCGAAAACCACTTTTTCGGACTCAGGCACACCTAAGACGTATATTACCATCAAAATCTCGAGGTCGAATTTTTTCGCGATAGCAATACTTTCTCAATATACTTCGTAGGTATATGAGAAAGTAAAAATCAAATCATAGCCTATCCACTCGATATTTTTTCCCCGTACCTTCCACACTATACCGTCCGATTAGGCGTGGAAATGGACCTTTCATTATTGTTGTTGCTTGGTCAGGTAGTTGTTGTAAAATGCAAATCATTCGTTTTAACACAGTTTATTCAATTCTTTTAATTTATTTGTTAATGTCACTCGTTTTACCCAAATTTTGGTGAAATAATCCCAGTTTAGGAAAATTCAGTTGATATGCTCCGTACATTAGAAAAACATTTGGTGAATTTGATAGTAATCACTAACCGATACTAGTATGATAAAACCCTAGCACGACGAAAAGTATTAAAATATTTCTCTCTGAAAAAAATATGCGCAATAAGAAGTGAAAAAATAAAATTAACGAAACACCTGTTATTTAAATTGTCCCCTTTTATTTAGTCTACGATTTAAAAAAATGCAGTAAATAGATATTATACAATTTGGCGCAAACTTCGCTGAATAAGAATGAGCACGTGACCGAGGTTTCGTTTTGCCGTATAACATCCATTTTTGGTTCAGCAGAGCTTGAACGAGCCCGTCTTATGTCTAAAAATATAATCAAGAACAAGCACTTACAAAAAAATTTGTCTCACGTACTTTCAATAGCCACAACAAGGTTATGAAAAACCGGATGCGCATTTCTGCTACAAAACGATTCTAAAAGAACATTTTTTTTCGGTGAATTACCACTTCGTAGCCAAAACGCGCGTTTTTTTTTTAGAACCTTGTTGCAGCTATCGGAGATACCTTAGGCAAGTATTTTTTTAAGTGCTTGTTCTTGATTTCATTATCGGGCGAGAAATTATTGATTATGAATTAGCGTATTCCGAGTTCGCGAAATACATATATAGAAAATACCCTCCATTTCGCTGATAAACAAAAAAAAATCCGCGAAAAACCACTTCGCGAAATTCGCCTTAAGAGCACGGAACCGCGAATTTGTTTGTTTGCTAAAAACCTCCTGGCGTTCCCATCCCCCTCCCGTAAACATTTGCCGTACCACTACTAGATGTTCGGGATAGATTAAGAGGTTAGGTTGGCAGCCTCTCCATCCTCACTCTCGCGAACCTATTTGGCTCGCGAAACGTCTGGCTTACTCAACTAGACGACGCGCATCGCGTAGACGAAAGAGAGAGGAAAAATAACGAGATGGAAAGGGTGCGGGGTGGAGTTTGTAAAATGCCACCGTTTTTTTTCACGCCGGCAAAGAAACGCTCGCGACCTTACCCGTCGTATTCGCCTGCTCCACTTCTTCCCTCCCGGGCCCTTTACGTAATAACATACGTAGAGGACGCGTCGTTTCTTCTGCATCGCTCCGGGGGAGGGAGCGAGACCTTACAAATGTGACGTCCTTGTTTTCTGCACCCTATTTACCGTCCCGTCGGGCGCGAGGCCTTTTTACCTAAATGGAAACCGAGGAAGGGTAAGAGCGAGGATATGATAAATATAATGGGGGGGTGGAAAAAATTGTCGGATACGAGCTGGAGAAAATTTAGGGGTTGTGTCAGGCCTGTCCCTATTCCCATCCAGGATAATGGGGAATTTATTATTTTTAATTCGGATTATGTTCGATGATAGGGCGATCGGTGACGTTTTTGTTTATTCAGTTTTGGAGATCGGGAGGGGGTTTTTTTCCTTCAGCCAATGATTCCGCAAAAGTTCTTTGTCTCCCTTTTTCTCTATCCTTTTCTCTCTCCCTTTCTCTCTCCCCTTATCTCTCTCCCCCTTATCTCTCTCTCTGTCTCTCGCTATCTCCCTTACTCTCTCTGCCTTCTGCAGTGACGGGAGTATATACTGAGGGAGGAAATGGCGGCGAGGGAGAGGTCTACGCCCGAGGCAGGTGGGGAAAACGGGGGCAGGGACGTGAGGGTGTATAAAGCGAGAGAGAGAGGGGGGAGGGGGGTAGGCGTGGGGGAGAGGGATCTCCGCTTGCTTTGCATTCTTCGGGATTCAGTCACTCCATTCGGGTCGACGTGGAATTTCCCGTCTAACCGACCCAAACCATTTTTTCGCGAGGAGAAAATGCGACCTTTTTTTTTCTCCGATAAGTCGACCGATTTTATATATATATTCGTACGCCGTTCGATTCGCACTATATCTCGACTTAAAAGAGGCTTCGGGGGGGGCATTTGGCAACCTTTTAAAGCACGTGTCGGGAGAAAAGCTTTAAACGGGAGGCAAATCCATCTGTTGGATAGGAGAATGGAGGATGTGATGTGGGCGGCGGAATAATAATTAATTTACTCGGTCGCCCGACGGGGAGTAGATGTGTTTCGGTATCGGGAAAAAAAATAAAATATTTTCGCGGCTTCGTCCAATTAGGATCACTCACAACCCAGTATCAACTCGGACCTTTATCTTTTTGTTGTCAACTTACCGAGTAAATTGGCCTTTTGAAAAGGATCCCACGCTCTCCTTGTACTATTTAATTTATTGTTTAAAATTTCGAGGTCAAATTGCTCTTTACAGAACATCCCACGCTATTCATATTATGGCGGAAATAAACTGAAATTCCACGAATCCTTGAACGGAATTCGTGGTAATAGTCCGTTAGTGACGTAAGTTCGCTAGGTTTGCAGATTAATTTGGACAATGTTTTAAGAAAGGAATTAACCCTTTCCGTTCTATTTTACCTTCGTCTGTATCGTGCCTGCGTAACCTTTGTTTGAATAATGTTTGCTTGTAGAAGAAAAAGCAAGGAAGACCGACTCGGGTTTAAGGTTCTCGTAAAATGCTACTGAAGGAAACGACGCGTTTACATGTATATTGCTGCACATGCTTAAATGCAGCCTAGTTAAATTCGTCGGAGCGTGCGCTGGTCATTCAAAGGAAACCTAAAATAAGACGAGTGGCATTCCTGTGGGAAGCACGGACGAACTAGCATAGCTTTGATCCTTAAAGTAGAAGTCTGCGCTGGACCGAAAGGTACAATAGTAAACAGGAACCCCTGTTGGAATATTCGAATCTGGATTTGGTAAATGAGCGCCGCATAAGTGATGCAAACACGGTTCGGGACGCGGGATGACGCCCTTTGTAAATTTTCTCGTCCAAAACTCGTTTAAACGCGTAGAAGAATCAAATACGGTCAGCCCCGTAACTAGATATTTTAACGCTCCGGGAAAACTACTAAATATGCGCCCTCTCCCCCTTCAAGAAATTATTTTCTCTAGTTTATTTAGTTACTGTTTGGAATGTTTGCGCCCCTTGCTTAGTTGCGCCCGGAGCAAATGCCCCGCTTGCCCCGCCCTAGTTACGGCACTGGGTACGGTATCTATGGATTCGATGCACGTGACTTTTAGTCGTGCGAGGTTCATTTATCATATCTGCATGCTGGAATAGTAAAGTGTACGTTTGACAAAAGTGAGAGTGATTCGTAATAGATTCATATATTTTTTATCATTTATGGATTACATTCGAAATAATTTTCCATTTATTTAACTGTAAAAAAATGAAAATTGTAATCCATAAGTTAAATGAATTCTCGATTGGTCCAGAGAATTTTTGAAAATGTTTCATGACGTGACGATCACGGACATTTTATTTTATGACTCGATTGATCAAATTCATATCAAATGTGATATCGAATTCTCGCTTTTCTATAAATTTTTAAAATATAAATATTTAATGTTTCATATATAGCGAGTCGTGATAGTTCGTTGGCTTTTTTTCTTTTGAACATTTGACATTTCGAGCATAACGCGATTGCTCTAGTTGTTTAGGACTTTTTGACCTTCATATGTGGAAGTATTTTAAGCTGGAAACCTTACATATACTGGGATAACGTACTAAAGAAAATACCTATCATAGGCTTAACCTTTTTTTCCGAGAGCCAATTGATCGAGAATGGATTGATTTAAACCCACTGTGGTATCCTTATGCAATAAACTTCTTTTCCTCATTTTGCAAAGTTTATATATAAAATGTGCCAATATTTTCACTGTGTATTTCAATTCATCTGTCTGCTTGCGCAGTGCTCTGTGACCTGTGTGTCGCATTACATTTGGAATTATATAGAAGAAAAGTTTATATCCGTTTTATTATTCTCGAGCTAAGGTCACAGAAACTTTTTTAAATAAAGGGCGATTATTTGTGGCTGATTTTTTTCAATATTTCAGTTACGTTAAACTGAAGCAATTTTCAAGAAGGGTGAAATCGAATAACAAGTGCTTATCTTAGGTATATCCACTAACTACAATATTTTTTTATTTTTCTAGTGCTCGTGGTTGAATCGATTTTAAGTCATAAGCTTTATACATGGCGGGTCGCATTGGTGGTTGCAAATCATTAGGTGGGCCGCATTAGACGTTGCCAATTCTCCGGCGGGCTGGAATAGAGTTGAAATTAGAAGTTACCTATGTATTTGGAAGTGCCGTATAAGTGAAATCGAGTCTAAATAAGGTTTTTATGGTTAACATTTCAATATTAAATGTTTTATTATAGAACATATTATAAAAATGTATGAATTTTAGTGTCAGTTTTTTCGGATTGCCTTTTCATCGTAACTTCCCAGGCCGTAGGTTTGGAACCGCTGCTCTAGAGAAAACAACTTCATCTATTAATTGGAAGATCTTTGAATTATTTCCTACTCCGATTGAACCATTTTAATGGTACGCAAGTATAATCTTTCCTAGCGATTTGTTCCATCTATTTGAGAAATGTGATTATTATATCTCGCTTTTGTTGACTACTTAGCTATAAAAATGTTCCGCAGTATCTATTGGATTTGGTTTCGGTGTGCAGCGTGGATTGGCCCAATCCAAAAGTGTTCAGTGAAATTAAATAGGTTGCAGAGCACGTATGTATTTCTGGGATACCTGACTACATTTAGAGAATTCTGCCAGTGTGTCTATCGATTCTACGAATGTTTACAAAAGTAAACGGTTTTATAATTGATAAAGGAAGGGTGCGCCTCGAGTTTTGCCGATGATCACCCTTTCGTCCACACCGTATATTACGGAAAGCGTTTTTCTTTCGTTTTCCATCTGCCTTTTGTTTATCACCGTAATTAAGGACGGTGGTTTCGGAGGATTAGGAAACCGCCCGGTTTAGGATGTATCACGGTTAGGGTCCCGTAACCGCAACCGTGGCCGTTAAGGGCTACCGTTAAAGCTCCTGCATACGATGTCGAGCATACACGTTTTAGTGATTTCTTTATTGTTACCATCTGGCGTGGGAGGCCGACCCGAAACATCCGAAGGGAGGAAAGGAGGAGAAGGAGAAAAAGGAAAAATGACCGCCTCCATCCAGTTTCGACGCATGAAGATATCAGAAAAAGAAAAAAAATCGATGCCCTCCGGATTTTGTCCGGCAGATTCCGTCGCCGGAAAGTTTTCCTTCATGCGCTCGCTTCGTCGGAAGCGCCGGCGTTAAAAAAAAAAAACAAATCCGGAAGGGCGACGGTCTCCACGTGCAAGAGTGGAAGGTTTTTTTTTTTTTTAACAGACGGATGCTGTTTCCTTTTTCATGTGTGAGAGTGGTCGGAGGTGGAGGGAGATAGGGTGGGGTGGAGAAAGAAAGAAGGGGTGGGGGAAGAGGGGTCGAAGAGAGAGAGGAAGAGGAGAGGGGGAGAAAGGAAGGTGCGGACAGAGAAAGGAAGAAGGGCGGAGGTAGAAAGGATGGGGTGCAGGCAGGGCCGTTCTAAGACCTTCGTAGGCCCTAGGCACCCTTGCATTCGAAGGCTCAACTCTACGTCATATCAAATATATTAAAATGCACCCACGTTAAATCTAATTTTTTGCTATTATAGTCTGTTCACTATCTAAAGTCTCTTGGCCTTCATAGAGCAAGTAGCCAATCGTGAACGTTTCCCCTTCCATCGCCCCTCACAACTTTCGCGCGGGAGGACAGATGCCCAATCACGTACAGCAACAGCAAGGAAATGGCGGTAGAAATGGCAACGCAGACCAATGTGAACTCTTCGAAATCAAGAATAACACTGGGTTCCCCCCACTGCCTTCCCAAACGAACCGTCTCCTATTGGCTGCTGGTAAGTGGCGTTTTCAAGGCCAAGAGACTTTAGATAGTGAACAGACAGATAAGCGAAAGCATTTTTATAATTTTGCTTTTGAAATTATTTCAACAATACTTCAACACTTATTCAAGCATCAAACATTTTCGTAGGCCCTTGAAAGGCTCGTAGGCCCTAGGTACTGTGCCTATTGTGCCTAATGGATAAAACGGTCCTGGGTGCAGGGAGAGACGGAGAGAGGAAAGGGTGAGCGGAGAAAGGGAAAAAGTGGAGGGAGAAAGGAAGACAGGCGGAGAGAGAAGAGAAAGGGTGGAGTGAGAGAGGAAGGGGATTGGAGGGAGAAAGGATGGGGATGGAGGGAGAGAGAGGGTGGGGGGAGGGAGAGAGTAAGAGGGGGTGGAGGGAGAAAGGAAGGGCGTTGGAGGGAGACGGAGGGGGTTCCTTGAGGATTTGTCCGGCCACAAACAGCTTTCAAGACGCCGTGAGGGATATATAACGATTATAAGGGAGGTTTGCGATGAGATTTACGTCATACTGAGATATGTAGGTACATGTACAACTTTGCCCAGTGATTTCCGCAACCCACAAAGCATATGGGCGCGCTAGGACGGTACGTGCCGGGACCCATCTGTGGGCCGAGAAACTTTCAAAATGGGGAGAAGCTCCAAGTAGTTTTTCTGCATCGGTCTCATTAGGATGTTGTCCGAAATATTAATATTACAATTTTTTATGTACATAGTAAATTATCTTTACAGTCGTTAAGATTGGTTACTGCAGCTTTACTTCTCGTTCTTTTTGTAGTTGCAAATATTCGCATCAGATGTTTTTTAAAAATGTGTTTCAACTTAGGTCTCCTTCTTCCTTTTCCCTGTAATTTTTCTTCGATCGCCAATTTTTTAAATGCCGTCGTGTCTTAACGCCTACCATGTCCATCATTTCATTCATTAGACTTCTTCACTCTTCGATTCTTTCAAAGTATTTTTAAGTGTCAATTTAACTTTCAAAGTTTTTTTCCAGGATCAAATTTCGTGAATCTTTACTTTCCTCTCACCCGCCGCTCCAATGGTCTCGCGCCCATTCAAAGTTACTCTTCAAATAAAACTTTTAGAAGTCCGTTATTAGAAAAACCTAATGTTAATGTATTTAAAAGTAATTGCGTACTTTGTAGTTTATATATGGTGAAATTATAGCAAGCCGAAGGAATTTGCGTACCTATTTTCTGGATAGTAAAGCAAAAAGACCGAAAAAAAACCTTGCTCTAGTGATCTAATCCACTTTTTTAAAAGAATACACCATTACTCTGAACGAGGCGAATGAGTCTGGAGTCTAGCAACGCACGAACCGAAACACGCAGTAAAAAGTGGCGGGAAAAAGAAACAAAATGTTACAAAAGAAGTACGCAAACGCCTCGCGTAGCGCGTGCAGTGCTCGAACGTTGGATGCATGGTAACCGTGCATTTCAGAGAGAAACGCGAGTGGGTTATTTATAGGAGTCTAACCTGTCGTAATTGAAGGGTGAGTGGGAGAGTTATTGGAGCGATGGATTCCCGTTCCGTTTTAAGTCCCTAATTCGAACCTTTAAAACCAGGGCGGGAGAGAGTAAACAAAGATCCTGGCTCCGTAACAACGTCAGGAACTTTGATATGCGTTCCTACACGATGAGTTCTCCTTTAGAAACAGCTCATTCCTCAGTTCGCCAGTTTTTTTTTTCAACGTTAGCATATGTGCAATGGAGAATCGGAGGGAAAGGAGAGTTCTTTGTCTTGATCCCAGCCTTCCCAAGAATCCGACGTTATTTTTTTTTTGTAAAATAACTTCAATAAAATTTGTATTTAATTCCGATTCGAAAAAAAAACACGGCAATTCTTTAACTTTTTATGTAAATACTTCTCTGTTGACAACTGCTTTTTAAATTTTTTTTAAATTTGCCTGAAAAGTGATCCCCTTAAATATGGGTATAGGCGTGAGAGGGCGCTAACAAGCCTAAACCTCGCCCAAATAAAGACATTTGTCTGTCTGTATAAATTGAATTCTCAGAATACGTCGCTGACCGCATACGATGTTCCTTATATTTTCGTGAAAAACGCTCAAATTGGCTGATCGCCATTGTTTTTCATCCCGATAATTTAGAATTTTTTAAATGGTAATGTTACCAAAGAGTAGGTGGTAGCGGTATCAAGAAGTTCAACGCCTAGGAAACTTAGGCGATGCATAAGCGTCCACTAGCAACTAGCACTAAATTATCATTTTCATTTTTTATTTGCATATAAAAATATTTTATATTTTTGTGTAATACCAAAATAAGGATTAATGAAAGTACGTGTTTTCTTTCTATGATAAATTTGCGTTAATTCTTTATTTGTTGCTCAAGAGGGAGCCCAATCATTTTATTGTTGCAACGAGGCCCACAAAGACGTAGCCTTCATGCCATTGGCTGCTGTTAATAAGAGATCAGTAGCGTTCTGCCTTCAAGCAGGATATAATGTTCTATGGAGAAATTCTCGCGAAAACATTTTTTCGGAAAACTTTTCGGACCTATCTTCTTTGCGAACGAGTCGATAGATTTGTGAGCGGATGGCATTTTTTTCCCCACCTTCGCCATAATGTCTTCGAGGATTAGTTTATCGCATTTTCCCACTGCGATAAAAACAGTTAATAGCGTTTAAAATGTTATTTGTGGAGCATTACGTCATCAGAAGCACGTGTGAATGGAATCTGTCTAAACATTGGTAGAGTGGTGGTTAGCATGTCTATCTCCGATGATAAGGGTTTCGGATTCGAATTTTGCCGCGGGCACGTTCGTGTATGTTTTTTTTGTTGTTATCACCGTAAAAGGCCGCGGTAGTCAAAAAATTAATTAGGCAACGCCGCGTGGTTTTTTTCGCTTTGATTTGATTCTTTTTTAGCCAAGGCTGAAATTATTTTTTACGCGTAGGGCCATATAAATATTTTACTGCCCAACGTATGAAGGTCGTTTTGAACAAAAGTTATGGCTCATAGGTTTAACACACTTATTTCATTAGCGGTTTCTTTTTGGTACGAAAGAATACTCTGGAACAATCCTTTAGGAGCGCATCCCTAGTCCTCAAAAAAAAAAAACAAAAATGTATTCATCCCCGGAATAATGACGTAACGTTACTGGGTTCTCGCTAATGGCACCTAGTTTTTCATTAGTGATGAATAAAAGTGTAATTGTTGGATCCTTGCAAAACGTCTGTGTTGTCTAAAAGCGGATCATGAATAAGGGAATATTTCTCGCTAACGAGGGAGGTTGCAGGGAACGAGAGGACTCGCAATTCGTCCGCAAAAATTAGCCCGCCGGCTAGGTCTTCCGCTCCCCCTCCCCCCCCTTTTTTTAAAAAAATGGAAAAAAAGAAGAAGAAGAAGAAGAAGCGAGGTCACCTTTTCAAAGTCCCCTCCGCCGCATATATTCCGCGATCGAATTACCGATTTTAATTGTTCCATTACCCGCCCGCTCATAAGGGACGCGGAATCTCGACGGTAATAAAATTAATAATTTCGATACCGGACGATTTTAATTAGACCGAAATTAGTTCGTCGGGGAGGAGGTGAGGATGGAGGGGGGGGGGGGAGATGATAACCCCCCTGGATGAATATGTGCGCTCATTCCTCGTCGGAATATCCACTAGGAGGGGAAGGGGGTTGGGGTGGAAGAGGGAGTCGGGAGAGATGAATCATCTTAACAGAAAAACTCGTCCAACCCTCTCTCTCTCTGATCCGACGAGTTCAAGGGATTTTTTTTAAAAGGAAGCTCGCGGCGTATAAAAAATTCGAGTTTTTTTTCATCCGAAATGAAGCGATTTTATAATTTAAACGAGAAAATCATCGATCGGCCCTCGTGGCTATTGACGAATTTGGCCTCTTAAAACAGCCGTAAATAGGTCGGTAAAGCCGGATGCGCGTTTCTGCTACAAAGCAGCCGTCATCAGCGGCGTTTCGCGGGTGACAGATTGTAAAGAAGAATTTTAGAAATAGTTTGTCGATGTGGTTTAATATGCGGTCTAAATGTTGCGTAGTTATGTAGAGGTTTTTAATTAAATGCTTAAAAGATCATGTAGGCTGAAATAGGTGTTAAAAATAATTCAGTATACGATTTAAATGTTTGTCATTATATATAGGTTTTGGATTAAATGCTTAAAATCTCATGTAGGCTGAAATAGGTATGAAAAATAATACAATACCGAATGTGTAACTTTGAGGAACTGCATTATAATAAAATAACGAACTAAACTTTCCACCGTTTGAAAAACTGTATATCGTTAGCTATTTTATCACGTACGAAATACGCGTTTTAATATAGTTGCACACTTTTATAGCCGTGAAACATAAATAATAAAATTAAAATAAGTTTTCTGTACAAATCATAAGGTACAAGTTAGTTTTATTTAAAATTCGTATTGTAACACGGAGTCGAACTCTAAACTAATTAATTATACGACGATTTCACTTACATTTCTTAGTTTTAAATTCCTATTTTAGATATTGTTAAGTTGATCCGACGTCCATCTAGGACAAACGTTCGCATTTCAACATGTACTGCGTCAGATCCCAAAAAACAAGAGAAAACGCAGTGCTGTGACTCCAGCACGTTAAATCAAGGGTGGGGAACCTTTTCCACATGGCAGGCCGTATAAGTGGCGGCGAATCCTTCTGGGGGCCGCATTGGATGTTGCCAATGCTTTGGCAGGCCTGATTCGAGTTTGAATTGAAGTTTCTGAGAGATTATAAGGTATCATATAAGTGGAAATCAATTTTAAGTTACGTATTTAGGATTAACATTTCAGTATTAAATGCTTTATTATCGTTATTTGAATTAAAAAATATGAGTTTATGCGTTAAATTTTACGGGTCTCTTTTTTATCACTGCTTCGCGGGCCACACAAAACGCTCTCTAGGGGGGAGGGGAGGGAGGGGGGAGGTTTCCCACCACTGCGTTAAATAAAACACCCTTCTCCCGTCTAAAAAAAAACGAGTCTCACCGCCGATTTTTTTTGCGTGACTTTTAAAGTACATACATGTTGGCTGGGAAAAAATATGTCCCAGAGAAACGTCAGATTAACTCAACACTATGGTTTAAACGCAGGTCGAATCGCCGAGGTTTCAAAAGGACGAGGAAAGGCAAGATAACGTGTATATACTATATGCAAAAGGGATTACTATCCGAAGGCGATCATCCACGACCGAGTGGCTAAAGGATGTGGTTACTATGGGAACGCCCTTGTGTAAAGGATTCGGGGGAGAAAAAAAAACCCTTAGGAGTGGGCGGCATCCCCCTTTTTTTTCTCTCTCTCTCTCCTCGTATCGTCGGCCCCTATCAAAAAGCGGACTATCAATTCCTTTTGTTCGTTCGTCGCGATATTGGAGGAAGGATGGGAGAAATAGAAAGGGGGAGAAAGAGGGGAGACTGCCTGAAAGAGGCACCGGCTTTGGAGGGAAAAGAATGGATGGGAGAGAGAGGGGAAAGAGAAAGCGAAAGGGGAGAAAGGATGTGGTTTTAGTGAGAGAGAGAGAGGGAGGGGATAGAAGAATGCGCGGGGGAGACGAAGAGAGAGAGAGAGGATGGGGAATTTTAGAAGAGGGTTGTGTGTAAGAGAGGAATAGTAATACGTAGAGAGAGGATGGGGGGGGGAGACGTCGAGGGGTGTAGGGGGAGGGGGGAGATTTTTAGGATGGAGGGGAGGGAGTTTTTGAAGGGGAATAGAGAATTTTGAGAAGGAGGGAGAGAGTTTTTGAAGGGGGATAGGTGTGGGAGGGGAGAGAGAGAGATTTGGGAGGGGGAGAGAGAGAGATTTGGGAGGGGGAGAGAGAGAGTTTAATTAAGGAGAGGGGGAAGGAGTTTTGGAAGGGGAGAGGAGAGAGTTTTTAGGAGACGGGGAGAGAGTTTTGGGACGGAGGGGAGAGTTTTAGCGGGGGGAGGGAGTTTTTGGAGGGGGAGAGTATTGAGAGGAGAGGGGAGAGAGAAGTATGGGAGGGGAGGGGAGAGGTAGTTTTGAGAGATTAGAGGAGAAAGTTTTGGGAGGGGATAGAGAGTCTTGGGAGAGGGGGGAGGGCGAGTTTTAGGAGAGAGGGAAAGAGTTTCAGGAGAAAGGAGGATTGAGATTTGGGAGGGGGAAGGAGAGAATTTTGGGAGAGGGGGGAGAGTTTCAGGAGAGGGGAGAGAAAGTTTTGGGAGAGGGGGATTGAGGTTTGGGAGGGGGATGGAGAGAATTTTATGGAGGGGGTGGTGAGTGTTGGGAGGGGGAAGAGCGAGATTTTGGAGGGAGGAGAGGACATTTTTGGCGGAAGTGAGTTTTGGGATGGTGGGGGGGGGGGGGGGGGGGAGAGCGTTTTTGCAGGGAGGTAGACAATTTTGGGAGAGGGAGAGAGGGTTTTGGGGGGGGGAGGAGAGAATTTTTGGAGAGGGGGGGAAAGATTCATATGAGTGGGGGAGTAATTTTTGTGAGGGAGGTAGTGAGTTTTGGGAGAGGGGGGAGAGAGGGAGAGAGAGAATAGCATTAGTGGAGGGGGAAAGTAGTAGGCACGCCGGACCGAACCCGGATGCTGCCGGCGAGTCGGATCAATACTAAACATGCCTTCTCTTCTCTCCGTGCTGATTCTCTCGAAACCTCATCCGATGGGTATTCCACGAACCCAATTAGACTTCCCCTTTTCCTTTCCGATCGATCAAAACATTCCCTCCTTCCCCCTCCCCCCTCTTTCCCCCCTCCGTACACCTCCATCGTCCTCCATCCCACCGTGATGTATCTCCGGCTACGCTTACCGACCTAAAACTCCATTCCTTTTGTTTCGTTCATTGACGGAGGCGATTATCAAAGGGCTTTTGCTAAAATTTCTACCTCCCTTCGCTCCTCCTTTCTTCTCTCCATCCTCTCTCTCTCTCCCTTCTCCCTACCCGTCTTCATCCACGTGGACCCGATATCGGTCCAGCAAAAAAAAAAGTACGAAATCCATCTCCCTATTCCGGACGGTGGAGCTTCCGGCGTCGCCCGCCTCGGACGCCGTGGCGCTGCGGACGGATCCGACGTATCTTCTTCTTCCTCCTCTCTCTCTTTCTCCCGCACTCTCCCTCGCGTGGGGAGAGAGAGTGGTAGGGGAGGAGGGTTACCTCCGCACCTTTTTCTCTCACTACGCGAAACCCCGAGCCACCGTTAAGGGGTCCGGCGTGTCGCCATGGTTTGCGTGGACTTGGGAGGCCGGTTGAAGGGCCTTGCTTTCTGCTTCCTATGGTACAGCAGCGTGCTCTCCGGTTTCTTCTTCCTCTTCTGTCCAGCTCTTCCATTGTTGCTGATCCACCAGACGGCTTACAGGAAGGTCACGGACATCCTTTTCGCCGTCTGGGAGATGTATCCGGTGGTAAGAGTGGGAGAAAAATAACTTTTCAGTCGTGTATTTTTAAAAAAATATTAGACGCTCGTTTTATTGGCGCCTATTTCGGTGCATAATTTATTCTAGAAATTTCAAAATTATGTGGTAACTTTTTATAGTGTCCTTTTAAAGTGTTGGATTGCGCTTTGTGATTTTTTTAATCGCGCTTCGCTCCTGTTTCTGTTTCCACACGTGGACGTGGGTGGATGTTTTTCCGTTTCTTCTTTTCTTCTGGCTGGGGAATGTCGTATTTGTCGTTACTTTTATTTTAAAGCAAACGGAATTAAAAAATCGGTTGGATTTCCGAAGGGGTCTTATATTAATTTCCCGCACATCGTAGGAAAAAATTTGCCGGCTGAGCGTCGAGCAAGAGATGTTAACTGCTTTTATCGACCTAAGTCTGTTTTGATTATCGCGTTTATATGCTAAACAAATTTTACGCTATCCTTTCCTCGTTTTCTGAAAGAAATTAAGACCCTAATCGTTCGCGATTAAGGGAAACGTTGCTAAACCATGCAGTTATAAACAGTAATATCCGTCAACGATGGCTAATTCGTGGTGCATGTTTGCCAAAATGTTATACCGTACATTTTAACGGCTTCTTGAGTAAGTCACCTTATTTAATTTGAGGCATGGGTGACGATAAAATCCATCCTTTTGATCGCATTGATTGAACGGTGAATGGTTAATTGAGATACCGGTAAAATCGAATTTTTCCCTTATCCTAATGCGTTCGATAAACTCTTCGTTGTCTGTAATTAAACGCAGGGCAATGATCGTAACGCGTCTCTATAAACTTTCCAAAATTGAAGTGGTGGTCCATTTGCATTGTCTGATTGTGAGACGCCCAATTGAAATGGTCAATAATTTGAATGAGCGGGTCAGAGCCACCACCGTTTCCGAGCGGTAATTCAGGCGGTATGGCGAAGCTGTTGCTAAAAAAAATTCGTGAGGCACAATTGAGTAGCTTTCAGAAAGGAGCCTTATTCAGTTGAGTCAATAAGGATAAAACCGCGCGACGTGATCAGTATTTCTGTATGTGTTTGGTACGTGTTAATGAAGTTAAACCTGGTTCGATTTTCTTCGAAAACAGTAACCCGATCGATAATTGGCGGTTTTATTCGAGTTTAAAGTCTGTTACGATGTAAACGGTGTGGAAAATGTCAAAATTTGTTATAAAGAATCCTCAAATCGACTTAATGTTCTGATAATTTTAAGTTAATCGCCATTGCGTTCGTTAATTCATATGTTTAAATCCGTTTATTAATACCGTGATTTTTAATAAGGCATTTGCTCCCGTTTAACAACCGATGTTGATTATAAGTTCTAAAACGTGGAGCGATTAATAAATTGCGACGAAACTTTTAAATTAGAATTTTTTATCGAATTAATTAAAATTACCCCCTTTGTTGGTTTAATTTTGAATGTATTTTTTTCCTCCCATAATCACAGTTTTGCATACTCGCGGGTTATCTTCTTTGTGTTATTTACGACGGGACTTTTGTTTCCATAGTTTTAATTTATTAATAAATCTTTCAATTAAAGAATTTATATTATCAGTATTTTAATACGTATACAGAAATGACCGTCTTATTTTGCCATTATACATACGCATGACATTGAGTCATTAAACCATGCGATTAAGTACCCAGAGGGCGATATTATATATTTTCTCTAAACAAATTTTAGTTTAAGTTGTAGTATTAAATCAATCCTACGAGGTCTATCATTGATACTTTCTTATTTATTATTATTACCCAAGTAGTTCAGTGAAAGCTTTCAAAGACCGGCTTTTATCAGCTTTTAACATTGGACAATGTAATGCCAATTCAGATGCAAAACTTTTAGCATAGTTGAGATATCTATTAACAGATCGCGAGGAAAAAATATATTCATGAATTTAAAAAATGCATTTGTAAGCATTGATAATCGTTATCCCGCCGTGCCAAGACAATGCTGTATCATAAAAGAGTTAGTTAAATAATAATAAAAATTCCGGAGGAGATAACGGATGGCGAAGAAGGAACGTGTGAGCAAGCACACGAAGGCAATGAATATTATTTGGGAAATGCCCGATGAATTAATCTAGACCGCGGATTGACTTTTAATATTTTACGCACTGTTTTCGAATGACCTGACAATTGCTGCATATCGATATCCGGTTAATCCTGCTCAATCATTCTCGACGGAGAAAAATAAAAAAATGCTCTTGCCGAACAATTATTCATCGTTTTTGAATTTCAAACTTTTGCGCGTCAGAATAAAGAAGATTAAAGACGAGATATATTATTGTAAGGTTTAAAATAAATTTGATCTGTCAATATTTGCGATTCGACTAAAAATAAATAGTTTCGCATCCGAAATAATTATAATTTAAAATATATTTTTAAAATTTAAATGTCCTTCGGGAGTAAAGTTTACCAATTAAAAATTATTTTTTTAGCCAATTATAAAACGAATAAAAAGTAATAAATCTGGCAGAACTCCAAAAGATGAAAATTAACGCGATTCTTTTTGATTATTTAAGTTACATATCTCTTCAAATGTCATAATATATCCTACGACCATAAAACAGTTTGGAAAACCCGATGTTCGTCTTCGCCTCCACAAGCCAGCCGTCCTCAGTGGTACCGTCAACGACTCGTCCGTTCTAAAATATATATATTTGGCGCTCTTAAAAGAGTTTCGAGCTCCCGTTTGAAAACTGGCGTTAAAGCTAAATGCACCCTTTGAATCAACAGGGAACGGAAATTAAAAAAAAAGTTGCCAGCTTCCCGTAGTTTCCGTTTAGTCGCGATAACAAACACTGGCAATTTTATTCACCGGATTGCCCCGATGTATCAAAAGGGCGGCTAATTTTATTTCGGCTGAAAAAATAATAATACTTATCTCGAGCTAAAGAGCTAAACTGTTCTCTCTGGATATATGCCCTAAATAATAAAAAAAAAACTCCTCGAGATATCTCTTAAAATAGGACATGTGAAAATTCCCCCTCACCCGGTGAGGATGGCATCTGTTACACTCGTTCTCCATAAATCTTAAATGTCGGCAGAACCTGAGGGAATTCATCTGACGTACGTCTTCTTTCAATTCAGGCGCTGATGGAGCTGCTGTTTGGCACTCGCGTCAGCCTATCGGGCGATCCGATCCTGGCTTCCGAGAGGGCGATTATCCTAATGAACCACAGAACGCGCCTGGACTGGAACTTCTTATGGGCCGCCATGTACCACGCGTCTTCCCCGCCTTCCCATAGGCTCAAATTCGTCCTCAAGTCCGCAGTGAGGCATTTCCCGGGCCCAGGTAAAAAAGAGATTCTTCTACAAGTATCATGCCATAGTCGTTATGGCTGAAATTAATGGAGTTGATATAGAAAGTTTAATAAAATCATACCGAGTCCTCCCCTGTATTTTTAATTAGTAAAGATTTTCGTCTACTCGGTTTTATGATGATTTGAAAAAAAGGCTTTTGATATAAGATAGCAAACGTGCTTTGTGACTGTTAGTTTTTACCTTGAAATTCCTCTCGATAAATTTTAATTTTAGATTTTACTAGCGAGCAACCACCTTAGATACAACTTTTCTGCTTGACAGCACATGTTTTGGATAGTTTTCCCAAGAAACTAATAAGAATTTAAAAAAATCGATTTAATTATCAGGAGATAGAATTTTTATTTCTGATGTTCATTACTACCGAAAATAATGATTGACGGCGGTACTTTTAATATGTGATACACTGTCTTCGTTGTAGAGAAACCTTAATAAAATTAGGAAAACAATCAGTTTAATAATTATGACATTATCGCTTTGTAATTATTCCGTACAAATATTTGAAGCAGGCAGCGTAGAATTTAGCAAAACAAAATTGACATAATGAACATCTTGAGGAAGCAAAATAACAATTTAGACACGAAGTGTAAGTGGAAGAAATCTGGATTCAAACCATAAAATTTGTATGATTAGAAATGATTTGCAGACATAAAATATCTAATAAAATAAAAATTACGTTATCCTTATTAATCGGAAAAGTATGCGACCTTTTGGTGATCACTATCTGTCCACAATTATTAAATTCGTTTGGAATTTGAATTAAACGAAAGTGTACAAATGAATTAGTAGTAAATTATGATTTTGTTCCATGTGATATTATAGCTAATTCATCAAATTTATTCTACCTTTCGGTAGGTTTTAGCAGAATCGGCCAAGCACTTAAGGGGGCCCGGTTGCGAATATCAATGGGGGTCCCACAATATTAATATTTATAGTAATAAAGAACGATTTATGGAGCCCCAGTTTAATATTATAACTTTTACGGAGTGTTTCTTTATCGTAAATCAGTTTGCAAGTGATTTTTAGTCAAGTTTTTTCAAAATTTACACTCGATCCTTGAATGATTTAGAACTTCTGAGGCCCCCATTATTCCAGGGCCCAGATGCCTCGCATCCCTCCTTTGGGTTTTAATTTCACCTTACCAAATCTGTTCCATCCAAGGCGTTTCTCTACTCCACCCCCTTCAATATATCTAGTATTCCTTTTCTCTTCCTACACCTTTGCGTCATTCCTAGCATCTTCTCTTCTTTAGCAGTCCTTCTGTCTTTCCCTCGTTAATCTAATTTAGCTCCTATCTTCCCCTTTTGTATTTATAACTTCCTAATTTGCTTTTCATCGAGTCCAACAAAATCTTCCCAACATACTCCATCTCCACATCTCAAACGCCTCTAATCTGCTCAAATCTTCTTTTGTTAGAAAAGTAGATGTATGAAAAAAGAGGGGAAATCATTCTAAGGAAAGGATAACTGTGATATATTTGGAGTAAATTTCCTATTGAAGTTTCAACGACAGGATGAATCCAAGCCATCTTTGAACAGATTAAATAAGTTTTTATAGAATTTATATCTTTTTATCTCATTCAAAATTAAATGCTTTTGAAATCATATTTTAACATTGGATAAAAACTGTCGAAAAATATATGAAAATATTCCCTAGCATTTTTATTGTGCATTAATTTTTGTTTCCTTGTGCTATCAAACTAAAAGTATCTTGGTCAAACTTTGTGAAAAATAATTCGAACAGATCTTATTTTCTCGGGGATGTATTTTCATAAAATTGTCTAACGAATGTTGATCTTGTAAAAAGACTGCAAAAAGTTGTTTCTTATTGTTAGTCCTAAAAATATATACATATAAAGTTTGTTTGAAAGACGCTGAGAAATTTCGCCTTTTTTATCTTCAAAAGTATAAACTAGTACGCTAAATGAGGCTTAATTTATTTTATATTTTTATATCATAATTTTATGCAAAACAAAATCGTAATAAGGGAAGGAATGAGGATCTGAACCATTCAAAAGGTCGCAAACTTTAGATCTTCGAATTTTATAGCCACCGAAAGAAATGAGAGCTTTATTTTGATTCAATTCTTCCCGCCGCCGTTATTTTTGTACCGAAAATAATGCGCTGCTACTTTTGGTCAGAACTCTATTTATATTTAAGCCAAAGTTAGTCGAAATAGAGGAAACGATTCAAAGGTTATTTGCGTAAACGGTAGGTAGGTATATACATAGATCTGGCGACAATAGCGCTTGAGTTAATTTCGTAGATATATAATAAGAGCCTAATAATACTTTTTTCAAAGTTCTCATATTTTCTAAGGAAATAAAAAATCGATTCATATTTTTTATCTTCCGAAACATGAGTCGTCAGTCGGAAACACTTCGTTGAAGACGTTGAACTTTCAAATAATTTCTTTCTATTTTTTTACATTCGTTTCATTTTTCGTGCATATTATTATCAAATATTAAACAAAACTTTATCTTTGATTTTATCACGATTATTGCTTTTTAGGCGCGTTTCGCTTCCAGCTTGAGCGCCTATTAGCGTCGGTGTGTCTGTCCGTCCGTCCGTCTGTCCGCCCGTCCGCATGTTCGTTCTCAGCTTCTACCGAACGGATTTTCATCAAATTTGATGTTAAGGACTTAGAGTAAAAAATAATAAGAAAATCATATAAATGAATCACGTAAGCTAATTGGATACCACTTTACTGGTGATAAAAAGTGATATTACCATCATATCTCGTAAAGTATTAGTCATATCAAAATAGTTTTCAAGTACAACTTATAGAACTAGTAAAGTAGAGTATTTATTTTCCTATACTTTTTTAACATAGGAGTCGCCGTTATCAAGAAAATCAAACAAGAATGTCTTAATTCGAGCTGAACTTGGAAAATTTATTGCATGGTTTGTGACACTCTGTACACTTTCCTAACTTGTTTCCTGCTATTGTCATTATAAGTATTCGCGCGATCTCTTTCGTCATTCATTAATATAGTAATAATAACAATCTTTATTATCCAAGAGACCATACAGGTTGCATATATAGGAATCGTCAACGATACAAGTGTTATATCCTAATTAATAATACAATAAAATGAATTCAAGCGGCTAAATTTTACTAGAATTGAAGAAACTAAAAATCTTCAACTAAAATATTCGACTAAGAAGTCAATTAATTATCAGGGCATATTAAATCTGATAAACCTTCTGGTACATTTTTAGCGGAATTGTGAGTAGTTTCGAAGGAAAAAAAGAATGACCGAAACGTCGTTGACACATATTATAACGTTAGAATCGATGTTTGTGACCGACAACCAGTGTTTTTTTGTTTCCAAAGCCGTCAAAAAGGACCCTCCCATCCCTCTTTCAAGTATATATAACGTGGCTTTGCCCCTAAGTAGACTAAAATAGAATTCCGTTTGTTTAACACACACCGTCGTGTTCACTTGCCCCGAAATCTGGCACCTTTTATTCTTGGACAGCGCGCAAACTCGTCAGAGTGTGGGACATTGCCTTCATTATAACGCACGCTTGAACACTCACACGCAAAGCTTTGGCAATCGGCGTCTGTTAAGACTCAAGCTTGAAATGGACCACCAATAAATGACACCTCTTTCTCAAAAATAGCTAGTATTCACGGCGACGGTTGTTTATGAAACATATCCCGTGACCGTTGCCCTAAGTCATGTATAATGGACGCATTAAACGGACGGCGATGAGAGAAGCGCGTCGCTAGTAATTAATCCTGACGCGCAAATTATGTTGGAATCAGGAGAGAATGTATTTTCGTCTGGAAACTTTCTTTCGGGTGGGAATCGGCGGCGCGGCTCTTACGCGTTTAAAACACGCCGGAGAATGAAAATAAAATAATCTGAATGTTAATTCAAAACAGCGTTTGGAAGAATAATAAAAATGCAGTTTGATGTAAATATAAATATAGTTTATTGACCTGAAAAAACGCTGATTTAATCAGGATATTTATCGGGAGCGGCATTAACGGCAGAGCATCGTAAAATAGAATTAATTATAATAAATAAAACGATTTAAATTATTTAATTAATGAGATACTTTATTTAGTTTTTGCTCAGATTTTAATAACCTAATGAACAACACTTCTAAATAATGATGCCAAGTTAGCTACGGAAGTGCGTTTCAATGAGTATTACCGATTTGTTATAACCAGTATTATTTGAGTGATATTTTTCGTTATCTTTCTTTAAAGCAGCGGTATCCACCAGGATCGAGATGCTTGTCACGCTTGTGGTGAACAGGTAACCATATTCGCCACATGTTACAAAATACATTTATTTATTGCAATAAATTTGCTGTTATTCTTTAAGAAAAAAACATCGGTTGAAGTGTGTGCTCAACAATAATTGAGATATCATAACAGATTGATGCTTAATTTTTATTTGTCGATTTCATTTATACCTTCACTGATATGCTTGTAATTATTTTTCTTTCGACAGTGATGTTCAATCGAGCAGGAAAGTTGTAGAAAATATGTTAAACCGATGAATGGTTTCAATTCGCTACATGCTTGTGGCATATTCGTCACATTTAGCGAGTGAAGTTCGTATCGGACACTCCCACTTTAAAGCATTAAGCCATTCTGTTAATTAAAAAAGACTATTATTTAAAATAATATCATTCGTGATGTTTTAAATCCTCCGTTTATCTCGAAGAAGCCTTAAGACCATTGGTTTATAATATAATGCGTGGTAGATGATTATTAATGTTTTGTATTATAACTTAGGCCTTTATTTGTTGTTATATATAGATATTAGATATCTTGTCAATCTCTGGAAACCGAAGAATGTAATTCTTAGAGCAAATTTTGTCTATGCTTGAATTTCAGTGTAGCATAGGAGAGTTTGTTATTTTTTTTAACATTGACCTAGAACCCGGCATCAGTGAGACCGTTTTTTTTATCCACGAGAGCCGTCGCGTAAACAGGTCACGGCTGTCATCTTCCGGCAAAAAATAGTTACATCCCGCTGTTGCCAATTATTTTAAAGTGGTCTCCAAGTACCCAGCGGCAACTGCGAATTCCCATACTTCGTATCATTTCTTAGGTTACAGACATCCGTATCACACATCAACATATGTTTTTCAACGGCGACCATTTGATGATTTTTCACGGTATTTTTCAGTTTAATGATATTACTTTTTAATTGCATTTAAAATGATCTGCCAGCAAATTTTCTGGGAGTTCAAATGAAACAGATTTTTCGCTCTGCTGTTACCTTTTATGCATTTTTCTTTCATACGTACGGGCTGATAAAAACACTTCGCGTGCATCTGGCCGTATTGTAATACACAAAACATAAAGTTGAATTTGAGCTAGCATTATACCAAAGCAAATGCAAGAATTAAAAAAAATTATAATAGGTAAACAAACTCGCAGCGTTGACCTAGTATACACTATCAAGAAAAAAATTAGCTTACCCGAAGATGTAATCCAAATCCTCTTGAAACAGGTTCGAAAATTTTCGAAATTCCAAAAAAATATGTGCTGTTTCAGCGTTTCGTTTATCGCTACCGCATTGACGCGTGACTTTTTCCGGTGATGTAGATTTATTTGGCCAAAGAAGCACTCCCAGCCAACTTATTACGCTAGGCCTAAGACTGCCAGAACAGAATGACATAAGCAGAGTTATTAGGTAAACGGAAGGACGTTGGTAAATTTCACGCCCCCCCCCCTCCCCCCCCCCCCCCCCCAGTATCAATGCAACGGGTTAGAATCCTTCCGGAATTTTGATGCCGAGTTTACTTTAATCGTACTTCCGCGGTGTTTGTAGATTAATAACAGGCAAATAAATACAGGTCGCTTGGCAAAAATCTGTATATATTTAAAATATCCGTTTTTCAGGTACGTGATCCTTTTCACATTACACTAACTTCAAGGAAAAGGAAGAACATTACGAAATAAAAAATACAGCACGTAAAGACACTCGCATCCGGCAAAGATTGCTTTATTCTAACTGTTCCACCTTCATGTACGAACGGGCATAAACTAGGTGCATACAAACTGTGCAGCATAACGCAAAGGAGCCGTAGATTTTTATGTTCATGTCTTTCCAAACAGTTTCCTTAATATAGCAACTTTTTCTGTTTGTTAACTTTCACAAATTATTTATAATTTTTCGAAACAGGTTCTTTCGTAAATGCGAAAGAATTGACTAACCTGTTTTGATAAAAACTAAAAAGTGTATATTTTCACGTATATGGTAAGCCGTGGTTACAATTTCTAAAGGAATCTCCAACGCTTAAAAGCGACTTTAGTTTGTACTTCTTGCACATCTTCTTTCATTTAACATTCTTACTGATTATTAGATTATTATCAAATGTCAGGCTTTTTTCTCTTATGCCAGGGGCGAGCAATATAAAGCCCGCGAGCCGTATGCGGTCTCCGAGAAAAAGTTAACCTTAAAATTTTATACAAAATACTTATTTTTTAATAAAAATATGGCAACCAAATTTTTGAAAATTTAACAGTAAAATCTTCGTTTACGCTTGCTTTTTACTCATGCGACACCACGGAATCTCGAGGTAACTTTCTATTTAAACTGTAATGCGACCCTCCACGTATAAAAGGTTACCCACCCATCTTACACTAATTGTAAGATTCCCATGCATCATCGCTCAAATTTCCTACAGCTCGACTTGATTTCGTCTTGTTTCGAGTTTGGAGTCTAAGACTTAATATACGCCGTAAACGTTATTCAGGAGCCACGCATACTTAAACGTCTCACTTGTACCCGTCAGAAATAACGCGTTCTCGAGATTTCCTCTCTCTCTCTCTCTCGTTAGTAGTAATTAACGCAATCGTGCACTAAGCGTCCGAAACCTCTAAACCGCTAACGAGTGCAAATTTCGTCCGGAGACTAATAATTTCGAACGTCGGCCGACATTTCGGTGCGTGAGTTCGAAACGTACGGATCGCCGGTTGCCATTGTCTCCGATAATTCTCAATAATTTCTTTACTTTTCTCCTCCTCCAGGATGGGTGATGCAGATGAGTTGCTTCCTTTACATACACCGATCCTGGGAACGTGACAAGCACTCTTTGGGAAGGACTCTCGACTACTTCCGTGACCTTAGGCACTCGTGCCAAGTGAGTAATTCGAAAGGCAAAAGGTGGCATTTGATCGTGATTGTTTCGGAAGTCAAATCTACTCTATGTTTCCGTTTATCGGGCGAATTTTTCCGGAATTTTCAAGTTTCAAAATCGTCGCCAACGTTCCTATCCTAATGAAATACACGTCAATAGTGTTTTTACATAAAACAATAATGATCTATTCAGTGGATTTTTATATTGCTGCGTATTGCATTGTTTGTCCCGTCGGTTTGAACATTAACTACTTAGCTGGTAAAGTGTTATAAAACGGATTATTTAAAGATATTTAAATTTACCGGACCGCTCAAAGGAAATGCCATGTTTGCTTAAACTTCATTCTTGGTTTTCGATAGTTACTTATATCGATTAGATAGCTAGTCATTTCCTGCGGAAATAATTTTACCATCATTACTATGTCGCTAAATATCTCGTTTAAGCATTTTATTTAAAAAGTTCGACTCACTTATGTATGTCACTGTGTATTTTTAATTGATAATGTTTTAAAATTATCATTACTTATTTTTGATCATTCGACAAGACGGGAAAGAAGTCAGTAAAAGACGATAATTTCAAGCACTCTTTGGCTGATGAGTTTGTGAGGGTTACTGACCCAAAAATTTTCCTTTTTCCGTTAGTTGAAAAATTATTTATCGAAACGTAGTGATTATTTCTAGCTACTTTTATATAACAGCGCGATAACCTGGACTGTACTATCGAGTTTAAAAATTGCGAAAACAGTCTTTCTGTCGAACGTTATAACTGAAAAAACATACTAAGAGGTATTCCATATTATTCTAATAGTGAAACTTAAAACTTGAATTGAATTTCTTTGCGTTTTCCATCACCTGACCGTGGTCCATCGCTCACAAAAGACTTATATCAGCAGCTCCCAAACTTAATGCGTCTGCGCCCCCCTCTTACGGCAGGCGATCTTGTCGCGTACCCCTATTATGGCAGCATACCATATAGCGACCCCCTTAACCCCATCAATAAATATAAAATTTTATTGGAATGTTTGGAGAAAATCAGGATTTTTATCGATGCAAATAACGAAATAAAATGATGAAATTAAAATTTACGAAAAAAATGAAGCTTTTACGCATACATTGCTCCTTCTTAGCGACTCCCTGAAAATATTTCGCAATCCCACTGATTTATATAATTTATACGACGGTAGTTTTCTATCGCTTATTTTGCATTTTCAGAAAATAAAATCAGCTTTCTTTGCAGATTCTTATATTCCCGGAGGGTACGGACTTCACTCCGGCAAACAAGAAACGCAGCGATGAGTACGCGGCAGAGAGACATCTCGAACGTTATGACCACGTGCTGCATCCGAAGACAACAGGGTTCGTGTTCCTAGCGCAGCGAATGCGACAGAGTGAGTCGTTGGAGCTTTGCCGGAAATCATCACGAGTAACGAACTGAAAATCTTATCTTAATAATTTTGCATCACTTCGTTAGAATGAGCCTGGAATTATTTTAAGATTCAAATTTATTTCACCACGCTCGAGAAAATTTTACTGAAGTCTTTGCATTTGATTAATGAAATAAAACTTCCACTCGACATAACCAAGAAAAACTTTTGGGTTCTCCTTCCGGCTCGATTTAGTTACGGAAGTTGACTGGGATTTCCTCGGAATTTTTAATGCTCATTAAATGTATAATGAGGAATTCATTATGAACGTATATACATAGCTTAGTCTTGTAGCAACCTATCTTTGGCATAAAAATTCTTTAAAATGCAGGTTTTGAAGACTTGCTATATTTTCTCAGAGGTTTACTACGAAACCAACATCTGCCTCGACGTAATTCTTATTAATCTGAAATATATTTGTACCGAGGATAACGAAAAAAAAGGCTGTAAACAACGGAACTAAATCCCTTGAGATTATCAACTTCGTTATTAACAGCGGACGAGATAACAGCTTCGAGTTTTCTCTGTGATAAAACTTTTCGAAATTTTTATTCCATGAAGTTTCGTTTGTGCTCGGTAATAGGAGAACATCTAAGGCGGAGAAATCCAAAATAGAGAAACAAGAGGAGGGGAAAGTCATTCGAGGTGAAATGTCTTATCCACCTCTTAACGTTTCCGCCCACCGGATTCAATTTAGCTTTCAAGAAGGGTGTAGTTTGAGGGTGGTGATATAAAAGAGGTGCAGATTTTCGGGCGAGGGTGGAGAAAGTTATCACGCTCTCTTAATTACAAAGTTAAGATTTTATGAGTCTTATCTCTTTCTCTCTCCGACGAGAAAAGGAACATTGGGATAGAGGATGGAACATTTGCTCAGTCGGAAATGTGAAGGTTAGTAGGAGGAGTGAGCGGATATTTTGGAATAGAGATTCGACAAAGGGAAAAAAAGACATTTATTATTGTTAAAAAGGTACGATTTACAAAAATAATTTGTTTACGATCGTCGAAATAAAAGTTTTGTCATCCTTTAGGTACAAGCAGCTGTTGTAATTGTCCGTCATATAATGGCGGAATTTTATAGATGAGAAATTGAACAAATAGATTCGACGTTAGTTTTTGTTTATTAAAGTACTACAGCACCTTAAAGTATTTCAAAGTGCACATTAATGCTTAACTACGTGTAAAATATTCTGTAGAAGTGTTAATAAGCCAAGTGGGAACAAATGTTATAAAAGTGTAACATATCTTTATTGTAAGGTCGTCAGATATCAGACACGTTTGACTTTCGTTAACAACCGCAATAGGTTCAAAACTTTCTCGTTTAATAAATGAATGAGTTTGAGTTAAATCAACTATTTCATGAGAATTACTATTGAGATATACGTATGCCTTTTTAAATTATAAAAATTCTATCGTGTGAATAACTTTCAATGATTGGCATTGAGTTTAAAATATTTCCTGTCATTCGTTCATAATGACTATGGTATAGATTTTCAGATCGCATGATCCTCAATACTTACTTGCGAGAGGTTGCATTTATCCTATGGAATAAAAATAATTTCCACAGAAGGATAGGATTTTTTCCGGCACCTCACACCTGCGAGTGGTTCTCGTTAGACAAAAATTGTCGAATTCGTTATTTTGGTTAAATGAAGCGTTCACAACTAGTTTTAAGAAGTAATAGTTCTTTCGAATAGCAGATTTCCGTCACATCTTGTGAATTCGAACAAAAATCGCCAAATAAACTGGACGATAATTAACCTTCAACATCGCCTTCTTGTTGATAATCTAGGTAATTTCCAAAACAGTAAACGGTCGAGCACTAAACCAAAATCGCATTTCGGCTACGAAACAAGGGCAATTCAACGATCGTCAGATAAACCGTTTTATATCTATAGGAGTTGTTTTGGGCATCAGTTAGAATACCAACAATAGGGAGAGCTCGATTATTCGTTTTTTCAGTTAATCACTTGATTCTACACGGGTAAGTTTTTGTATGAGCGTCAATCGCGAATCACTTACAAATGTTGAGAGCAGACGTAATACCAATTGGGAAAAAGATATTTAAAGATATAAGGCTAAAAGCCAATTCTCAAAATGAGTATTTAAATATTGAAAAAATAGGTACTTACTCGGGTATCTCCAATAGCAAAAAAATTACGAAAAGCCAAATGCGAATTTTCGCCACAGGGTAGCCGTCATCAGCGGTATTCACCGATAGTATATGTGCGTAATATCTACAACCCTGCTACTGCAGTACCGTCTACTGCTAGAGAAAGTAGGTCTTCCTACGGTGAGTACCACTGATGACGGCTGCGTGGTAGACGAAACGCGCATGTTTTCTTTTGCCTTTTTAAGGCAATCGAGATAACCGAATAAGTACTTATTTTTTTTTGAAAAGGTATATTTTCGATAAAAACTCTTTATCGTCCCCAGATGGACAGTTGGACGCCGTATACGATATTACCGTGGCTTATCCGAGGTCGCTGCCGCAATCTGAAGCCGACATGGCAAGAGGCATCTTTCCGGAAGAGGTCTACTTCCGAGTGAAGAGGTAAGCTTGTCAAAAGAAACATCAGTTACAAATGTTGAGAGCAGACGTAATACCAATTGGGAAAAAGATATTTAATTCAACAAGGAATTACCGATCTAAGGCTGAAAGCCAATTCTCAAAATGAGTATTTAAATATTGAAAAAATAGGTACTTACTCGGGTATCTCCAATAGCAAAAAAATTACGAAAAGCCAAATGAGAATTTTCGCCACAGGGTAGCCGTCATCAGCGGTATTCACCGATAGTATATGTGCGCAATATCTACAACCCTGCTACTCAATCCAATTTTCATTTCCCTATCCTCGCAAACCCTTTTGTGGAAACGAGATTAGGTAAGCCTTGAATACTCCTTTTGTCACCGATGCTAACCCAACGAGCAATCGATTTCGGATGCAGAGCAAGGAAAAAAGATTAACTCGAGAAACTTAAAGATTCTTTTGTTTTTTTTTCACGGCTAGATTTAAGGGAATACATATGTATTTGGAAACTTTTCCCATCCAGGCCTCTTAGGTATTTTTTTTCCTTGTAGAATGGCATAATTATTTAATTTTGCCAAAAAGAATTGGTGGCGTGGTTACCCAACGTGAACTCCTCATTTTTACAATTCCACTTTTTGGGTGGGGCGTGATCTGAAATGATCAAATTGATAAATATTAATAAAGTAAAAATTTAAGAACTAGTTTTTCATAAAATCTACTACCGGTGAATCTCACCACTGATTATGGCTGTTTTGTAGCCGAAATGGGCATCACCTTTTTATGGACAATGGAGAAACATAGATTTTTAATTTTATTCCTGCAGTAAAATGAACTTGATGTTTTGTTAAGAAATCGAGCATCTTGAAGTTTAAAATATTTGCTACAACTGCTTCACATAAATTATAACTATGCACGACATTCGTTACAAATACCAAGATGGTAATGATCTTAAAATGGGTTGTAACAATACTTAACTCTCAGGCATGCAGTCTCAACCCTTCCAGACAGTGATATTGAATTGCGCCATTGGCTGACGGAGTTATGGCGGGACAAGGAAGAAGCGCTGCGGCAGTTCTATGCCGAGTACACTTCGGATTCTTCTTCAACGAAAACTCTACTTCATGAATTCCGCCACTTCGGCGCTCACAGGTATTTTTATATTTGCCTACAAATAAATACTAGCGAAATTACTGCTAACAAACAAATTATATTGAAGAAAAATGCATCAAAATTTTTTTTACTGAAGAAGTTGAAAAAATAAGCTCAACGAAACTGTAAAATTGAAAATTTTGTCAACCATCTCAGATTGGATGATTGATTTGCACAAATCCAACATCCTCTATAACAACTGGATAAATTAACTTTGCGTCATGAACAAACTACAAGAAAATCTTATCTATTTTTATCTGACAAATAATATTCAGCTATAAATATGAGTTAACCAATGAAATATTTAACATTTGAATTTAATTAACAAATAGAAAATGAGTGATAAATTCCACAAAAAATGTATCTATGTTTATAGACATTACTATTTAATGTCACAGGTCCTGCTGCTTGCCACGAGCTGGGTGCACATGTGCAGCACCGCCTTCCAATGCCCTATATCTCGCCCTCTTCTCATGGACAGCACTCAGTTTTTTTACGATTGTTGCGTTGATGATTTCACCGGTTGCAAGACTCTGGGTTGCTGCTCACACTGCTTTTTTCGTTACCCTGTCCATTTTCACCGACGGTCTTCAGAATTTCGAAGTGATGCTGTTCCGTGCCAGGCGTGCTATTGCTCGTTATGTCTGGTTGAAACGGAAATGACATCACCAGTCCCACCCAGGGATGCAGCAACAATCCCGGGGTAGGAGCTAACGAATCTTTTGGTGGAAGGGATGTTTGATTCTGTATAAGGTTGGCACCAGTTACAAAGTTCCTGGAAGGGAATGCTTTATGATCTAAACTTCTTTTATTTCGGTCCCATAGAGAAGTCATTTCCATTGTTTTCATTCGAATTAAAGAAAAGTGAGTGTAATTAAATATTTTTTTAACATTGGATGATTGTTTATGAGTGGGTGAATTTATATCTTTTAAGTTTCGAAGTTGTGCGATTTGGCTTAAGTAAATGAAAGTCAGTGTGGGTGAGTGAGAGAATGAATTGATTTATTTAAAGTTTAATGTTAATATGAATGTTATGTCATAGTATTTATAATATTTAAAACTTGAGACAGGACTTGTCTCAAATTTGTGAATTCCAGTGCCAAAGAGAGATTGATCTAGAATGAAACAGTAATGACACTGTAATAGGAATGTAATATTTTTTTTACAAAATATTTTGTCTATAATTTATTTAAATGGGTATATCAAAATAGTAATGTAAAAATTATGTTTTATTGAACTAAATTTGAATTTTAGATCAAAATTAGTATAGTACAATGGATAAGTATTACAGCTAGCCAGTCATTTTGTTGATCTCATAATGTAAATAGGCTTTTATTTCTGTTTGTACATAAGAATCTCTGATGCTGTATGTAGAACATTTTCCTCAGGTTTATGGGCCAATGAGATTTAAAGGCCTAAAAGAAATCTTACATAAAAATGTTGTATTTACCTTCTTTTATCTTCATTGTTTTTAATGCTCTTTTTCCGATCGAAAGAGGATAAACAGATGTCAATTCAATAGTAAAGAGCCACACTGTGGAACACCATAGGTCTGCTCTTAAATCTAAATATAGTACATATTAATTTTTATCTGAATCATTTCGTAAATAAAATATTTAAAACAAATTATATTTAATAACATAGATAAAGTTCATAAAAATGAATTGTAAAAATCATTTTTATCTCCAGCTTAAATTTATTGTGCATGAATCATATTTATTTATTTGAAATATACAATTCTGTTTAAAATTTATCTGAATTTGAGAGGCATGTAAGCAAAATGTCTTTCTTATGGCCAAGTTATCACCTCAAAAAGCAAGTTATAGTGAAACTTCTCCTTAGCTGGTTTGTAATTATTCGTCACTGTCAAATTTTGATATGTTTATTGTTAAATTTAGAAAATGCAATAGTACTTTCTTACACTAAGTTATATTGTTATATTTCTTTTTAGCTTTTTATTTAACATTATTTTTATTTAAAAAATCACTATGCTATTGAGAATTATTTGTTTTAATATGCTGCAAATTCTAGTGAATTAATTCAATAACTAATAATTGAAATGTTGAGCTTAGTATTTGCAAAAGTAATAGCTCTACAAGTTAGTATCACACATACTTATCATAAAACTTAAGCAATATTATATGCAGTACTTCTCATTGATCTTAGAGAATTCTACTTGACTATCCATTACAATCTCTATGTAAATCCGGAAATGTGTATCCTTACACAAAAATTTTATTTTTGAAAGAATTGCTCTATTCTGTTTATAATATATTATTTTAGCTACACGTCACTAGTGAATATGAAAGAGATATTTATCTTTAGCAAATTATAAATAATTAAATACTGTATATAATATTTTACATAATTTTACTGCTATAATTTAAATGGCATAAAGGAAATGCAATGGTGATTGAGTATTTGTTGCTATTGAAAAGAATTCCCATTTCTGGATTCTTCAATGAAAACATGAAGCAATAGAATTAGTAATAAGTATTTACTTACACAGAATGAAATGTGATTTTGCACACAGTTAAAATAATTTGTTATTAATTGATTTCTCCATGGAGCTATTTCTTAATTTTAGTAATAACTTTTACTATCATTCATTTATTTAAATTCTCTAGCGGTTATTGCAATCCTTATAAACTGTAAATGATAAAAATTCAATTTTTGCTATCCTGAAAGAAACCATCATGTTATCTTTAAAAGGAAATATTATCATATTTACCTGAACATAAAACAAATCCAAGTATAAGCCATTCATTCACCCAACTGAGGTCCTTATATACAGAAAAATATTCATGCCCATGCTATTAATACCTTCTCTTGGGCTTACAAAATATGTAAATGGCAAACTTCAGCTTTTCACTTAATCTTTTTCATGATCTTACATTTCGCTTCTGTAATGCTGACTGTTTGCAATGGAGCATCTTGAAGTAAAAACAATGATGCACTCAAAATTATTTCAAATATATGATTATAAAATTTTAATATAAAAATATTTATCAGGTAAGTGCGGTAATTTATCTTTTTATTAATCATTCAGAATTTTGATGTTGAAGTGAAAATAATTGAAAAGCTGAACATCATTCTTTATCATATAATAGTTAGGAATGATAATCATTAATTACCACATAAACCAGAAATATAGGTAGGATTATTTAAAATAACAACAAGTTAAATCAACTGTCGAAGTATTAAGTTGAAGAAAAAGATTTATTCTGAAAAGTTTTCATCTTTTATCAAATTTACATAGTATTTGCTTCAACGTAATGTGATTCCTCTGCCAAAGAACAAAAGTTAATATAAACTTCAAATGATAATGTGCAATTGAATATCATATCCTGTATGAACAGAAGTCAATGTTTAATATAGATTTTTTTATTATTGCATATTCATTGTTGATTAATGATTTGTGTATAACATTATGAATGAGTAGTTGATCTAAATGTCATAAGCACTTTTTGTGCATTTCAAAGTGCAGTGATCTTTTGATCTAAAAGATGATAACCAAAGTAAATTCTATTAATTTTGAGCGTCTTATTTGATTTATGAAAAGGAATTAAGTTTACATTCCATTTATTCTTAAATACCATATTTACCTGAATATTAGATGACGATGAATTTAAGGTAGTACTCCTAATGTAACTTCTTATTTATAAAATATTCGAACCAATGCTCCTAACCTTTGATAAGCAAAACTTTATTGCTGCACTTGTTTTTCTTTTGATCTTTTACAACACCTCAAATTTAGTTTGGTTTAACACAATTGTCATATTGTAGTGCCTTGAACCCATAAGAAGTTATTTCATATTTTGCAAAGATGAGATGATTTCTGGTTTTTCAAATGCTGATACAGGATATCCAGGTAAATATGATATATTCTGAGTAATTTGAAAATATAAATAAAATTTTGTTTCAATCGATTTTCTCCATATTTTTCAATTTTTTATCATGGGATTATAAAAACTAACTAATAATATGATTTGACTAACTTATACAATTCGATTTTAATAGCAATTTTTTAATTTTTGAAGTGTTCTTTTGTTTTCCTAGTCCTTGTGAAAATAATAAAGTCGTCAAAATCATATGAGACAAGGTAGAATGGTTAAAAGGGTATTATAAGAGGCCAACTGGCAAAAAAGACTGCATGTGATCCTAAATTTGGGTAATTTTCACTTCTATAACGAATGGTTTTTCTCTAATTAGAAAACCTGAGAGGAATTTCTCTCATGTTAAAGTGAATTCTTGTGCCATATAATATTTATCCATTGGCTTTTGAAGCCAGGTAGAAATAAATGTTTTCTATAAGCAGTGTATAAATTAACTGTTCAATCTTGCTCTCAATAATTTTTAAATTTTAAGTCATTACAGTGAGTTTTAACCCTCCAAAATACAAGACTAAAATTTTCCAAAAATCAATGTTTTAACCTTCTATTCCTTAAATTGGTCTAAATGGGATCCTGTACTAAGTCTTTCAAAGGTATTCTTTAAAATGTCTTACTTGATCTAAAAAAGATCAGCTACGAATTTTAGAGGGTTTGTGTAAATATGTATGTGTACGTTACCATGAGCATGTCAATATTGTTCATATTAAAATGTTTCACTCTCAACAGTGAACAGAATATTTATAGTGCTTGTTTGTGATCTTTCATAGGGAAAAAAGTCTATTATAGCAAAGAGTGATAGTCCAGCTTACTCTTCTTGGACCAACATGAATTACCAATACTTGTATTTAAAAAGAAAAGTGTTTTGATTTGAATTTAGGATTAAGTCGGTGTAAAAAATCTAATCTTGTATATAGTTATTATATATCACATGCTATTTTATTACATTTTACCAAGAGAATTTCTCTTTTCAACCTGTAAGATCAATGTGTAAAAATTTAAAGAAAGTTTATCTTTCTAAAATTATCTTTCTAATAAAATTGCTCACTGCCTCTTCCATAATAACATGTCTTCTAGATTTATTCAAAGGAAATAACATCATTAAGACAATACTATTCTGTCTTTCATACATGTTCAGAACTGTAATTTGTGATTAAAACAATTTTCTCTGTGATTCATATAATTTTGACTTATTATACCTTTCTTGAAGAGTAGAAATAATCTAAACGAACACTGTTGAAATTATTTTTATACTACAACTGACTTTTTTCTTGGTAAACATTATGTACTATGTTATATATAATGAAATTAATAAAAAAAATCAGTTATGAAAAGAGAAAAAGCTGAACAAATTCAAACGGAAGTAAAATATCAGGGAAAAGCCAGGTCAAATAATGTGTAAACATGCTCTGATAATATGGAGAAGAGTATAAATGGATGTGAAATATGGGCCATAAGTGATGATGTTACCTTTAAAAGCCACAAAATGATTGAATCTGCCGATATAATCGTTTGGTATTTAGCCACAAGTTAAGCTTCGTATTTTGTTTATGGATTTAATAGAAGGAAAGAAGATGCAAGCAGATTAGAAGTACCATATATATGTACTTGTGTATAGCATACCCTCGTGTATAATGCACACCCTTACTTTATGCCAAAAAATCCCGACTTTTTATTATACCCCATGTATAACGCGCACCTTGATTTTTGTGTGGTATAAGAACAAAATTTTAGAATTATATTGTCATGTTAAGTATTAACTAGAGTACCATAAATAAATACGTCAAAGCATTAAATTATTACCAGTTAACAATTTTAAAATGCTTGGACTTGTCCATAAGTATTACATTCAATAAGCTCCACACTACGTCTTACTTAGAGAGACAGCATCAATAATGAAGTTGAGTTGAGATGGCCAAACTGATGCCACGTAGGCGACCGTAGCGCCACTGTTGCCAATCCTTTTAAATCAGACGAAAAGGGATCTATAAAAATAGAGTTTTGATTTATGGTGAATTTTGGTTCTCTCTTTCCTATCTCATTTTAAAACTGTTTACTAGAATGAATAACGCGAAAAGTTAACAAACAAATCTGGAAACAGGAAATGCGACAGTTAAGATTAAGTTCATACACGTCATTCTACGGGTTTAAATTACTTACATTGTTAATTGTACAGGCATCCCTCACTATTCGTCCCCCAGATTTTCGTCTTTTCGCTTATTCGTCGATAACCAATTATAACCAAACCCCCATTCATTCTTCCATTCCCTCGCTTATTCGTCCATTGAAATAGCTGGGACCTACGAAGAGGGACTCTCAGGCGATGGGACGCTATCGTTCTCAGCAGTATTAACTTATAACCTTACAATCGAGAAATGAAAACATCACATAGGATGTCTATCTTCCCCTTGTCACTGCAGCTAACAGCAAATTAAAGCACACTACTGAGACAATTTCGTCATCACGTTGAGTTTAGGAGTTTTGGGTGATCTGTTTTAGTATTCATTCAACCACTGGTCTCAGCTACTCTGCCTCACTTCGTGTTGTTCGTTCTTCTTAAGTTTGCATTTCGGTGCAATTTTATATTGTTGAGTGCGAATTTGAGCTCTGTGTTTGTGATTAAATCAATCAATTATGTGGCGGCCGCATTTGTAGTTGCATTTATATCGCGCCTTTGCGGGCCGCATAAAATGCTCCCACGGGCCGGATGTGGCTCGCAGGCCGTAGGTTCCTATAGATTGTGTTTATAGTACCAATAACTCTATAAGATAAGGTAATATCAATATTTTTGTCTGCTTTTTGGGTTTTCAGGAATGAATTATACATTTATAACATTGTGTCTAAGGGAAAAGAGCCCTCGATATTTGTCTTTTCGCTTATCGTCCAGTTTCCGTGGAACCAATTAAGGACGAATATCGAGGGATGCCTGTACATACTAGAATCATTAACTAAATAAAATTATTTCAATTTGCTTGTTCTATGTTTTTTGTTTTCGATGCATGTTTTGCACCTGGCGATTTTTCAAAGACTAGAGCAATCAGCTGATGAGCTAGTGAAATGCAGAATATTTGGAGAGGATGGAATTATAACTGTATAGAAGTAATTAGGTGTTCTAAATGTATAATTAATATATGTATAACCTGGATTATCGATAATTAGTGTGGTTTTCCATTAATTCACTCAAAAAGCGAGAAATGGTGTGAGGTAGATTCACTTTCATTTCTGATTTAAGTGCATAAAAGTGTTACTCATGTATAATGTGCACCCCTACTTTATGGCATAGAAATTTGACCTTCAAACTGTGCGTTATACTCGAGTATATACTGTATTTGAGATATAGATTTTTTGTATACAAAAGAAAATTAAAATGAAAGGAACATAAATGAGAGTCATAAATGTAGTAGAAGAAGGGAGGAGCTTCATTAGAGCAATAAGACCAAGACACCAAAAAAAGCATTTGGTCAAATTTTCAGAAAAAACATGCTGTTGATGGAAGTAAATCTGGAAAAAAGGCAAAGAGGTTAGGAAGAAATTAGGGGTTTAACTCAATTTAAATTGAGAGGTGTGACCTCACAAAAATGAACCAAAAAAATACATAAGAGCAATAGAACATTTTAAATGAATTGAGTATTTAACTTCAATCAAAATACATTTGCTGAAGTGTAGATATTATGTTAAAGAAACTTTTTTATAAGATCACACCATAATAAGTAATGGTTATAAAATTAGGTTTACTTGTACATAAAGAGTGATCCAGAGGCCCAACCCATTTCTAAATTTAAGCGCCCCATACACGGTCGAATGTGCTCATGAGCATGCTCGTGAAGGATGTTGGCGGCGAGCCGCTCGACCGTCTGTGGGAAGGCTCGCTGGTTGGACGTTGGGCTCATGCTCGGCTCATATTTGTCAATTTTCTCTTCCGAGCCCAGCACGAGCAGTTCAAACAACTTCCCCCAAATCTTGAAGATTATAGGTGACGGCAAGAGAATAAAAATCTGATGTGGCCAACACTGACTTTCTCCATATTTGGGGTATAGATATTTAAATTAATATGAATAGCATTATAAGGCAAAATTATTATTTCGTATCGTAAATGAATACAGTCATCCTTATTGCTGTAAATTATATTTTGAATATGTTTACAGAATTCACCGCTACATGGCGGTGGCGCTGTATACTGGAAATTAAGAAAAAGCAAAATATCTCCGAACTGGATGGTTCTACGAAAATTTGTTTCAAACAAAACTTGGAAGAAATATTATTCTCTACAACTTTGGTCCTCACAAGGATGACCAATTACGACGTTTTTGAGGAGATATTTGATGGAAACCGATTATTTTTTAAAATAATTTCTAAACAATAACTGCTATGGAAAATTCTTTCAAATGGAAGTTGTAGGAAATTACATTCTCTATAACCTTTGTATAGGATTGTATATACAATAATGATGTTTTAACGGAGAAATATCGCAAAAACCGAATCGGGTTTCGAATAAACCTCGACTTCTGGTTAACCGTTATTGTCAAAAAACTAATCAGTTCTTTGTGCTCACCCTAAAGTGTTATATATGAAGTTTGGTAACGATATGGCAAGTATTTTTTGAGTTAGAGCGCCCACAATCACATACCCACGCACATACAGACATTCCGAAAATAGTCTAAACGTGTTCCAGGGACCACAAAACGTGTATTTCCGCTGAAATCTCGAAGTCGATTTTTTCGTGATCACAATACTTTCCCATTACTACGTATGGAGAAAGTAAAAAGCTATAGATAGCTGTCGTGACCTCATGGCAAACGTTTAGAACAGAGTAGAGGTATATAGTGAAGAGAGTGGAGAATCAGTTTTTACGTTACAAATATTTTTAATTTGTATTATATCGAATAAAAGTTTCCATAACAATAACCATCATACCGTGTTTAATTTATGAAAATAGTATAAATGTTTTCTAATTTTTGTTAAATTTTTATGGGAATTTGTTAGACTGAGGGAATAATTACTATGCATGTCCAGAATGTATATTTTTAAAACCTGTGTACGTCAATATAAAAAAATATAAATATAATCACAGTTTTGGGGTCCACCTGAATACGTGCCCAGGGCAAGTGGTCTGGTCGTCCCACCCACGACGGGTCTCTGCTTGCCTGACCCTTCAGGTAATATTTCTTCAGTATTTCATATATTGCCAAACAAGTCTCCGGAATTATCTGTCCCAACAATTGTGGAGAAATAGCACAGCTAAATTTCAAATCTTCGTAACTTCTCCCTGTGGCAAGAAATCGTAATGTAGCCACGAGACGTTCTTCAGCGCTCACTGATTGCCTCATGTTAGTGTCTTTTCGCTCAATTTTTGGCGCAACTAAGTTTAAAAGAAACACAAATGTTGTTCTGTCCATCCTTAAATAATTATTAAAGTCTTCGGGTTCCGTGGATTGCAGTTCTTTTAATAAAGTCATGTGACTGTACTTATGATGTCCTTGAAGCCACTGCTTTGACCAAACTCTTATTTTTCTTTTTTTTTCGATCTTCAAGACACAACAAACCGCCAATGATTGCTAATTGATTCTGTGATAGTGCCATTTCGGAGGATTATTTCATACTGAAGCTCGTCTGATGTTGGAACCGTGAGTGGGCACGACGAGATGCTCGCTGACAGATCACGAACCAGCCAACCCAGCATGCTGGACCGTGTATGGGACGCTTTAATGCCATGAAAAAATAAATACTACTGTACTTTCATGAACACATGAATTTCAAGGATGTGCTCCATATTTATTTTGCATGATTACAGCAGAGTATCAGTAAGTCCACATGGTAGTTTTACATGATTAGTATTTCACAGCTGATATCACTTGCATTACAGAGTCATCATGTATTCACTTCCTTTGGCCATTCAAGCTCCACCTCCTGAAAACAGATATTAATAATGGAGAAGTAGATGAAGACAATTTTATGCTCCATGACTGCATTAATTCAGGTAATATTCACATTCAGCAAGAGTAAAACAGAAAAAAATTAGTTGTTAAATTATGGATCAAACTATAGAATTTTAAAATTTTGCAATAATTACTGTTAATCAGTCAATGTAGAATTTTTTTGGTACTGTATTCTTATCTGGGCCACATTACGTAGTTCAACATTTCCCCACTAGATGGCACTACTTATGTGTGCTGGTCTGCCTTCTAAGAACTTCCTATTTTGGCCATTACGTAGCACTGTGTGCATTACTTGATGTCTGCGATGTTTCTATGTGCGTTTTTCGCTACTCTTGTTATTTGCAAAGGAGAATTGGTTACTAAGGTGCGAAATATCTCGCCTGACTGTTGCGCCACAAATGGAGCTATTTTAGTTTGCAAACCGGGACTGAGGAATAGGTTCCATTTAAGGCACCTATTATAACTTTAATGCCAGGCGTTATTGTGACGGCACTATTGTCGCACGTAAGGTTTTCAAAGTACTGGTCGGTTTGTGACGAACTTTGGACTCGGGGAAATCCCATTCTGCCAGGAATGAGAATGTAGAAACATCGCAGACATATCAACTAATGCACACAGTGCCACGTAATGGCCAAAATAGGAAGTTCTTAGAAGGCAGACCAGCGCGTATAAATAATGCCATCTAGTGGGGAAAGGTTGAACTATGTAGTGTGACCTGGATAGAAATACAGTACCTTTTTTTAGTGCTTACCTCCACATCAAGAGCTAAAATATCCACCTCCACCCCTAAAAGACTTCCTAAGCTAGGTTCTGTCCGCCCAAAGTCTCCGTGAACAAATTCTTTGACATAAGTCCCAGCCTGAGTGCGTAGCCTAAGCAAAAAATACAGCCTTTCCTCTGCATCGGAATTGGATGGCAATACTTCAGCACTGGCTTCATGTATAGTACGTAGTCTCTCTGCAAGGGGACGCCTATGAAGGACCCTGACAGGAGTTTTCTGATGCAGCACCAAATCATGCACTTTTTCAGAAAGAGATTCGAGGACTCCTGGAGCAATACGAGTGAGGGCCACGCATAGTGCCACGTACCGTTTGCCCTTCCCTTCCTCTCCATCTTTCAGCTCGCTAAGTTCTTCCCTGAAAAATTTATTTTTTAACAATTGAGTTATTTTGATAAGAAACATGTTGCTAAAAAAAGACAATGTGTGATAAGAACGGAAACAAGAGAAATAAAAAAGGCTCACAAAAGTATTGAAGAGGTATAGTTTTATCGTTAACAAAATCAAATTAGAAATTGTTCTAAATATTATAAAAAATCAAAGATGTACTGCATTGATTGTTAACAAAATAAATTATTCATGTGCTGCAGATGCTGACAGCATTGATCTGAGGTTTACGAAATGATGGGAAAGGATGAGCTATAAGATAATTTGAGGCACTAGGCTGATTGTGAGTTCCATGACACCATAGCCGGGCCAAGGGCTAGGCGAGTGAGGTACCCACTTAAGGCATAGCGCACTTCGGGGTACGACAAATGACAATTTGAACTTTTAAGTGTGTCAACTTATATATCAACTAAGCATGTGAAATTTCAATTCAGATAAATTAAATAATTTTTGAACATCCAGTGTAAGTGATCACCATTTCGAATCAGCTGTTCCAGTTTTTACAGTTTCGTAAACAGACAGAGAGTCAGTCTGCATAAATGTTAATCTAAATCTAAACAGATATCAAATAATGAGAGTATTTGGCATTACCTATGTTACTCTGATGTTTAGAAGTCGCAAGTATTTTCTGATTATCAAATCATGCATATATTGTTAAGATGTTTGCATAAGAGTTTCATTCAAAAATTTGATTGCATGAGACCTCAAATCCAACCAAAAAAGATCTCATGAAAATTTATTAAGGGACAGAGAGTTTAAACACGTTAATTCAAGATGTTTATTTTCAGGGTTTACTTGTTCCTGGCAATGGGATATGACGTATGAAGAAAAATAAGAACGTGCTTGATTAAATAAGAAATATAAAAAGCTTGTAATGAAAAAATATGCAAAGGGCAATATAAAAAATCATATCGTCATACTTAGATACTATCTGAAGATGCCTAACAGCGATCTTTCCTTTTGAGTTTTCATTTATCTCATCTTGCAATGCCTTCAACTCACTAGGAGCAAGATGAATCCTATGTGGATTGAGCAGCTCAACAGCAAATGGACGACCTTGACCCAAGGTTCTCACATCTACATCTTCTCTCCCAGAAGCAGAAAATTTTGCACCTTAAATAAAGCAAAATTACATGTGAAACTTTAATGTAAACTAATTGAGAAATTGTGCAAATCTTAACTGCTATAAATTTTTATTTAATATAAAAATAATTGTGCTAATGTTAAAATAGTCACCAGTTGGATAATTATGCACAGTAAACATGAAACATAAAAGAGACCGTTAAAATGACAAGGTAAATTAAATTCCTTGGCCACTTGGATCATTCGAGAGGTGAGCAAAAAATCATTTAACATACAACAGGCCTCTTTCAATTACATCACAACTCCATGAAAACACTAAATAATCATACACTAAAAGTCAGATTCAGTTTTATGTTATAAATATTGTAACACTGATATATTTTCTATACTAATGAACACAGTGCCACTATGATGGATGTGAGGTTAATTAATACTTTAAATTAAATGGATTTACCCTGCGCCTTTGAAGCTTTTATAATATTTTCACATATTAGTTCCTGAACAGAAGAGTCTACTCGCCTCTCTCCATCAATCACCCATGGAGTTTGACTAAGTACTCTGGAGAATTTGTTGTAGCGACCTGCAAGAAACAACAAAAATTCATGGACGAAATTTTATCATCATCTCATGAACTTGGGCAGATATTGACAAAAATTCATATGCAAAACATTAGAGCAATAAACGGATTGAATCCCCAAGTTTATAGCTTACCTGCCACATAAAGAGAATTATGATAGCATGTTGTTGGGGCATACTGTGCTGGATTAGTGGGAGTCTCAGGTGGACATGGACAGAAGGGCTGAAATTGATCATACATAGTATGCTGCAGCACTGTATCTACAGACTTCCTAGTGAAAACCTCGCCACCGTACTTTCGAGGATGTTTAGATCTTGGTTCAAATACTTCTGGATGCATTTTGAGCCTACAACCACATCATAATAACATCTGGTCATTATATTAAGAATAACGTGGCTTATTGCATAGAAAAATAACCCAAATGCCATGAGATTTGAAAAAATTAATAGAATTTATGACACTGGATTAAAAAATATGACTACTGTAATACTAGAAACATATCTTAATCATCATCATGAAATAAATGTAAAACTACATTTATGAACCAAGTAACTAAAAGAAATAGGAATAGCTTCATTAAACCACAACAATTTTATTAGTGTAAATAAAACTTTTGGGAAAATTAAAATTTAGTTTATGTATAGATTAATTTATTGTTATGCCCATTAATCAGAAGATTATGCGGCATAATAAAATCTTATTGAATGATCATAGATGACTGCTGAATATGATTAGAACATAGGGATACTTACAGGCAGGAACATTCTTTCTCATCATCAGGGTAAGTGATGTTTATTTCAACAAAAAAATCTTGAGTAATGCCATTATCTAATTTCTTATCCAAAAGTTCTGCTATCTTTGGTCCATAAGTCCATTTCCAGGCATCTTTCAAACTAACAAATTGGCCATACACTGAAAGTAAAATGTTAGAAATAAAAATGTTTTATAGGGATTCAAAGCATTTACAAACATTTCCAAAATTTTACACATTTTAGTCAACTTTCAAATACTTTTTCGAGTATGGTTAAAATAGGGATTATAAAAAGTCCTTATTACAACATATATTTGACGTAATTAATAGGAGTTATGCCTAATTTTAAAATTTTAACAGCTGAACCTTTTTGAGCCAAATGATTTATAATATGAATTCCTTATCAAAATAATGAGAAATAATAAATGTATACAGAAGGTAAGATAGTGCGATGTTCTCTTTCGATCATTCACCTAGATATAATATTGATAGAGCCTCCGATACAGCAAGGAATATTTTCGAAATACACTGCCACGAGCACTTTCCATGGAAATTATATATAATGTATTCAATTACATTGCTGGATTCTTATGTGCCACCACAATGACTTATAATCGTATGGTATTAATAACTAAATTAATTTCAATTTCATTATTATATACTGCTTCGATTACCATCATTCTTTTCTTCACGTTCTTCAGAAAAATTATTATCCAGGTACAGCAATACTGATTTTTCTCTTACTTGAAAGGCAACTGGAAGAGACAGTGCGCAAGTAAACGACTTTGCATCATAGCCATTTGATGTGACATCGCTACAAATCTGAAATACATAAACGTTCATCTTCACATAATCTTTGCTCGAATAAAATCAAATCAAATTCCACCGAGAGAAGTTAAAAAAACCTACTTCGAGATTATCAAGTGCTTTAAAAATTCAAACTATTTTACCTTTTTATACTCATCTGAGTCTCGAAGAAGATCTAAGCATGCTATACATGGGCTCAATTTGTTTTTTTTCGATTCTGGTGAGTCATCCAAAATTTCCACATCCTTCAAAATGTCTATGTACTGAGAAACAAACGCGTACATGCTTGCTTAGGAGAAAATTAAACTAAAGCAATAGAAATATATTGATAAGGGATTACCTTCGCCCTTATTAAATCCAGATTCCTGTAATAACTAGTGTCCTTAATTCCAATATAACGCATACAACATCTTTCACAGCACCCTTCTTTCGTTAAAGCTTTGAACATTAGTTTATTCAATCTTTCCTTATTTTCAAGCATTATTGCACATTGAAAACCTTTAATTGAATTTTATGAATTTAAAGAGTTAGCGATTTAATGACGCAATCTACAATTCACTCTCAATGATACATAAATACTGTATTACGGGAATTCAACACATGTCAACGGAATCAGGAATTTGTAAACAAACACGACAAAATCATAACGAAAAATGTAGCTCTCGCCATTACATAATAGCTTTGCCTTCAAATTTCTCATAAGTGTTGACGTTTCGTTCGGGTTCGTTTTATGTGTTTTATGCCTTAAAGCTGCCGTCAGGGGAAGCAAGAAACGCGAATGGATGAGTTGCATCCCTAGCTGTCAGACACGCCCAACGTCGAAAATGAGTGCATCTCTGGATAATATTGCCGAAGAGTATTTTAACTCTTTAAATCACTTAGCTAGAAGAATTAGCGCAGACATTCAAGTGAAGAGGGAAGCCTACGAGGAAGTATGGAAAAGCCTGAGTCGAAAAGAGCAGAGGCAGGTAATGGATGAAACCATAATCTATCCTGAGGCTGTATTAAAATATGCTGCATATCCTCAAGACAATCCGGATTTTGAGTACTTTCCAAAATTGCGACTACAAACTGGGGAAAAGTACGTTGTGGATGAAGAAGGTGGAAAAGGATTGGTGAGTAATGCAACAATTGTAACCCTTGTTTTCTAATCTTTTCTTGACTCAAGTTGGTATTCTTCTTTGTAGAGTCTGTCTTGGCGGGATGAACATTCAGCTCCATTTTCATGGATGACTCAAAGCCAGTTAAATTTAAGTGTTTTTTGCAACAAAGCGGGATCCACTGAAATTGCTCCTCCTGCAAAGCCCAAACTAAAACCCTGTCCTCCTAAAAGAATGTCAAAGCCAATAGAAAACTTTGAACCTCCTAGTATTGTACTCGGCGGGTCAAGTTTAAAGAGTACCATCATCCTAAGTAAACCTAAGTCGCCTTCTGATAAAGACTCCAATAAGCCAGCAATTCCAGAAGAAACTTTTCTTACAAAATTACGAAGTAAAACTGCCGTTCTGAAGTTACCTCCGAAAGGCAAAAGCTCAAAAACGTCTAGGAGTGAGAGTGAAAACTTAGTGCGACCAGGAAGCAATGTGATCAAGATTAAACCAAAAACGGTTATAGCAAAGCCAAAAACTCCTCCTCCACCACCGCCACCAAAACAGAGAAAAGAAGGGCGTACAATGGAAACGAAAGAGGTAGACAGGGAAAGTGTAGGTGGATGGGAAGAGTCTGCTCATTCTGGGGCTCCTGAAGAAGAGATGGCCCTTCTTACACGATTGAACGAAGATGAAATTTATAAACCAACCAAGGTGGATACTAATCAGGAAATCAAAGTTCAGCCATATTCTGAGATCGAGAGAAAAGTTTCTGTGGCTCCACCAATTCCTCCATCTGATTCTACAGATCTGTTAGCCACGTTTAACGTGGACTTGACCAACCCATCAAAGGTAATGATAACTTTCTTATTTCCCTTATTTACGATTGGATTTGATTGTTCAAACGCTAATAGTGTTTTATTTTTTTCAGGACATCCCAAAGACTGGATTTGAGTTCCTTGATAATTGGTAATGTAAGCTGAAAGTTTAAGATCATTGGCACAACTTGTTTATGAGGAAAATGTCTCCCATTATGTAATTTTTTCATATGTAGACACATTGCTGTGTTTGTGACACACTTTTCTCATCTTTTGTAGATCTTTTGGGATTGTTTTTTTTTATTTCAGCGTTTTTTATATTGGTTTTGCTGCTCACTTTTTATATAAAAGAAAATCATATATTCAAGCTGTTACAAAATTTTAAGCGAATGAGGTGAATCAGAAATCTCAACCAAATTTGAGTGATTTGAGAGAGTCTAAATTGTTAACTATGTAGCTGTCTCAGGAATTCAACCCGTTGTTAAAGATGAGAATGTTATTCTCAGTCTTAATTGGTACTCTCCTAATTAGGTAGGCTTGTGTTAGGGATTTTGGCCCTACCCAACCTCCCATCTTCTATGTGCCTGCAGTTTTGTATTTTTTTCTTTTAGAGATTAGAAGACTGTGAATAGTAGTTTTCCTAAGTTAAAGTGTCATGTATTCATTATTATTCTTTGTTTATTATGGTAGAAAACAGATATAAATAGCATCAATCATTATTTGATGAAAGAATGTAGCTTTTCACTGTTAAATCCCAATAATAGGTGTTATTTTTGTTTCCAGATGTTTCAAATAATGAAGTATGTTTAATCAAATGTTTAATTAAATGAAAATTCTTTTGGTTGAATATTAATTTATCCAAGCATGTGACTATTTTATTACTGTTGGCTTTAATGGCCAATAAGTTTGATATACTATTGGTTTAAATGACCAATAAGTTTAATATTGAATGCTAGCTTGTATAAAATCAGTAATTTGTGTAAGGTTGAATGCTCAATTTTATTGAAATTTTTGAAAATGTACTCCTAAATTTTATTGTATTTGTATGTGGCTATATGGAATCCTCCAGTGAATTGTCATGATCTTTGCCCAGTTTGGTCAATTATGAACACTTGCTCTTTTATTGTTGGAAATGAAGGGTTAAAAATCTATACTATTTGATAATTTAAAATTTATTTAACTTGGCAGAACTTATCAATTTAGTAACCAACAATCATGAATATTTATAGAACTGATGGAGTTAGTCTCACTGTAGAATGTTTAATTCCTATTTACTGCATAATTACAGTAAAAGTTGTTGCATTGAGATGACATTTATATCTGTACGTGATTATGCAAGAGCAGAATGTGCTTACTGGGTTCATGTAATTTTTATAAGAATATATAGGATGGTAATTTGTGTGGTGCTAAATATCTTCTTTCTCCTCATTTTCATTCATTGCACCCTAAGTAAATGTATTCCTATAGTTATTTACTCTTTTATAGGAATCTCAAAATTAGTATGCATCTGTTATTTTTCCACTGCCTTTTTATTTTGGCCAGATTTCATATGGTTCTCCAATTATACAAATGAATCATAAAATACTGTTCAAATTCAGTCGAAAATTTTTGTTGATTCTCAACTGTGCTTAAGCACTTCTTAATTTTTTATAAGAAAAAATTTTAAGTTGAACTTTAGATGGTTTTTCTGGTTAAACTTTTTAGTTGAATCATTCTTAAATGAAATTATTCTATGGAGGTTTTTCTCAGGAATGGTTTCTGTTACATATGTATGTCTTGTATGAGTTAAAATGCACTCGTATGTTAATCTTTCTTTTCATGCCAACCATATTGTGTTGGGCACCTTTTACTACCTCCACTGTACCCTTTTTGTGTGTCTCGCAGAGTGCCTTATGTTATTGCTGTCAGTTTTTTATATGAACAGGATTTACCTTTGATGAATAAGATAAAGCTAATAGCACTAAGTGACACCAACTTTGTGTAATTGTGATTGTTGTTTACAATAAAAAAAGAAATCCTTTTAATGCAGTTGTATTCGTGTGATTTATTCCAATTTTTTCATGGAATTGAATTTCTCAATGCCTTTGAAGAGTGACAGGGTACTTACTTGTCACTCTGTGACTTGTCCAAAGCATTCAATTGTTTCGCATGAAATTTTACTTAAAAAACTGTACCACTATGGCATACGTTATACTGTACTTGAAATTATTAAGTCATACCTAACCAATAGAAAGCAGCTGGTAACCTTAGGTGGTAAGCAGTCAAAAATGTCAAATAACAATCAGGGTGTCCCTCTGGGATCAATGTTAGGACCATTCTGATTTTTGGTGATGATAAATGATCTTCCCTACAATATGACATGTGAATCAGTTCTGTTTGCAGATGATGCTACATTTATGCTAAAATGTAAGGACCTGCATCAGGCCAAACTGAGGTCCACTAATGTGATAAATGAGTCAGATACATGGTTTTCTGCAAATCAACTACTGTTAAATCAAGATAAAACAACATATGATGTGCAGTCTCTCCTACAATAATGAGGACAATAAATATATTAAACTACTTGGATTTAACATTGATGGCAAATTAAACTGGGACAATCAAATTTCCAGTGTATGCACTTGAGAAATGCCTACTTCGCCTTTTTTCACTGTCACCTGAGCTCTGGTCTCAAATTGTGGGGTCATGCATCAGGTGTAAAGCAAGTTTTTTCTTTACAAAAGAAGGCTGTCAGGTTATTAATGAACACAGCTTTTCGTGAGCATTGTAAGCCACTCTTCAAGCAGCTTAAAATCATGAGTGTATATATCCTATATATCTACAGAAATGTGGTTAATGTTAAATAAAATCTGGAAAACCTACCTACTAGATCTAATGTACATGATTATGGTACCGGAAATAAAAATAAACTTTATATTTCTCGATTTTGATTGACTAAGTCATATAATTCCTTTTGTAGTCTGAGTATAAAGTTTTTTAACAAATTGCCTCCATCTGCAGCAACTGTAAATATTAATAGATTCAAATCCCAAATGTCATTCTGGCTTATAACTAAGGCATTCTATTCAATTGAAGAGTTTATGGACAGTGATTTGGTATACTGATGTGAATCATATAATTTACTGATTATCTGCATTGTACAGCTTTTTTTTATTCTTTTGTTCATGATATATGTACTGTGGATGATATCTCTTGTGGTGTGTACCATCTACAGATAAATAAAAATATTATTATTTATGCTAACTTAAGAGAGAAATTTTGTGTATTGTGAAAGTTCAGCAATGTCGCAAAATCGTTGAAGCTGTTACAGTAAAGTGTTAGCTTTTCAGTAATGTCACAAATGCCATAGAGTAACTGGGCTTATAGAGAGTAAGGAGAAAATTTCAGATACAGTAGGCACGTCTTAATGTGATCCCTGGTTATTAGAATCAGCCGCTTTATACGAGAATCAAATTTCAGAGAACAGATTCAATTCATCAAAATGTACCATATTTTTGTCGCTTATTGGAATCAGATTTATGGTTGTAAGAATAAAAAGTTGAGTTAAAAACTTTTTAGTTAGTTAAGTAAGTAATCATCTTGGACTTGATCTCAGCCAGACTGGCATTGACTGGAGTTAGCCACTATGGGAGTCTTGCAGAGTCCCAGGTGATCAAGTTCAACAGTGTCAGGATTCAGACCTGGTGGGGAAGCCTGATGGCATGGAGTTTAATGTGGAAGTGGGTGGGTGAGGAAAATCACGATGAATCTGAACGAATCCCAGTTAGCAAACTCGTGAAGTTATCGTCATCCTGAGGAGAGCATTTGAAGATGGTGGAACTGTTATACAATATTGAAATCACTCTAAAAAAGTGACTATTTGAAATAATAACCCTTTAATAAAGTTTGAGTGCAACAATATAATATCTCAATTAACACTTAATTTCACATGTTTTCGTCACTCTATAAATAAGGAAGCAATATACTAAGTAAGACGCAGTATAATACCAAAATAATTTGAGCTTATCTACACAAAAAACAACATTTCTTAAAACGAATCATCAAAGCATGCTTAACTCTAACGCTACTACTGCAAGTGGTTTTCGGCATTTTAAAATCAGTGTCTATGAACTAAACTAACTAGACAATTTTGTAGGAAGCGATGTGCACTACACAAATGCTGAACAAAAATGGGGAAAACTGAAGTGAAAGTAGGAAGGTTTTAAGGACATACTATGTCATTAATGCTAATGAAAGGGAGCCCATTGCCTCCTGGGGAGGTAATGGAAATGGGACTTCCAGGTATAAAGACATCTGAGATATGCACTAAAGCAGATTTTTTAAAAATATTAAACATAGGTACAACATAACTCAAAATGAAAAACGAAAAAGTATAAAATGGAATTTTTTTAGCAAAAAATCACGAAAATAGGCAAGTAAGGCAAAAATAGGCAAAATACCTGAACTTCTGGGCTCTAATGACCACAATAACCGGTGCCTACCATATTTTATGCAAGTACATATCTTGTATCACTTTTATTTCAATAACATCAGTAGCAGAGAGGTAAGCTGGTACAAGTCAGTATATGCATGTTCCTACAACATGCATGTACAGGTTAGCCTCAGGTTACATTCCTAGAAAAGGTGTCTTAAGTTGAAACGATGTATGTCGAGACTCATTTTACCATAGAAACAATGATATGGTAGGGGATTATGTTCTTGACCAATGGTCAGTCATGTAACTTTTTATAGATGTGAATATAGAAAGCATGTTTAATTAATTACCAATCGTCATGTATAAAGTACAATAATATTGTGACAATTAATGTTTAGAAAGTTCTTTGTAATATTTGCTGATAAATAGGTGGGATTACTTTTGGGGAAACTTAGGATGACTTTTTGAAGAATGCATTCAAGGAATTTCTTTAGCTGCCCATTGTAAACCTCCCTAAATCAAGCATAGGCAATGGATATCATGTTGGTCTTGGTGCTACGCTCCATGTTGGGATCCATTTCCTCAAACATTGCCATGGCAGTTTCCAAATGTTTAAAGGTCTCACTCAACAGCTTGGTTTTCTTGGTGCCTTGTAAAGAATTCTTCAATTAATAAGGTAAGTTTATGGTAGTGAGAGGCTGAACATTGCCTACTTCAACTTCTAGCTGCAGCTAAGTAGACATCTCCTCAGTCATTGTCAGGACATATGTGCAGGTCCAACTGCCATAGATACTAACATGGGTGGCAATTGACTACTACCGTAAATACATATTAATGTAAGTCAAGGGCCACCTGTACCTGTTTTCTTAATGTCTGAAAATAAATAATTAATATACTTAGTCTGAAAATTTTGCACATACACAGGCTTTCTGCTTCAACCAGGAAGATTCGTAGTAAAAATCCAACCATGCTTACAAATTGTAGTTACTGTTTAATACAGTGGGTTCCACTTCTTAGAATCAAGTTGGGAAATCATTTGATTCAATTAACTGGCTGATTCAATTATATGGAGGTTGAGTATTTTAGGTATGTTAAATAAGAAAATGCAAAAATAGAATTCATGCTAATTTTAATTGCTTAAAAACAATTACCCAATTGACATATTATGTTGTTTTAAAAAAGTTTAACGTCTTTTGAATCAAATTCTCCTTACGATGAGACAATGCATCATCTTCCACCTTGTACAAATGGCTGAACTCCAGCTGCCCTCCTCTTAACTCTAGGTTTCTTCTAAGAACAGAAGAAGGTGCCGGCAAAGAGTCTTCTTGGTCTTCTTCCTCTACATCTTCATCAACACTCGATTTATTATTTAAAATGTCAAGATCAATGTCATCTTCTGTCAATAACGGAGCTACAACGAACTCATCATTTGCATTCCATCTTCTCAACTCTTCATTAAATTCCTCCTCTTCACTACACGGCTCTGGAAACACTCGATGAATACAGACTAGACCAGAGGATGCGGCAGAGAGCAAGCAGTTGCGGGAGAGGGGGTGGGAAAAGAGTGCATTGGTTAATGCCTCAAGTGTGGAGAACATTTGGGACCAAACTCAGAAAATGACCACGATTAGTTTGCCCACATTCCATGAGCAAATTGGGAAATCCCAGTTTTGTGATACCTGCTCTTCAAATACCTGTGCCCCCACTCCTTATCGAGCCTCAACTCTCTCCCTGGGTGTTCTGCCTTTGTTCTTATGAAGCTACGGAAGTGACCATCATGCGTGCTCACTGTCAACTCATGGAATGTGGGCTTTGGAGCCCTGTTTTGATTAAATAAACCGAAATAAGTGATTCCAATAAGAGGAGAATTTTGTAAACATTTGGTACAATATGGTTTTGGTTTTCCTGTTTTGATTCAATAAAGCAGCTGATTCAATAAACCAGTGATTCTATTAAGCGGAACTTACTGTAGTTTGCAAATTTGTATTTTCGTATCTAATAATTTTATTTATTTTTGTGTAGTAAGAAGACCAAAGATTCAATTTTAAGCTATATAATTGTAAAAATATGATGCCCTAATAATTATGGCTCTCATGAAGTTCATTAAGTGTAATGGCTTACACCCTATTGGTAAACAGCCTTCATTTCTACTGCTGCATTCTTTTAGTGATGTCACTAAAGAACTTTAGGAGCACTCAGTTCTTGAAACAAATACATAGAAACCATAAAGGCATTTGATGTTCCATTATACTATCAGTAGGATCTGTCTGTGCTAAGATAACTAAATATTCTTATAATTATACTCTAGTATTCAATTTGCTTCTGAAGGGTATTATTCATCATATGATCCTTCCCATTTCCATCCCTCAATTTAATATATTAGGAATTTTACTGTTACTCAGATGTATTTCTGTTGGTTTAGTGTCTCCAGTGAGTGGTCTCCAGGACAGTTTACGTGAGCTTCGAACTTAACCTATGCTCAAATAATGCCCGGAGAATTTCATGTATTATCAGAGACCAAAATAATCCCCCCCATAGTTAAATATTTTTTGCACAAATACTCAACATACGAAAATGTAAAATTTTATTCTGATTACTTAATAGATAAAAAATGTTCATTCTTGTATAATAAATGAAGATTTTTGTAAATAGTCATCGATATTTTAAATTCATAACAAAAAGTACTTTTATTGATTATTATCAATGATTGTATTTGTAGGTTTAGCGTTAGCATAAATTGAGCTTCTGCGAGTTATAAAATTATAATCATGCAAGAAATGTCTCAACGATACCTAGAAACGCTAGGCGCTCAATTACCCGATAAAATTGACAAAGAACACTTGTAGCAACTTGTAGCTTTCATTGCGCAATACGCCATACGCTTAGGCAAGAGTTTTTCATAAATTACAGCAGATGCTGCATGTTTAGTTCGTCATTACGCTTTCCGGCTTATGTGTTAATGCCACGAATTTTAAAATAGAATCCATTCTTTTAACTCGTTCTATTGAGTAATGAAAAAAACAACTGGCCCATGCATCGAGGGAATAGTTTTCAAAATTCTACTCGTTATCGTTGCTGCTGACCGCTGAGACATTTTTATAGTTTGTGTGTTTTTTAAGGGGATATTAGTTAAGTAATGCACAATCGACGATATAAGTCATTTAACTTTACCAGATTTTAGTTATATTTGTAATGCATAGTGCAATGATGCGCGGACATGATATTCCCAAGTTAATTTATCGAAGTGAAGATTTTAATTATAATTTGGAAGAAAATAAAGAATCAAAACTTGATTCCCTTCTTCGAAGTACTTGGGAAAAAGCTCAAAATTTAGGGGTATTCCGTTATAAACTAAAAATTCAGTCTTCTAAAGTATTATCGGGAAAATATTTTTTCCTAGCTCAGGTAGTTATGATTATTTGGGAAAATTCCAAATTGTTATTTGTTACATACATTGCTGTCTTTCTTTTTGTAGCTTAATGAAGATAGAGCAACCAAACGCCGCAAGCCTCAAGTTATTCAGCAATTAGGGACACCATTTGATCCTAACTTATTCAATTTCACTTGTCTTAAAGAAGAGGAAATACTATTCCAATTGATAAGTAACGAAGATATACATTCAAGCTGTGATTATGTTGCTGTCAATGCTAGCCCTTTAGAATACGGAAATTGCCTACTTTTGCCCGCATTGAAAGAATGTCATCCTCAAATAGTGGAGGAGCATGGATTGAAGTTTGCTATTAATTTTCTACTGATTAGTGGTTCATTGTGAGTTGTTTCAGTTAATTCCAAATCTAAACAAAATAACATTAAAAATAATTATAGATAATTCCATTTATGGCAAAATTTAACGAATGCTCTACTTCTTGCTTTATTTATGATGATCTTTTTTATCTTAGAATTAATTTACTATATTTGAGAAATAGCTGTTGAAACATATGATACAAGAATTTTTCATGATATTATACAGCTTCATATTTCCATTTAATATTATAGCTACGTATTATTAAATGTAAATTTTCAATTATAGTTTTGTCCAGAATTCAGTCAACCACGACACAATCATTTAAACTTGATAGGTGTTGAAAAACTTAAAAGTTTTTGAAATGTAGAAGTTATAACAATGAAGTGCTGTTACCACACTAATGGGTCTACACAGTTTGAAACATTACTTATCTCCTATAGCCATAAAAAATAGGAAAAAATGTTTTTTACCTATCTCCTATAGCCATAAAAATAGGAAAAAATGTTTTTTACCTCTGCCCTAAGTGTATATTCTCCCATACAAAATTTAAAAAAATCAACTAATTAGAATAATTTTTCATAGGGATTTAAGAGTTGGCTTTAATGGATTATGTGCATTTGCATCAGTAAACCATCAGCACTACCATGCATATTATCTAAACTCAAGGATGCTTCTTGAAAAAATTGTGAGTATTCGAACATAAGTCGATTTTTTATTCATTCAAATGGAGACCCCTTTCAAAATATGCATAGATTTAACTTCTATTCCATATCAAGTCTTATATCTCTTACTTCTTGTCAATTCCTTTTTCTATCCCTTTATATCAGTAAAACATTGTTTCCATGGAAATACTCATCTTGGAAATTTTTTCATGATTAAATTAAATTGTACGTTAATGATATTAAATGAGACATTTAAAAAAATCTTTCAAAATCTTGATATTAATTGTGAGAGTGCAAAGATATAAAGATAGATTTCAAATTCCATTGCTTTTAGGCTGTTCACTATTTAAGTGGGCCATGCTATGAGTTGTTAGATTATCCTTCAGAAGGATTTGTTTTCCAGCTTCTTCAAAAGGATGTGGATAACTTAGTGAGGTATTTTTTAATACTATTATATTATTTTAAGGAATTTTTTTATTGTATTTACTGTAATCCCTTTGAAATTACTATATAAATATATGACTTTTATGGAAATTTAGCTATATATTTATATAGTCATTAATAATTGTAGATTTTCATGCTAAAACAAGGTTTTCAAACTCTAACTAATCAGGTCTGTATACAATCTGACAAGTTATCTTCAGGAACATGGTATTGCACACAACTTGTATATAACACGAGGATGGACATTTGAGGATTCAAATGACCCTAAATGTTTAACTTCCACGCATCGTACAGTCAGAATCTACGTATGGGCTAGGAAATCCAGTTATGGTGAATATAAAAAGTTTTTGGCTCAACGGTATTTTTTTCATTTATTGGAAATATTAGTGATTTATTTAAATTTATGTATGTATTCATTTTTGCTCATCATTGAAATACTTCATAGGGGCCAAGGAAGTCGATGCATTCAATCCAGCATTGTGTGAACTCTTTGGCCATTTGCCACTCAAAAGTAAGCTTCAGTTTCATTCATTACAGAACTGTTTATAACGTAATGCATGCAGAGAATTGATTTTAAGTGAACGCCACTTCTAATCTTTCATGAAATTACAATTATTCCCTTAGCAGTGTTCTATTTTCCAGATGCTGACATATATACAGAACTCACCGAAGAATTTGTGGCTGACATTTTGTATGACACTTGCCACGAAGTATTCATTTCTGTGAGAGACCAAGTTAAGAAACTTTTTGAGGAGATTTAAAGGTTGGGTGCTTTTAACTAGTTTTCAGGTGACTTCTGTGTTTAAAAAAAAGATATTCTTGGAAATCCATTGACATATGACTAGGTTCATTGTCGGAAAGAGATTCATTTTCCATCTGAATTTCACATCTTTAATTGTATGCATAACTTAGAGCAATTTTACATGCTTAAGTACAATTTACTTTCAGTTACATTTATGTAATATATTTTGCTGTGCTTAATCTAATGAAGGTAATGAAATCCAGATGAATTCTGAACTTGACCGGGACAATTTTTCTCCTTCTCAATCTTTTCATTTGTGATCAGTATTATGCACTCACGCATATAAGTTAAATTTCCACCATTTCACTCTTGTTATTTGAAATCCATATGGTTTCAATTGCTCTATACCTTCTTCCTCCTTTAATTCTGTATCTTCAATATACTGGTTCTTCCTCAATTCCCAAAAGGTTTAATGCACCAAATATGTTTGAACCTAATCTATATTGCAACAGCAGTTAATATAAATATTCACTCCATAATGGCAGACAACCCTAAATCATTTGACATTCATTGAAAAAAGCAGTGTCATTGTTACTTCTAGGACTCAGTTTCATGTTGCTGGACATACTAAGATAAGCTAACCATTATATACCTCAATGTTATTGAGATAAATAGTGATACATTTTAAAAGGAATAATAATGGCAACTACTGACAGTCAAATGAAGGGAAACAAATATTAAAATATGATATTAAATTGCTGAGTAATTGCTGTTATTTTCTGTTGCAAAGTGTAAATAAACCCATTTGCAAGCATGCAGTTTTTTATATTACTATCTACCAAATCATTTAGTAATTAAAAGTAAAAAAATGTGGTTCAATCATGTAATATAAAATTGTCCATTATTTGGGATGATCCTCTATAATTTATTACATAGTTGTATATTTTTCTATTAGGTAATTTCAGAAGCAGTGAGAAATTCCTAAAAAGTCCTCTCACTATTATCAGTGGACAACCATATTATCAGACAAATGTTACAAATGAAAAGTAAATGGAAATAAGGTAGCATCAATTACCAAGGTCTCATCCAAAACAGTTATTTTAATTATTCATTAGTTATTTTATAATGGAATTCATTGTGAATAATAATTTAGTATGCTTTCTGTGTTTGATTGATAGTTTGATGGCCATAGAAAATCAAAATCTTCCGTTGAGAGATAGCTCATGGAATGTGAATCTGCAAGATAAATCTCAAATGTTGAAATAATCTAAGATGATAACAAAAAAATGGTACATACTGATGTTGTAAATGCCTCTCATCCATTTAAAGTTCCCAATGAACTTTGAACTTTAATCTATTCACATTTATTGTAAGAAGATCTATATAATAAAGTCAGAGAATGGAGAGTAAGAAAACCCAGGTCAGTTTAATTTAATTTGGCAAAATTTCTGGTTTCTATTAATTTAGTTTTTAACATACAGTAAGTCCCCGCTGTACGTTGGAGATGTATTCCTGAAAACTGAAACATATAGTGAAACCCATTTTCCCATAGATATAATGGTAAAAGTTACATTACTGGAGAACATTTGTTACATTTACATTCCAAATACTTGACAACACAGCACATAAGATACTATGTGCAAAAGGAAATAAAATTAATATACATAAAAACATTCACATGGGATGATTTTCAAGTTGAAACAACCGAGCAATACTGTGAATTGACTCATTTTATGGTGCCATATGCAGGGCCTTTTTAAGGCAATTGTGGGCCCTGGGCAAAGTATAATCTTGGCCCCCTCTCCTTACTTTTTCTTTTTTAAAGAAAAAAACTTTATAAATTGAGACCAGTGCAAAATTTATTTATATTAATAAAAATAAAAAGGATATAAAAAGATTAAAGACACATAATCTAGAAATTATCATGGTTTAAAATTATTTTTTCAAAACAGTATGCACTTAACATTTTATAAATTCAAGTTAGAAGTATGAAATGCCAAACGTACCAATGCAAAACAATAATTTGTACATCCTTTGTGTCTACTGCCCAGATATGTGAATCTAACTTACAAGATGAACTACCCATTAAAGCAGTGTTTTTCAACCTTTTTTGAGTGGCAGAACACTTTGGAATGGGAAAAAATTGACGGAACATCTATATACCGATCCAGGACATTTCGTCCAAAGACATTTCGTCCAATGGATATTTCGTCCAAAGACTTTTCGTCCAATGTTTATTTTGTCCAATGACATTTCGTCCAGAAGAATAGGGTGGTGGGAGGCCAGGGAGGGGGGGCGGGGGCAAGTAAACTTTATCAGATATAGGTGATATGGGTATCTATAGACTCGGAATTAAGCATAGATTTAATAAAATTGTAATTAAACCGAAAAAAATTCTAGCAGTGTAGGGGGGGAGGACGGGGAGGGGGGACAAGTAAACTTCATCAAATATAGGCGATATGGGTGTCTATCTACTCGGAAGTAAACATAGATTTCATAAAATTATAATTTAAAACCAAAAACACATTCGTTGAGGGAAGACATACCGAATACCCTAATACCTCGGGAAGAGTCATAAACCCTTCTCTAAGGGAAGAGAGGGAGATAAAAAAGAGAAAAAAATCTAAAATATGCTCTCTTATTTCGATCTTTCATCAGGATTGAAAAAAAAAACAAAACAAACTACTACACTTATTTGTTCTTGATGACTTGAATCAGGAGTGCAGCCCAATTGAACAGAGTAGTACAGGCGACTCCCGAGTCTCGATTGTTCGAGTCTCGATTAATTCGAGATTTCGATCCCGCTGATCGATAATATACGCGGATTAATTTCGCGTAGTTATTGGTTCCGACCAAACACGAGGTTTAGTTTTGTTGTAGACGTAGTTATATCTGCTCTAATTGTTTGACTTTGTGATGATTTCACTCTTTTTTCTGTTAATCTTTTATTTAAATTTATTTTATTGATTTATTTATAAATTTATCACTTGACATGGTAGTGATAATGTAAGGGAATCAAATAACAGAGTGCATAAGACTCATAGTTATGAATTGAAATTATAAATTTTAAAGCGTGTTGAGAAAGGTGAAAGCCAAGCTGAAATCGCACGATCGTTGGGAATGTGTCCTTAAACTATTAGCACTTATGTGAAACGGAGAAAATTCTAGAAGATGTGATAAATTCACGTAATTTGATAACAACAATAAACAGTCCTATGCGCGGTGTTGTGATTCCTAAAATGGAAAAACTTTTAAAACTTTGGGTAGATGATCAGTGTCAGAAACATACTGAAAGCCATAATGAAATTGTACGATCGTTGGGAATATGTCAACTATTAGCACTTATGTGAAACAGAAGGAAAAAATTCTAGAACGTGATAAATTCAGGTAATTTGATAACAACAGTTCCCCACCCAATAGCTCCTCTTCTTCCAACTAAAATCTTCCATCTTCTCAATTAATAAACCAAGTCCAGTAAGCACAGTTGAAAAAGATTTAAGTTATGAAAATATTTTTAATTTTATTGTTTCTTTATTCTTAAGTTATTTTGTGCTTTTTTAATAACTTTTATATTAATTTCGCTGCGATAAATAGTTGTATGTATAGATAGATATACGCAGGTATGTTATCAAGCTCGCGTGAGTCGTTTGTAACAAATGACTCGCGTGATTCGGACCGGGCTGTCTGTACAGCATATTGCATACATCTATATTTGAAGTTCAAAACAAAAATTTATTTTTTCCTTTTTAGGGCAAAAAATAAGTTATACATTTAAAATATTTATTATATAATTTATTCATAATTTAATATTTTTGTATTAACATATTAGTAATGTTATTTTATCTTTATAGAACGTGAGGGGAGACTTTTACCCGAGATGCGGGAACGTATCCCCCGATTATAACATGCAAGTATATGGAAAAACGGCGTTCGACACTCGACTATTCGAGATTCGAACACGTTTTCAGGAACGCATTCCCAACGAGACTCGGGAGTCACCTGTATTTCGAATTTTTAAGCATATCTGAAAATTTTTCCTTAATTTTGGTTGCAAGGAGCTCAATTATTTCATTCTGAGTTTTTTCACCAATATAATGCCGGACTTGGTCCCCCTCCCCGTCCTCCCCCTACACTGCCATAGTTTTTTGCGTTTTAATTTACAATTATATTAAATCTATGTTTATTCTGAGTCGATAGATACCCATATCGCCTATATCTGATAAAGTTTACTTGCCCCCCCCTCCCCGTCCTCTTCCCCTACACCGCCAGTGTTTTCCATTTTAATTTACGATTTTATTAAATCTATGTTTAATTTCGAGTTGATAAATACCCATATCGCCTATATCTGATAAAGTTTAGTTGTCCCCTTTCCCTTTTTTCCCCCCCTTCCCTTTCTTCCCCCCTTCCCTTTCTTACCCCCTTCCCTTTCTTCCCCCCCCCCCTCCCTCCCTCCCCAATTCCTCTGGACGAAAAGTCTTTCGACGAAATGTCTGTGAACCCTATATACATATGTATTTATATATATTTACATATAACCTTTATTTTATATGCTTAATAGAAGTACTTTCTGCTTCTGTGATAGAGTTATGATGTGAGAGTAAAATAGAAATACTTTTTATTTTTAAATTCATTAAAAAATCTAAATTTATAGAAAAATTATTTTCGGTAGAATATTTCACGGAACACTTAGCAATGCTATCAGAACTCCAGTGTTCTGCAGAGCACCAGTTGAAAAACACTGCATTAATGACTTGTAAAATTCTGCAAATAAAAATAATTATTTGAATTAATTTAATAAATGCAGATTGTTTATGTATAAAATGTGTCATGACGAGTGAGTGGTATAAAGTCTTTGTTTAGCGGTCTAACGGTTAAGCACATTGTACTGACGCTCATGTGGTAGGAGCCCCTAAAATCAGGAGGCCCTGGGCAGCTGCCTACTTTGCCCATTAGATAAAGTGGTCCTGGCCACATGGGGTAGAAAAATTAAATTAAATTACATAATTAATAATAAACATGAAATTAAAAACTTGATTAAAAGGTTTTAATTTTAATAATTTACATCATCATCAATTGTAATCATGTTTCATTTTATATATTGCAATTGGAATTTCTTGAATTTCATTTTTGGGTCTTCACAAATGACATTTATCAGAAGCGGCACAACTTATAAATAAACGTTCCTTAATTCACTTAAGTATATGCAAAACGACTTATGAGGTGATATATGGTGGGGAATTACTGCAATTCAGTGGAGCATCAATCTTAACCTTATTTTTGTTTTAAGTATGTATAGAGTAATTGTATTTGTAATTATTTGAGGTATTTCACAGAAAAGTTTTATCTTGATGTATCCAGCTTATATTACTGTTTACTGATATATTTCTTCTTTATTTTATGACATTATTACCTTATATTTAAAACTATTAGAAATACAGTTTGAAATATTGTCTTTGGTATTAAAGGAACATAAAAATCTTTTGCTTGTAGAGTCCTATTGCACTATTCCAATCTGTGATCAAGTCAAATAAAAATGTATGAAATATCAAAGAATAGAAAAAGTCAAATGTTTAATGGAAATAACATTAAGAACATTAAAAAGATGAACAGGATGGAGAGGTTTCATTGATAGCCCTCTGTGTGAACATCTAGGAAGACAAAAGAAAATGGAGGTGCTTGTGAAAATTTTGTGTCGAGGTGAGTAGTCTCGATTTTTTTAGTATAATTATATTGATATGAAAAATCTACTCAATTTTTTGGGTGGTTTTGCTGTCCCTATTTATCAATGAAATTTTCAGTTATATTAACTCCATCACTATATTTTAGTATGTCTGTCTGTCTGTCTGTCTATCCCTTTATGCACACCTACACTTCTCAACCAATTCCAAGAAAATTTGACATGATTGTAGGGGGGACTAAGATAGGGTGACCATATTCACGCAAGGGGAAAACAGGACATTTATCAGAATTTATTAGAAAAAAACAGGACAAAGCAGATATCTTTTATCAAAATTTGTTTTTTATGATGAACTTTTCAAACTTCAACAAGTTAGGAAAGTGTACAACGTATCACAAATGGACGCGTTTCGTGCAATGGAGTATTAGAAAGAAATTATATACCTGTAGGTAAGGGAAATAGCGTTTTAAAGTTCTTTTCTTCATCATAAATAATCCATTTTCTTCCTATTTAAAAATATTACATGCACACGTAAGGAAATTAAACGTTTGTTTGTGAGATTATGTTAGCAACAATAAAGAAGTAACCATGCAAGAAATTTTCTAAGTTCAACTCGATTTAAGACGTTTTTGTTTGATTTTCTCGAAAACGGCTACTTCTATGATAAAAATATATAGGAAAGGAAATACTCCTCTTTACCAGTTATACAACTTTTATTTGAAAAATATTTTGATATGAGCAATACTTTACGAGATTTGACGAAAATTTAATTTTTTGTCTCTAGTAAAGTGGTACCCCTGATTGGCGTACGTGATTCATTTTTGCGATTTTCTTATTATATTTGATTGAAAGTCCTTAATATCAAATTTCATAAAAATCCGTTCGGTAGAAGCCGAGAACGAACATGCGGACGGACGGACCGACCGACGATAATAGGCGCTCACGCTGTAAGCGAAACGCGCCTAAAAAAGGCATAATTTGAGTAGAATTCTGTATATATAACAAAATTTGAAATGTAATTAACAAGGTGACAAAATTTTATTTTGCCCAATCAGGTGTCCTGATTTGTGCTCATTAAATTGTTGAGCAGGGCAATTCAGGATTGGTGTTCCTTCATTGGTGAAATGGGTTCAACTTAAAAAATAGGACAGGTTTTCTACATACTCATAATAGGCAACTCATTTTCAAATGAAACATGATATGAAAGGTGACAAGATTTTCTTCAGGTAAAAGTAGGACGAAACAAAAGTTCACATGGTCCTAGTATAGATAATTTATTCACAAATAAATAACAAAGAAATGACTTCTGTCACTTATATAACAAAGAAATAAGACCTGTCAATTAATTTACAAATAAATAGCATAAAGAAATAATTTCTGTCACTGAACATCCTGTTAAACTAAAATCTTTTTAATATATATATTAGACAGTACGGGTATATTTCTCGCTGCCATGAATCTTTTTAGTATTTTTTCATTGCTGGAAACTAATGTCATAAATTCCTCACAGCTAACAATAAGATTGAAGTTGCATTTCACAATTAAACTGGCTTTCAAAGTTTCTAATTTAACCCTGCTTTCTCACTCATCCATATATCTTGAGGAATGAGAACACCCTCTCCACACAGGCATTGGTTCCAGGCAAAGATAGGCTTAATTCAACCAGAACAAGTACATTTTCAAATGGAACTGAATTACTTTTAAAATGTTGGAAATTTTCCAGCCATAGCTTTTCCACAGAGAGCTTTTCCTATTCCACTGCAAAAGCTTTTCTTCTGAACAATATGAATTTACTCTACTAATCTGATCAGATAAGAGAATTTCATTTAATTTTACATGGTTGAAAAATTTCCATAAAAATTATATACAATCTTGAACATCTTTCCGTCTAATTTGCTTTTTCAAAAAACACCAATCAAATACAACAAATTGATCAAATTGTTCTGACCACTCTGTTAGGTATTCTAAGCTAGTATTGTAGAATATTTTTGAGTACTTAAAAAAATACTTGGTTATATTATTATTGCTCTCTTCCAGTTTCCTCAGTATGCATCTAAAATGAATTGAGACAAAATCTAATTCTATTCTGGATTTCAATTTATGTTTTAAGTCATTAATTGCCTCAATTACTTCCATTACAGTAGCGTTTGAGTTTTCAATTCTTAAGATAGCTGTATGAAACAAAGCTGATTGTTCATGTATGAAAAGCAACCACAACTTGGCCCAAAATATTTCAAAATTATTGTGGGGCACTTTTTTGTTGACATAAAATATGACTTTAATGGTTCAAACAATGTTAGAATGTGGTCAATAGATGGCATCAAAGTCAGCCATCTGGTTTTGGAATAACCAAGTAACCTTTTATATTCAATGGAAGCTTCCTCGCAAAAACTTTTTAATGATTCTACTCTTACAGTAAATATATCAAAATGATGATAAATTTTGTAGACTATTGCCTCTATATCAATTGGCATTAAACATGCTGCTGTTTCCATTGCATTATGAGTTATGTGTGCAGAACATCCAATTCCAATCAATTTTTTTGTAACATTGCCTCTAATTTTCTGTAAATATTTTTCTCTTCTTTTCTCTTCACTCCTCCAAAATTCGTGTTTGTGTTATCTGCACTTAATGCAATAATTTTTCAGTAAGGGATTCATATTCAAAATTTCCATTACATGATTTGATATTACTTTACTTGTTTCTTCAGGGAGAGAAGCTAATTCTATTACAGCAAAACTCATTTATAACGATCACGCCTAAAACGAAATCTCGGCTATAACGAAGAAATATCTCGGTCCCTTGAACTCCATAAGGGCATTGGTTAAATTTCTCGGATGTAACGAACACGCATTTTACGAATTCTCGGCTGTAACGAACAAATGTTTGGTCCCATGGCAAAAAATGCCCCATATATAACGAATTTTGGCGAGCAGAGCGATAAGTAATGAATAGTTTCCGCCAGTTTGCCGCGCACTTGTTCGTAGAGGTCCCCATCCTCCATCTACCCCTTCCATACGAATTTCCACGCTCCTTTTGTTTTGAAATTGATATTAAAAATGTGAAATGTTTATGTAAATTAATGACCATAATAATAATATTAATTGGCCATTTAAAAAATCATATGTAATAGCAATCGAACATTTTACATGCCGCGAAGTTGATAAGCATCTCTTTGCATATGTAAGTACGGCATTGAAGTCTACTCACTGCAAATACAGTAAAAGCTGTGTTATCCAGCTATCTTGGGGATTGTGGAAAGCCGATTAGGAGAAATATCCGGTTAGGGGAGCGATTTTCGATTTTGACATCGCAAATTTAGCAATAACCAAACAGAATTGGGCTTAGGTTCACTGTCGTACTCCCCAAAGATGCATGGGGTTTGCATTTTCTATTTTAATTCTTCCACACGTAGTTAGATATAGACACTATTTACCCATTCTTATTTAATACGTTGCTATGCTTACATGCAAAACAAAAAGAAATTTGAAAAGTTTAGGGCGTCCGGGAAGTTTGGGGATTACGGCAGTGAACCTGTTCCCAAAATTGAATTTATTCGATTATATCTTTCTTATTTATCTTTATTTACTCTATTAGAAAAGGACGAAATTATTTAATTCTTCTGAACATTTCTGTGAAAACCAGTCATATAATATTTTATCCAGTTCCTCAATTTTTGGCTTATGAAGTGTATGATGTTTATTAATTGATTTACTCCTCTCAGAAGATGACACAAATTTCATTAATTTAGCCTTATGAGCCTTGATATCGTAGAGCATGGAAGATCCGATGTTGAATTCTTTTGCTATGGCTGCTCTATTTTTTCCTTTTTCAATTCGTTTGATCAGCTCCAGCTTTTGTGTTAGCGTTAAACCAACCTTTTCTCTCCTGTTCCTTTCTTTTAGGTATTTATTTTGATGCCATATTCAATGGATGGGTAATTTTTTAAATAATAAAAGGTGATAAAACTGGAAATTGTAGAAGTACACAAAACATCTAGACAATGCAAATGGCTTACGTAAACAAAAACGCCATGCTTACTCGGGGTCCCAGAACTATACACAGTAAATGCGTAATATATACATCTTATATTTTAAGTGAAAGTTGTGGTATTAAACATATACTATTCACACAAAAATTCATAAAAAAGGAAAAATAAATACAAAATGCATTGTATTTGTGTAATTGCTGGTATCTAAGGCTGGCCGGTTCTAAATAGCTGGATAGCACAGCTTTTACTGTATGTGTAATACACATACACATTGTGTATACGTGTTATATGCGTTGTATAGGCCAAAAACCATGTTTCTCGTATATAACGTAGTCACGCTTATAACGAAGCAATGAGTCAGTCCCCTCAAATACGTATTAAACGAGTTTTACTGTATTTTAATTTGGATTCCTGCCCTCACACTGAAATATCATACCAAAGTTGGAAACATTTTCACATTTTTATGGTTGGAGGCTATCAGTAAAAATTGTAACAAAAAATGGCATTATTCAAATCATGCCTTAAATCCACCATAGCAAATGGCAGAAAAATATTAGTAACGGTGGATTCACATTTCATTCTTGCGAATGAGAATTTCTTTTCGAATAGCTGTTGAATTATCCTGGATGTACAGTCCATGCTTCGGTAACTTTGGTGATGACGTACTGTGTGATAAGAAAATCACCTTCGGATATAGTACATTTTTTCTCGATATCTCCAAATGTTGTACTACATAAAAAGGATGTCAATTTCGATGAAGAGGCAGCAACATTTAAAGCTTGTTAGTGTTTACTGGTTTCAATGTGTCTGATTATAGATGTACGACCGCTGTTAGCGATCGAAAATTCAGTTACACGGTACACTTCACATCACTATTCAAATTAATTTTTTTAGCATTTACAATATACGGAAATTCTTTTTGTAATACTTTCTTGAACTGACATTTTCTTTTATTTGACATTTCATTATTAGGGAGGTAAGATGTGTAGAAACAATACGTGATGTGAATCTATAGAAGGAAAGCATTATATCATAAAATAAAATATGACTCCTGATACGACGTAAGTTGTCAAGAAAACCTGTAAGAAATATATCATACCAAGTTCACAGCTCTTTACTGCATTTGAGACATCTCGACTATCACCCCCATGCAGACATGATAAAAGCAGCGAATTATTGAAGTACCAGCTCCCTTTTCGATTCTGTTTTATTTTCAACAAAAGAGATTTTAGTTCTATATTCATATTTTGACATCTTGTTTGCCAAATTCATAAACATATGCGTACTATATGATAATATTTAAGAAAAAAGGATGCAGTAGGACATGATTTATAAAAGCAGGACAAAACAAGACGAAAATAAAAGCAGTACAGAGTTAAAAAAATAGGACTGTCCTGCCGAAAACAGGATGTCTGGTCATCACTCACTAAGAGGAAGGTCAACACAGGGTTTTAATGTCCGTTTGTCCACTTGATTCAAAATGGTGGCCAATTTAAACATTAAACTATGCTTATTTTCCAAGTCCTGTTATTGATTTGAATCAAATTTGGTATGATTATGGAGGGATAATTCATACATGATTTTTGTTTCTATTTTCTCTTTTTATTTAAAATGGCGGCCGATTGAATTCTTAAATCTAGGATTCCGATTGGATTTGAACCAAATTTCCCCGGACAACGCCGGGTATTTCTGCTAGTTTATATACAAAAGGGGACTCAAAAATATGCGTCCAGGTTATGTAGTAATTCGGGATTAAAATAAATATAGTTAAAACAATAAAAAGCAATAAAGATGGAGAGAGGGTAATGAATAATTTGTTATATTACATACATACAAAAACCAAGAAAAATAGTGGAAATCAACATGTTACGACCGGATTCCTGCATTTGATTTGAAAATCTTGAAAGTGAGGGTGTACAAATTAATTTTTTCTAGAGATAGTCTACCTCTCTTCGTGTGTGTGCGTGCGTGTGTATGTATGTGTGTATATATATATATATATGAGATAGAATAAAATTAAGAGATGTTTATTTAATTCATCGTTTTAATGACAGTACAATTTCATGCAGGAAAAAAACGCACCCAAGGCCACTGAGTCACTTTTTCAATAAGGACAAGCGACGAATATTTTCGCCGCTAAGTGATTATTTCTTAATAATAGTCTCAGCGCCTGAACAGGCAAACTTCCAATTCTGCGTGCCCTAAGAGTGTGAGACGTTAAAAATCGAGTTTTAGACGACGAGCGGAGAGCATAGAGGGTGGAGGCGTACTCTGCCAAGAAATCCATTCTCTCAGACGCAAGCAAGAAGGGCCTACCAAGGGAGATTGTATTGCAGGTGATGATCTATCGTCAAATGCAAACGGTCTGCGTCTCTTCTACTGAGACTTCGGTCCAGACACATCAAGGAACACAACTTTCATACTTTTAAAACGAGAGTTCACATTTTCGACGCGCTTCTGTGATCCCAAGAAATGTACCAGAAAACAGAACGCATGTATCGCTTGTCAGGAATTTCGTGTGGCACGGGAAATGTTTTAAGCGGTGTAAGAGAGATATTTTTAGTCGGTATCGTTACACGTCCAGAGGACTTTCTTCTCGGTGTGAATCACAGTACAATTAAGTTAACCAGGTGTAACAGTAAAAGTTGCCTTAAACCGCAGCGGTCACGGTAAGTGGTGCGTGCCTACGACCTGGAGACGCTCTCGCATGTGACTATCTGATGGAGTTATCCGTTCTCTTCGGGATTATGATAGATTTGAGCGTGCTGTAAGGTTTGAATAGGTTTTATTTGGAGGTCGGATTTTTATTCATAAATTTATGAAATTGTATTCCAAGAAACAGCCTTTGAAAAAGTGGAACCAATAGATTCAAAGACATTAATAAGTTGCCGTTGGTCGCATACCCACTAATGACGATTAGGGTGTAGACCAGGGATGTGCAATCTTTTTACATGGAGGGCAGCATTCATACATATGAGTGCTTTGGCGGACCTTATAAGAGATCGCGACAGCCTCGGCAGGCCGAATGAGAGTCTACATCGGAATTTACTAAAAAAATAATTGTTTTTTTAAAATGAAAATCAAGTATAACCATTTTTTTTAGCGTTCATAATTCACCACGATAGATTTTATGGCAACAGTTGTATTTAAAAATATACGAAGTTATCTGTATTGAATATCACGGACCACATCTTCATCAAAGCTTCGCAGCAGGGGCGGATCCAGAAACTTCTCAAGGGGGGGGGGGGGGGCGATCGCCCCTCCACCTATCGAATCCGCCCCTGCGCCAACTGCCCTATATTTTGGTAATACCTACCCCTATCAGAATCCTTCTTTCCCTTGCTATGCAAACCTAATCTGCGGCGTATAATTGAGGATTTTTGCGCGGAATGAATTTAAGAAAGCGCCCAGTGGAGTGCAATGGGGTTATCTAAGGAGGGGGCAATCGCCCCCCCTCCCCCTGGATCCGCCACTGCTTCGCGGGTCGCATAAAATGCTCTCACAGGCCGTCAGTTGCACGCCCCTAGTGTAGACCTTTGTCGTGGGATAATTCACAATGCCGGATCTATCAATGTGACGGTGAATTCGTCATCAACCCAGAGGTGTCCAAACTTTTCGGCTCGAGGGCAACATAATCCATTGCTGCACTCATCGAGGGCCAGATAGCCCACTTCCATCCTCTTCGCGCACCACACCCAGTCGAAAATAGAGTTGAAGAATAACTTAAGAGCAGCGGTTCCCAAATTTTGGTACCACTAGTGGTACGCGAAACTTCTACCAGTGGTACGCGAGTTAAGTGCTAGCATTCATTACTACATTCATACTTACCCAGTGCTATGTGGTACGGAGAAATTTTGTCACTTTTTCGTTGGTACGCGAAAAAAAGTTTGGGGACCACTGATTTGGAGAATTCTAAGGGTTTAGTCTGGTTGAGTATTGCCTTACTTGTTCAAATTTATTTATCTATATTAGGAATAGAGAGGTAAGGGACATATATTGTTTTTATAATTTTATATTTTCATTTTGTTGCATTGTGCCCTTCAATTTTTAAACTCATTACGGGTCGAAGTTTGGGTACACTGATATAGACCGTCCCATAACTCAGAAAGAAGCTTCTTCTCAGGGGTGGACCTCAGTTAACAGATCCGTTATGTACAACAGCCATTAAAAGGTTGAGGAATCCAGATGCGCATTTCGGCTGCAAAGCAGCCGTCATCAGTATCGATTTTTCCTATGGTAGATTTTAAAAGAATTGCCACTGATGGCGGCTTTTTGCCGAAATGCGGATCTGGTTAAAGGCTGTCGTAGGAATGCCTTCTAAATTTTTATCTAAATCGAACATGAAGGTTTGTTTTTACGATGAAGCAACCAACTTTCTCTCGCTTAGGAATTTCTCCGTCTTATCTTAAGCAAAACACTCCCTCGACGCGTGTTACACACCACCTACGCGAATACCTCTGTAGACACCGAATCAGTCGCGAGTCATTTCCTCCAAAGAGAGGAGAGTCGGTCGTTAAAACGCTTCGCTTGTACACTATACATTCGTCCTTTCTAAATTTGACTTGCGCATCTTTCGTAATATCTCGCTCCAGAAGTAGATGCATCGAATATCTCGTCGCGGTGGCAACCGTGACGTTTCCTGATGAATTCCATCACAGTTGCATTTACGGTTTCCCTGAAGGAGTAAAGGGAAACTGGATGCGTGCGAAGGACGGTTATCGCCAGGAAACGTGGGATGCGCCATCACGCGGCGGTTGCTCGCAATATTCTTTGGCGCGCTTCTGGAAGACAGGTACGCTTTCCGCCCAGAGTCATCCTCCCTGTGTGTGTATATATATTTTTCTTTTTCTCGTGAGGTTGGGTTATGTTTTCTTCCTGCAGTAGCCAGGTTGGAGAAACCAGATGCGCATTTCGGCTCCAAGCCAGCCGTCGTCAGTGGTTATTCCACTTAGAGTCTCCAGTACAGCAGCGACCCGGGGGGGGGGGGGAGGGCGGGGGGGGGGGCGGTTAGATTTAGGAGGCCCTGCAGGTCCATATATAACTCTATATTATATTAAACAGCGAATTATGAAGGTCCCCAAAAATTATTTTCTTAAGGGGTCGAATGTCTGTAGTTGCGCCACTGCTTCAGTGGGTAATCACCATTAATGATGGCATCCTTGTAGCCTAAATGAGTACAGTAAACTCCCGGTTTACGAACACCATGCGTTCCTGAAAAGTAGTTCGTAAACCGACATTTCGTAATTCGGGAGAGATTTTCCCATTAATTCAGTTTTTCTTCCTACACGTGCAAAAAAAAGAACGGAAGAAATTGTAATTGATTTTAACAAATGCATTTAAATCATAACTTATTCATTCGTTGAATTTGGCATAATTTTCCACATTAAGCGGAGGACCGGGGTTGAGCTCTTACGGGTCCGAGAGCAGATTAGCAGGTGTGATGATGTGGAAGAAGGTGCACATCTTTCAATATTTATATCAGAAGAGTGGTGCTGCATATGAATGAAAAATGCATCCAAGGAAGTCTGATTTGAACGCCGTTTCATTTTTTCATATATATTGCGGCGGTTCTTTTGAAGTCGTAAGTCGAATTTGTCGTGTAAAAATTCTTGTAAGACCGAAAGTTCGTAAACAGAATGTTCGTAAATCGGGAGTTTACTGTATATCTCAACCTTTTTTATGGATATTGTGGCTAGTTTTTTTATCACTTGGACTCCAACCATAATAAGAACTCAACCATTCTTCTATGAAGCATTTAAAAAAGAGCCCTCTACTATCGACGAATCACAACTGCTTTGTAGCCGAAATGGTTTTCCTAACATTTGTATGGGTATTTGAGAAACATATTTTTTCAATTTGCTTTTGTCTATAAGGTGAGATTGATAATTATTTCTTGAATACGAAAGTTTAAAAGCTATAAGTGATTTCATCCGTATAAAGTCGAACGTGAAATGGTTTGCTTAAAGTTCTTTAAACTTGGCAAGCGAAAAAAACAAAACTTTTTTGCCTTTAGTCCTTAATTTCAAATTTTCTTTCTTAAGTTTTAAAGTTCCAAGAAAATTTAACGCTAACAATACACCAACTTCCGCTGAATAAAGGCTTTAACTCCAGTATTTGTTAAATAAATCGTTAGGGGATTTCTCCGACAAGGTCGTCGTCATCACTGATAATTCATCTGTCGTCGGTTCTTATTTCGTTACGCGTTCGGCGAATATACTCTGGAAAATACTAACTTCCATTAATTTTGTGGATATAGACAGGGCCGACTCTCTCTCTCTCTCTAAAAAATATTTGTCGTGCTTATAAAGTACACGAATTTAATAAAATATTTAAAATATGTAAGTGATATGATGAGAAAGATTGCTTTATTTATAAAAATTTACTATTAACAATTTTTGACGTGTAAGAAGCCCCGCGCGCACACTGCACTGGACTCCGCGATTTTCTTAGCCGACTCTGGCTATAGAGTTTATAAATGTAAGTTATTCAAAAGAATTAATGAACTATGGATAATCCTGCTTCGTTACACTGATTCACAGAATTTTGTATCGACGGGCGATTTTTACGAGCAAGAAGGTCTTTGGAATTATAAAATCAGGAAGGGAGAATTTGTCTGGTTCCTGAGATTCCAGAGAACTTACATATAGATATAGTTGTCTAGGGCGCATAGGGACGCAAATAATGACAACAGCCTTGAAGTATAAATTTTTATATTATAGAATTTATTTTATTTCAACCTTGTTAATAAACTACTGTTTTGAGAGGTAAAATCGTGTATTGCATACATTAATTAGGAGAGGGGTTTAATTTTCAAACCTAGGGCGCAAAAATACCTTGTCCCGTTCCTGATAGTTGGCAACATTTTTTAATTAAATAGGATAATAAAATACGAAATTTTTTCCAGGAAAGACAATGCAGTGTGTGTGCGTGCGTGTGTGTGTGTGTAGGGCAACTAGGTGTTAAGGAAACCCAGTGAGCCTTACCGGAAGTACAGCCGCTGGGGTGTTGGAGAGAGACATTTGTAGAGGTTAGAGCTTTCTGGATGATCCCTTCGTCAGCACAAGAGAGACACAAAATATATATATATATATATATATATGTTACGCAAGCGAGGACGACCGCCACGAGAAGTGCTACCAGAAGCGGGACGGAGAAGGAGAGTACTAAGAGATCACGTGACGCGAGAGAGAAGAGTGTGTGACGGGACTCGTGGTAGTGTGGGCCGTGTGTTGGCTCGTGGAAGAGCTTCTGCTGGAGAGCAGAATGCTGGTGTAATTCGGGTTTAAATAAAGTTGGAGTCCCTTGGACGTGTTGTGTTATTTCGGGTGTGCCTCCCCGAGAAGGAAGTTGGAGGGTGGTGTAGTGTTTTTCTGACAGAGCAGCGGCGGGATCGGGATCAGATAAGGATAAGAAGATCAAAAACCAGTTTTCGGAAAAGAGCACGTCGTGAGAGAGCCGACTGTTTGCCGATGAAGACTGTACCCCTCCGTAAGTACGTGAAAGAAAAGTGATTCCCGAGTGAACAATACCCCAAGTATAACTAGGGTTGTGAGCGTCGAAACAGACCTAAAAAAAAGCGAAATTAGCAACAAAAAAAAGCGACCGCATGGCGTTTAGTGGGGAACCGGAAATGACGTATCCAGTGGCGGGAACAGGAGTAAGCGAGGCGTTCTTGACGCGAGCAGCGAGCTTTCCTGAGCTACCGAGAGCGATGTCGACGCCCTCTGTGACCCGACCAAAGAACCACTTAGCGCCTAGGGCGAGCGATAACGACATTGAACGTGAGATTCTACGACGAGAAAGACAGTTGCTGGAGAGAGAGCGCGCGTTGTTAGACCGCGAAAGAGAAATAATGGAAGCGGGACATTGTAGTACGATGGCGACAACTGTAGTTGCTCACCGAGACATGGCGGAAAGATTGTTGCCCGAGTTTGACGCGTCGACGACCTTAGGATTTACCGCCGAACAGTGGGTGCGGCGAGTGGAAGGGGTCGCTTCCGCGTATTCGTGGGACAATTCCGTATTGCTTACTCATGCGGTGAATAAGCTGAAAGGAGTAGCTAAATTGTGGTTAAATAGTGTCGCGGAAGAAGTGTATTCTTGGGAGACTTTTAAAGAAAGGTTACTTTATAGCTTCCCATCAACAGCTGATCAGGCCGATGTCCACATGAGTCTCACGAAGAGGAAGAAGCAGCGCGACGAAACCTATGAGTCATACGTGTATGCCATGAAAGCGATAGCGCGACGAGGTGACATAGATAAAGAATCCTTGATTAAATACATTTTGAACGGCTTAGGTGACAAGGAATTAGTAAGGTCGCTGGCTTTGTGTGAGTTCAAAGATGTTGAAGGGTTACTGCTCAAGATAAAGCGCTATGAAAGTATTACAGAAAGAGCGAGATTAGGTGAAAGACAGTTTTTAGCTAACCGTTATAGTGGCCCAATTGAACCGCCAAACGAAGGTAATGTGGTGAGGAGAAATAAGCAGACAACGCAGGCGAGGTGTTATAATTGTAACGGCCAGGGACACATGGCTAAGGATTGCCCAGAACGACAGCAGAGCAGGCGATGTTTCCGATGCAATAAAGAGGGACACATGATGAAGGAATGCCCTCAGGGAACCCAAGTTAATAGACAGAATTTGGAAATGAAAAGGCGAGTCCAAAGAATTTCGGTGCCGAACGACCAAATTAAAGACGAATATTATAAATGGATAAAGGTTAATGATGAACAAGTTGTTGGGTTCATTGATTTAGGGAGCGATGTTGTGACCATGAGGCAAGATGTCGCTGAACAGCTAGGTGTAGAATACTTTGCGAGTCAAAAAAGTCTGATTGGATTCGGCTGTGGGAAAAGTAACGAAATAGGCTCCAAACAGTTAACCCTTGTTGTGGACGACGTAAGCATTGAGGTAGAAGTGCTTGTGGTCCCAAACTGTTCGCAAGACGATGCCATAATTCTAGGACGAAGCGCCCTAGACCAATCGGGGATTCGAGTTGAGAAGAGCTATCAGAAACTTGTAATTAGGAGAGAGACTGATGGGCAGGAGGAAGAAAGTAACTTCGAAGCCAAAGTTCGAAATGTCAAAGAGAGGGCCGGGATAGAAATGGAAGAAATAAATTTGAATAACGACCTGTCTGAAGAGGAGAAGGATGCGGTATACGAAATGGTGAATGAGTATCGAGAATGTTTTGCGAAAAATTTGAGTGAACTGGGTACAGTAGAGTCTGCCAGTTTCGAGATAGAATTGTTGGATAACCACCCTGTGAATTTAAGACCGTATCGCCTACCGTACGCCCAAAGAGCGACTATGCAAAAGGCAGTCGATGAGTTAATGAAAATGGGTATCGTGCAGGAGTCGACATCAGAATACGCAAGCCCAGCATTGTTAGTGAAGAAAGCTAACGGAGAAGACCGGCTGTGCGTCGATTACAGAGCATTGAATTTGAAGACGAAAAAAATAAAATTCCCCATGCCAGCCATTGAGGAACAATTAGACGCGCTTGCAGGAAACAGTTATTTTACCATTTTAGACTTGGCGTCGGGATACTATCAAATCCCTGTAGCCCCAGAGACGAGACCCTTGACAGCTTTTGTCACCTCAAGTGGACTGTACGAGTTCACAAAAATGCCTTTCGGAGTAGTAAACGCACCTGCAGTGTTTAATCAAGTGATGAAAAGGGTAGTGCGAATGACAAAACCAGGAGAGGTCCTAGTCTATATGGATGATCTGTTGATACCCAGCAAAACGGTGAAGGAAGGGTTAGAGAGATTAGAAAGACTGTTGCAAGTACTGAAGAAATTGGGGCTAGCGCTAAAAGTATCAAAATGTGAATTTTTCAAAACTAAAGTAGACTATTTGGGCTTTGAAATAACCAAAGATGGGATCCGACCAGGCGAGAGAAAAATTCAGGCAGTTAAAGAATTTCGAAGGCCGGAGAATGTTCACGAAGTGCGACAATTTATTGGTTTGACGAGCTTCTTTAGAAGATTTGTATTAGGATTCGCTACGTTAAGCAAGCCGTTAACGCTCTTGACGAAGAGAGATACGGCATTCGAGTGGACAGAGAAACAAGAAAACGCATTTCAAGAGCTGAAGAAAAGATTAATCGAGCGTCCGGCACTTGCGTTGTTTGATGTAAATGCCGAACATGAAGTTCACACTGACGCCAGTAAGAATGGACTAGCGGGGATTATCTTACAGCGCCGAGAAGGAGAATCTCAAAAACCTGTGGCATATTATAGCCGACAGACGACAGATCTAGAGAAGAACTATCACAGTTATGAGCTAGAAGCGTTGGCAGTAGTTGAAGCCGTAGACAAATTTCGAATGTATTTATTGAACAGACCCTTCAAGGTTGTTACTGACTGTAATGCTTTAAAGACCACCATGTCCAAGAAAGAATTGTTACCGCGGATAGCGAGGTGGTGGCTTCGATTACAAGAGTATGATTTCACGATCGAGTACCGACCAGGACGCAACATGAGTCACGTTGATGCCCTCAGTCGAAATCCCGTGGGAGATTCCGAGGAACCGGATACAGCAGACTTGAAAATCTTCACGTTGCGAATAAATCAGGATGATTGGTTACTAACGATGCAGCTGCAGGATGTAGCTATCCAGAAAATACATCGTACCTTACAGCAACCTGCGGTCGCCAATGAGGATAGGCAGATCCACACAGACTATGTGCTGAAAGACAACCGTGTCTGTAGAAAGGTAGACGGTGGGGTCCGTTGGGTTGTGCCTAAGAACTCTATTTGGCGCATTCTAAAGGGAAGTCATGATGACATGGGACATTACGCAGAAGAGAAAACCCTAGAACACGTGAAGAGATATTTTTGGTTTCCGAAGATGAGAAGAAGGGTAAAGAAATATATTGCAGCTTGCATTGAGTGTGCTTATCATAAGAGACCGGGAGGTAAAAAAGAGGGGCAGTTGCACAGTTTAGAGCGTGTAGCCATCCCATTTCACACAGTTCACGTGGACCACTTAGGGCCATTCCCAAGAAGTAAAAGGGGCAACGAGTATGTTCTCGTGTATCAAGACAACTTTACAAAGTTCATCCTACTAAAGGCAGTGAAAACCACAAAAACCAAACCAGTGTGCGAAGCTATCAGTGAGATTACGAGCTTATTTGGGTGTCCTGAGCGTTTAATTACAGATCGAGGTACGGCATTTACAGCGAAGGAATTTGAAGAATTATGCGAAAGAAACCAGATAAAGCATATAAAGAATGCGACTGCTACCCCTCGAGCAAATGGACAAGTAGAGCGATCAAACGCATCCATTACAAACGCCATATCCACTATGTATGCACAAGAGGATGGAGGCGACTGGGACACGAATTTGAGAAACATCCAATTCGCCATGAATTCTATGTCAAATAAAACTACTGAGAAGAGCGCTTATGAGCTATTGTTTGCTTATAACCCAAGGAATTCATTGCAAAACCGTGTTATATTGGCGTTGCAAGAAAGCGAGCTCGATGAGACTAGAGAGACCTTAGGCGAAGCAAGGGAAAAAGCGTTAGTAAAGATATCAGAGACGCAGAAAAAACAGAAGGAGCGTTACGATCAAAGACATAAGGTGCCGAGAGTGTACCAAAAGGGAGATTTAGTCATCGTAGAACGAGAAGCGCAAGCGACAGGGTGTTCGCGAAAATTAGCTCCGAAATTTAAGGGTCCGTATCTTGTCTCAGAAGTGCTAGCGCGAGATAGGTATTCTCTCATGGATATACCAGGGGCAAAGAGGACACAGCGAGCGTTCAATTCCGTGTTTAGTGCAGACCGAATGAAACCCTGGTGTAAGCCCCCCCAAGGCGAAGTAGGAGATGACCAGACCGACGAGAGCCAGGACGAGGGAGATGACGACCAGGCCGCGGACAGCAGAGGGAAAGAAGACGAGAAGCGGATGGAGAACGGCGCGAGCGCCAGAGGAGCAGTTCAACCGGAGGCAGACCGGACCGGGACCGAGGACGGCCCCGATGTCAGGAAAGGCCGACTGTTACGCAAGCGAGGACGACCGCCACGAGAAGTGCTACCAGAAGCGGGACGGAGAAGGAGAGTACTAAGAGATCACGTGACGCGAGAGAGAAGAGTGTGTGACGGGACTCGTAGTAGTGTGGGCCGTGTGTTGGCTCGTGGAAGAGCTTCTGCTGGAGAGCAGAATGCTGGTGTAATTCGGGTTTAAATAAAGTTGGAGTCCCTTGGACGTGTTGTGTTATTTCGGGTGTGCCTCCCCGAGGAGGAAGTTGGAGAGTGGTGTAGTGTTTCCTGACATATATATATATATATATATATATATATATATATATATATATATATATATACACACACACACGTATTAAGATTTTTAAATAATTTAATAATCTCAGAATTGTATGAAAATTCCTAAAAAATTAAACACATTAGCAATGCTAATGTATTAGCATCACGAAATTTCGAGCAAATGACGCATTTTTTTATGTTTGATGTTTCACGCTTTTCACTTCTTCCACCTGCAATTTTTGGCGGCGACCTTATTTAGTCCGCGAAAGAATGGGTAGCATCAGCATATACGGACTACTTTTAGAATACAATAGCTCTAGGATAGCGATAGTCAGATTTACAAGATTTGAAATGGTTAGGCCCCTTTGGTAAACACGCTTGGCCTTCGCACTCTTATCTGACCCAAATTCGTGTCCGAAGCAATAAACGAACGGATTTGTTTGACTTTAGCAGTTCTCCCTTTTGGTTGACTGTGTTAACTCGAGAGTAAGAGAGATTATGGATCGAGGACGCTTTGGATCCTGATGATCGTCATTCCACGCCACCAGCGAAGCATATTATTCATTCCACCGCGCTTACCTTTTCATCCAACCCATTCGTCATAAATGAAAACTTTTCTTCGCGATAGACGTGGGATCCGAAAGTACGGATATTTTCGAAATTTATTTTTTTAACCGCGTACCAACAGAAATCCCATTCAGTATTTGATTCGTAATGTGTCATGACAGTTCTCTTATATTCCTATATTTTCGCTGTCACGGTGACCGTCGTCTCGGTTCGCATGTAACCTCTACATCTTATCGATTTCGATTGGAGAGGATCTCGAATGCCGAAAAGGCGTGTACTTTGATATTTGTTTTAGGGAAAACCTGAAATTTTCACCTTCATCTCCATGATATATATATATATATATATATATATATGTATGTATTTATATGAGAAATTCGGATTACAATGGAGCCAGCTTTGCGTTTCCGTTATTTTTTCGTGTAAGTATATACCTAATTATATTTACAGGATGATATGTAGATGAAATAGCAACTCAGATATGTTATCATTGACATGAATGTTATAGCAAAAAATTTCAGTAATTGCCGCCTTTATTTATACACATTTACAGGCAGTGCTTTAGTACATAAGAAAATGTACGAATCCGCGTAAAATAACCTCCTTCCAACGTCTGGTATATGGTTCTCTTAAAAAAATTATGTTAGCCAGACCTAGCATAAAAATGTCGAGTTATTTAAATCCTTTTGAGATCTTTTAAGGAAATAAATGAGTGACTTTAACCCTTTAATTCGGGGGTTCCCAACCTTTTCGATGTGACGAGCACCAAGTTGTATCCTAGAATATCAAGCGAGCACAAAGTTGCATCATAGAATATCGAAAGAGCACCACTACACTTCCGCAAGAGTAGTAATGATCTAATATATAAAATTGACGTCGTCGTCGTCGGTGGGAAATCGGAACTCTGTAATGCTATTTATTTTTAACAAATTTTCAGAGTAGCTAGAAGATTGTCATTTGGTAGGAATGTTCGGTTCTTAAAGTAGAAGCCATTTACGAAAAAAAAATTCCAAAGTCGACCCTGAGTCGATTCCTGAGAATGATTTCCATTCCTCATAAGATAACATGGAAAAATCGGTATTTCGTCCTGCAACCTTAATTTATTTTGCTTAGTAACTTAGTTCCACCTAAGTTGTGTAATGGAACCAGGCTTTTTATAAAAAAACTAATGCCAAATGTTATAGAAGCAACAATTCTTACAGGATGTGCAAAGGTAGAGGAAATTTTCATCCCCAGGATTCCAGTAATTCCAACAGATATACCAATTGAATTTCGTCGCCTTCAGTTTCCAATACGATTATCGTTTGCTATGACAATCAACAAAGCTCAAGGCCAGTCTTTAAAGCTGGCTGGCATTAATTTGGAAAATCAATGTTTTTCTCATGGCTAACTCTATGTTGCATGTTCACGTGTTTGATCAAGCAAAAATTTGTTTATTTATGCTAATGAAGTAAAAACAAAAATATTGTTTACAAGCAAGCGTTGAAATAAACAGTAAAACATATTTTTCTAATTTATAATGCCTTCATCCTTTGGTAAAAAATGCGCAAAAGGTGAAATGATTGTACTACCATATAATACATAATTTTATTCGCCAAAGACGTCTGGCATAACCCGGATATCGCCGGGTACTTTCAGCTAGTAATGAATAAAATCAAACCAACATCAAAGTTATTCTGAATGTTCTTGAATACGTTTAAAAAGAAACCAACCCGGCAAATTAAATCATTGGTCCTAAGAAATGGAATATTAACCACCGTAGAAAAGCACGGATAGGCTGTCGAAGAGCACCATCCGACTTCCAAAGAGCACAGCGGTGCTCGCGAGCACCAGGTTGGAAACTCCTGCTTTAATTGATTGTTGGTGTGCACTCGACTCCCTCTAGTGCCGATGAGAGTTAATCACAGTTGCTTTATAGCGATGCTAGTATAGCTAAATATTTTTAAAGACGAATTTTTCTTACGTCTCCCAGGTACTCTGCGTAGTCCGCGAAGAGAAACGATCCTAAATGAAGACTATCCGTCCGAAGAAACTTTATGCGACGCTCGTAACAGTTATTAAGAAGTAGTATGCGTGGGATTTGAACTTCAGGTGAGATTGTTCCCATTCCGAGTTCGTCTCGTGTCTCTCACTGCTCACTTTCGCATAAACTTGGCCTTGGCACAATCCAGAGCTTTTTGATAATGACCTGCTAAAAAATTTATAAAAAAAAACAAGGATTGACGACCTACTTATTCCCTCATAACCATTATCCCACCTGGCTCACCTCCTGGGGGATATTTTTCGACCTCATCCTTTTCGCCCGCTCGCCTCCTCCGCTCATTCGGATTCGCTCTTCGCTACGGAAATAGACGACGGGATTGAAAGAACCGGCAGTCTCGATTTTCTTATAATAACGCGGTTATAAACATGGGGCCGATGAAAGTATGCTGATTTGTGTTTCTGAGTAAACCTCCGCGATACGGGAGGGTCTTCTACGATTTCGAATTTTCTGGTTTAAGATTTTACGCAGCAAGTTAATGATGCGTACCCCTTCCGGTCAAAAAAAAAACATCATTAAAAGGAGATTTGAAAGTTCGATGAAAGAAATGTTACGCTAATGCATCAATTAAATAAAATTTGTCTTCATATTTGCTCTACAAATCGATCCTTGGTCTGATTTTTCTAGCACGGAAGGCAGAAACAATTTTTGTTTTGGCCGATCGGTTGATCGTTGAGTATGTTTTGTTGTACCGAGGACAAAGAAAAAAATAATTTAGATTCAATCAGCAAATAAACTAGGAACTAATCGCTTTAGGCCCAACTTTCAGCTATGGAAAAGAAACAACTTATTCACAAATTTCACTTTTAAATAATGCACCTGAGGGTGATGCAGTGCAATGAAACGTAGTTCGTATTAAAGTGAAATTTTCAAAAGAGCAATTTGTTTCCTTTCTATATCTGAAATAAATTAGAGGTGGAAAATACATCCGAAGACGAAATTTAAAATTTAAAAAATGGTAAATCAGAAAATACACAATGTAACAGCATAATATGTTGTTTAACGCAAATATTTTTGTGGTTATTGTGTCTTATAATTTTTTTTTTCGAGTCATTATCCTCAGAGCTATGATAGCGTTTCAACACGTGTAACATTACTATTTTCAAAGTGAAACTCAATTCTGTCAAATTATTTAACTTGAAAACTTCGTCGGAAAGGTTTCATAATCATAATTTTGTTTTCAAAATATAAAATTGCTTTAATATAAATTGTACTTATTATCAGAGGTCGCTTTTTAATTTAAGCCTCGCGTTATTATTAACCAAGAAAGGTTTCACTTCGTAGAACGTCATTATACTAATTAAATCAGTCTCACTATGTACATTTCGTCTGATGATGAAGTTGTTAATGTGAAACCTGTCTCGAATATAAATTAAAGTGAAAATTTACGTAAGCTTCATGGGCACACCATAGGCACCCCATAGACTTTTCTCTTAAAGCTTTGGTGCTGTTTCACTGAATAAAATTAATATTTTATTAAACAATATTATTTTCTAAAACATGGGATCGTGTATTGTTATTAAACATTCTCTTGTATTTATTTAAAGTTTTGACCCTCTTTACTACAAAAGTTGTAATAAATAAATCACCGTGGACGTTTAATAACTATTATTTTTATATCCTTAGCTTCCGAATCGAGTTAGAGAGAGAGGTTTTGAGTGGAATCGCCATTTCACGGTCTCATCCGGTCTCAAATTTAAAGGCGGCATTAAAAACATGCTTTCGACTACCATATTATTTTTTCTTTTTGAAAGCCATCTCAACACCCGTTTGCGGAAGCAAACATTTTCAGTTTTCACCTAGGTGACTTATTTATCGCAAGATCTCTTTTTTCCTCTCCAGTGAATAGTTTGTTGCCTCGCGGATGAAAAGCGGCCGGGGATCGCCCCGAGAAAGGAGAAACAATGCCACTCGCATCCACACAGCTGTTGTCGCTATGCTCCGAGATGAGTTTCAGACGTGGAGTTCGCCGTGGCGCTGACGTACGCCTGACTCATAATGAATGAGGTTAGTTCGTGTTATTATTGACTACATCCTCCAAAAGTCATTACATTAAGAGAGGAAGGGAGGGGATGCGGAAATTGTTTCGGAGTACGCTTTTAAGCTTCAAGGTCTACTGCCAATAGGGTGAAAAAAAAAACCCTAACACGGTTATCTCTCAAATTAGAATTTATTTTTACACCTTTGGTAACGTAGAACATTTTAAATAAACGTTTAAAAAAAGTTTTGATTTACCGGATCGTCAGTGACGAATAGGAGGCGTGTATGAAATTTACCGCGCATTTATCACGCGCGCAAAATTTTTTTTAGCACGTCGGTAGCAGAGAATGAGATATTAGGATGCTTTGATGAGAGGCGGGGATCATACGTTAGGCAGAATCGGTTTATTTAAGTGGGAAAAACAACTTTCATTTTTAAAATGGCGCGAATGAAACCGAGCGCGCTTTTTTTTAGCGGCCTCTTTCGCTCGGTCGATAACGCGTGGTTTTTTTTTCATTTTTTTAAATAATCGAAGGCCGCGTTTCGCGCGCGCACGAGTTCGAGTCCCTTTGTTGGTAAGAAGAAAGAAAATTGATTGCCTGGTATTCCCGGCCTAGGGAGCTAACGATGCCTACTCCATTATTAACCCATTAGCGCCGGGTAAATCCCGGTATTCCGAACTCCGGGAATTGTTAAACGCGTTCGCGATTCCTCGCGAAAACGTCGCTACTGCGCAGCTCCTGCTTCCATTATCGTCAGCAACTCGGCCCACGCCCTTTCCTCCCCCCCCCCCCTCCTTTCCCCGTCTTCACGTTTTCCCGCCCCCGTAACCCTTTCAAGGGGATGGATGGGGCACGAACGCACCTCCCGCAGGCGTCCCTTATACTCGGGACTTGGGTCGAGCCGCCTCCTTATCCTTTCTCCTCCCCCGGAATTGGGTCGAGTCGAACAAGCAGAGCGGGACGGTTGGGTATACGCCCCCGCTACGGTTTAATCTTGGCCTCCTCCTCTTCTCTTCATCCCCTACTCTCCCTTTCGGAGGCGCACCCGGAAAAATACTAAACTAGACACTCCAGACCGCACGTAGTAAGACGATAAAAATTTCGGCGTCTTTCACCAATCCCTTCCTCTCTATCCCATCCCTATCTCCCCTTCTTCTCTCCCCTTATCTTTTCCTCTCTTCCTTTCCTATATTTCCCTCCTTTCTCCCACATCTCTCTCTCCCCCTCTCTCCCCTTTTTCTACACCCTCTCTCTCACCTCTCTTTACACTTCTCTCTCTTCTCCCTCTCCCCCTCTCTCCCCTATTTTTCTCCACTCTATCTCCACACCTCTCTCCCTCTCTTATCCTCTCTCTCCCCTTCTATCTCCCCTTCTCACTCCTATCTCTCTCTCTACCCCTTCTCTCTCTCAGTCTCTCCCTCTCCTCTACCCTCTCCTTCCTCTCTCTCTCCTTCCCCTCTTTCCCTTCTCTCTTCACCATATAACCCTCTCTTTTTCTCCCTTCCCCACTCTATCCCCCCTCTCTTCCTCTCTCTCCCCCCCCCTCTCTCTCATCCTCTCTCGCTATCTCCCCATCTCACCTACACCCGTCTCTCTCTTCCCCATCGATTCGCTAAAACACCGTTTGTTTTTAACACCAAAAATGCATACAGCGCGGATTATTATTCGCATTAACGCGGTTTGGTCGGCCCTGGGATGTGGGATTTCAGATTGCTGAGCGAGAGAGAGAACATTTTTGAACGGTCCGAGTGCTTTTTTTTCATAAGTTTAGATAATCGACAACAACACTCTATTCTTAGATATATGTGCATCAGAGTGGGGTTGAGGAATTTTTGGCCCGGAGGAGGGTGACTGAATGAAATACGACCCCACTTTCACTATGCAACGCTAGGATCACATAATACGGTTTCACGTAGCACGACAGATGGTGTCTAAAACTACTCTCTGGCTTCCACTTCCTCTTACCAGGCACCACACCAGTCTCCTTATCCTCATCTTCGCCAGCGTGATGCTGATGTAGTCTTCTGCCCAACGTCAGTCGTTTACGTAAATAAAAAGAGTACTTTAGCCTCTCATTCCATACTGGTTATTTACATCACTGCGGTATTTACTACGTAAAAGATGGTTCTTAAGTTTTCCGATGCTCAACTGCTTGGGTTTCCGAAATCCGGGAGATCCTGAAACTAGTCGTAGAGACGCCTGATATGAGTTTGTATTGTATACATATCTATAACTTGAATTTGTTGCCATCCTTTAAGGCTGTTTCCCAGGTTCTATGTAAACTCGGGCCCGGTAATTTCGGTACGGTAATCTCGGCCCCAGTAATTTCATTCCCGCTCAATTTCACTTCCAGTAATTTCACTCGCACTGACCTCATTCTTTTTTTAAATAAGCAGTAAATTTAACATTTATTTAAAAATAGTTTATGATAGGCGTAAATATATTATATGTTATAAATATGTTATATAATGTTATAAAATTCCTAGTTGATCTATACCAATGTCGGCTGTGGTTCCTTAGTTTTTCTTACGCCCCCCTTTTTCTCTCCCCATCCTTCTACCCCTCCATTTTCATGCTACATATTTGTATTTGTTATAAAATTCTTAGTTGATCGATACCTCCTTTTCCCTCTCCCTCCTTCTCCCTCTCCCTCCTTCTCCTCCCCTCATTTTCATTTTTCGATGCATATTTTGATAAAAAGCCATTAACTTTTTGAGTTGTTGGGTGTTTTCAACATTATACTAAATTTTCATGCAAAAAATCGGGTTATGCAAAAACAATAATAATTTTGTACTAGTGCATTTATTATTCAATGATTGCAACATACTTAAAGTTGAGTTATGTGTTTTCAACCTCCCACTAAATTTCCGTGCGAAAAATCGTGTTCTTAAAATGAAAAGCTTATCCAAAAACAATAATAATTTTGTATAAGTGTATTTATTACTCAATGATTGCAATATCCTTAAAGAAACATATTTCTTGAGTTGTTTAGCATTCTCAACATTTAACTAAATTTCTCTGCGAAAAATCGGGTTTTTAATGTTAAAAGGATCAATAATAACTGCTTTCACCAAATTCATATTAAAGGCGTTAATTAATATTAACGCCTATCATAAACTATTTTTAAATAAATGCTACATTTACTGCTTATTTACAAAAATAATGAAGTCAGTGGGAGTGAAATTACTGGAAGTGAAATTGAGCGGGAATGAAATTACTGGGCCCGAGATAACTATACTGAAATTACCGGTACTGAAATTACCGGTACTGAAATTACCGGTACTGAAATTACCGGGACCGAGATTACCGGCCACGTGTTTCCCAACCCGGGTGCCGCTACTGAATGTTATAGAAGCCCAAAAAACGTTCTCAAATAAGTAATTCAACGATTAGGAAATGTTGATTGGTTATTAGGACAATGTACGCCCGGATACAATTTTTTTCATTAAGCTCAGCGGCGTTAATGTTTTTAAATTGTCCGTTCATCTAAAATATTGAGGGTAGAAAAGATAAGTTCGAGCCATAGAACTTCAGGTCAACGTAATAAGAACGCTAATGAGAAAAATGCCGACTTTGAATAATCGAATAATCTCGTTAAAGGCGTGACTTGGCGCGGTGTTAGAAAAAGGTTGGGTTTGTTTAACCTTCGTCAAGTTTTTTTTTGTTGCTTAAAGGCCAAATTGCCGCAAGAGAGGCTTCCTCTAACTTGCGGGGTAGTTTGAAAGTGCAAATAATTTCGTGTAAGGTTTCGCTTACAGAGATTAACTTTTGTAAACAAAGCATTAAAATACCATCGTGCCGCCTTGATGTCGCTTCTGCGAGCTCCAGGCACGTTTTTTTTTTCTTCGCAATTTTTTTCAGTTGTTTTGGATTCTTCTACCGTCAATTGAAATTTTTAATTACCTGATGAATCACGCGTTAAAAAAGTTTTAAATAGTCTTTATATGGAGTTTTTACTATGGTTATAATTAATTTTAAAATGGTAACGAAAAAAAGGCTTGCGCGTTACGTTTCAGCTGTTCGCATGTTATTCAAATGGAAGAAGAAATTATTATGGAATCGAACTCATGACGTAACTGTAGACTTTGAATAGTCTAAAATTTAAAAAGGGTTAAACCAAATAAATCCTGAGAGTGTGATTCAACTTTAGAATACTGTTATTGACTCATATGCATATTGATAGACGAAAATAACAAATTTTAATATTCGTGACTCAGGGAGTTTTTATGCAAATAATATAATAGATGGCTGTACTGATGATTAATTGCAGTTATATTTTTGATTTTTATAAATTTGTCGTTAACGCATTGTTTATTCATATATGTATCACGAATTTCTATTAACATTTTTGTACTTTCCCACCTTTAAAGTTATATCTGTGTTGCACACAATACTACGATTAAATCGTAATAACATTTTAATAAGATAGGAATCTGCGCGATCCTAATTGTTCCTCTTTTTTGTGATCACTTGCTTTTTATCGCATGAAATTTGTATACTTTTTAAGAAATTTATATTTCTATATGAATATTTGCTCTTCGTGAGATTTCCTTCTTTCAGCAGTTCGTACTGACTCACTTAGAATCCGCATTCTTTGTCTGGTTCATTAGTTACTTTTACGACTTAACTGCTAAACAAACGCTATCAAACAAAACGTTTCGCAAGTACCGCGTGCGTGATTTTTCTTGTGTATCACCTTTGCAGAAGGTTGTTCTTGAACTGTTGCTCCAGTTAACGCTTTTATTTCATATGACTATTTAACGATGTGTCACGTTCTAATCAATGCATGATTTATATCAATTGGTGACGCATTCGTTTCACATATAAACTCAATATCATAGTCTTTCGTCTTCTAAGATAGTAAACTAGAAAAACTGGTGAACAGCAAACGCTAGAAATTAATTAATAGATGAATTTTAAAATAAACAACTGTAATGAATTTAGAGTTGGGTTAAATCTTCTTCTTCGTCGTTACTGAATTATATTTCATTTATTAAGAAATTGATTAAATTACCTTAAATAATATGTTTTCATGTCAGTCTTGAGCGCTTCAAGTTTTATAAAATCGTAATATTAAATTTTTTAACAAATAATTTATAACTTTTCCTGAAAAGGCATAAAAATGTAGGTTTGGTTACTTCTTCGATTAAAATCCAACCCAACCGCCGTAATTTAAGGTGGGTTTATTTTTTTCTATTCTATTATATAATGGAAATTCCTAATAATAATTATCTTCAGCCACGTAGCAAAAGATACGCGCATAAGAGTTGATTGCTGGGTCATTTTAAAAATAATCCGTTAAACCCGATTCCCTTTATTAGACCAAAACTGATAAAAGATACCGAAAAAACCTTTTCCCCAATCTAATCCAATTTCCGAGTAAGTAAGCGCACAACATTTTCGGAATAATTTGAGCCGGTTCTCATTTGTAAACAATGTCGCAGAAATAAAGATCTGTAAGATGCGGTTACAGAGCATCACAACTTCACAAGCAGTTTCTTCTCCATTTACAAAAAGGCTTTTTTAAGTTATGGATGCAAGGAAGAGTCTCTCTCTGTCGAGCCCTTTGTGTACGGATATCTTAATCCCGTCGATCATCGCGGTTAACCTTGATTTTTATTGCATGCTTAGCACAAACAAAACAGATATTCCCGGTACTTTTGTCCTTCCCTCCCATTTTGGCAGACTTTCAGCAAAGCTTGTCAGCCCTCAGACGGTCCGGATGTCCGGCTCATTGTGGCTTAGTGCTTTGGTTTGGATGAATAGGGCGACGGTTTTAGATTCTTCGGCCATTCCGACTTTTAAAGTTACCATTGAGATTTAGTATAACGGGAAGTTCAATAGGGCGTGGTTAAATCCAATTTCTCGTGAACGAATGACGAATATAGCAGAAGAAAAATGGTTTATATTTGTCACGGTGAAATAAAAATTATTCAATATGTTTAACGTATTCGGTGGAAAATATTTCTTCGATATTTGTATTTTACTTTGTGTGACTAGGGAAAGGAAAGTTGATCAATCTGGACGTCAGCCTTCGGTAAAGATAAGATATTCTTAATCGTACTTTTAAGTCAGGGGTGGGAAATCTACGGTTCGCGGGCCTTATTAGGCTCCTTAGCACATTTTATGCGGCTCGAGAAGCAATGACGAAAAAGCGATCCGTAAAATTTTTAAACACCATTTAAAATTTTTGGAAAAATTATGATGAAAATACTTTTTATTATTTTGAAAGTTTAACCCTAGAATTCTTGTTTACCCTCGATTTTCACTTAGACTTACAATTAGACTTCAAATATATAGGTAACTTCCGATTTAAGCTATAATCAATCTCGTCGAAGCGTTGGCAACTTCTGATGCGACCCGCTGAAATATTCGCAAGCACCTGTGCGGTTCGCCACGTAGAAATAGTTCCCCACTCCTGATTTAACCAATTCATTTCAAGTGAAGTTCGTTTATTCATATTTCGTTCATTCTCGGAGTTCAAAGTACGCAAGGTTGTAATCAGTCCCTACTCTCTAATCTCTGTCTTCGGTTTCCGGTGTGCGGAAATACCAACTAGGTTGATTTCTCGCTATAATCTGAGAGCCACCTGATAATCTCAAAAGATCCTCCATATCTGATAAGGAGCGATAATTTTAACCCCTTTTTCTTCCATTAATTAATTGATCGTTTGATCGATTCAGTATTATCAGCTTATTCATTGAATAGTATCTTCAATCTCTGCAGTGTAATCTTACAGAAGATGCGAGTGTCTTGGTGTATTTCACTCAATTACTCCACAGGAAAACATCGAGCAGAAAATTTTTTGCAGCTACTACATCAATGGAAGCACGGCCAGGAAGATGTTTTTCACTAATATGCGACGAAATTATTTGGAACTGTGCTGTCTTACCTGTTTGATTTAGTGGTGGCAAACATAGCGCGCATCATTAAATTTCCGAAATAATACAAACTAAACGATAAATGTTATTTATTTTTGAAAAGGCGAAAAGTTAATGACTCATTTGAAATTACCGTGCACGAGATCGGAAGGGCTCATGACGTGCGGACTAGCTTGACTGATTTTTATGGGCAATAAGTGTCGTCAGTGATATCTTAAGCGATGCGCCAAATAGCGTTCATTTTGGCTACGTGCCAACCACGTACGCTTCGGTATTATTCAATGCAGACATTATCTTTAAAGTTAACGTCCGGAGAAAGGTATTCGAGGTTAGCGGTTAGGCCTTCGCTGGTACCAAAAGCCGTGAAACGTATAGCCGAACGTTTCTCCGCGTGATCCCGCGATGAAAATGATTTACTTATTATTTTAAAATACAGTAAATGTTAAGTTATGAAGAGTGCATATAGAAAATACAACCTTTTCAGTTTCAAAAGTTTGATAATCCAGTTTTATTTTTAAGCAATAATGACATAAGAGGATAGAATCTAATGTATATAATTTGCAATTTTTGCTATATACTACGTAACTTTCGGGTCAATCTGAGAATGTTTTATTTTATTTCAGAAAGCACTCTTTTTACTTACTCAACTTCCACTATTGACGCAATTTTTGCCTTCATTGTAAACGAACTGCTCAGAACAGATTAGCCAGCATCATTAACCTGATATTTCAATGTACTAATTAGTCGTAGAAATCTAGTTACTGTCCTCGATCGATAACGGTTACAGAAACAGGTGAAAAACATTGCGAACCATGCAGGCCATAGCGAAAACTCCATTGGCCAGAGGGCTGAAAATGATTAACACAGGTTTTCGCATCGTCGTCACGCTCGTTAATGTCAGAACATTCACCTAAATAGAAGCGCCACTTTCGATCAGAATTAAATTAAACACAGACGATTAGCAAAAAAACATAATCGCACAACTACGCGCAGATGTCCGCTTTTCGGTTTTGATCGCTACCATCTATTGATGGCTTGATCGTCTTGGTTTATTGTAACATTCTAAGCGCCCATAAAACCCTCAAAAGTGTCTTCTGGACGTTTCAACAAAGCGGAACTTTATACAAACGTTCTCGACTGGTATCAACACCGAAATAGACTCGAAAAAGAAAAACGAATGATTACGTTTCTTGATATGTGTGCGCGTGATAAGAATACTTTCTCTATACGTAGTGATCACAATTCGTTCATTCATTTTTTTATGCTCTACGAGTTTCGTTAATGCTTCGGTCTTATTGTTCGGTTCGCTGGAGCTTCTAGATGAACTCCTCCAATGCGTCCGTGAAAATCATCCGTGACCCAATTACTCTTTCAAGTTTTTGAGACTATAGAGTTTCATTTCCACCTGAATCACGTCATCCTACGACTGGGATATTGCGAAGCCTTTGAGCGGTGAGATATATATGCGCGAACACGTTGATGTTATCTGAAGGGACGAACAATGGCGACCATATTTCGGAACCATTTCTCATAGCTTTCTATTTTATCACGCGCCCTTGGTTCCCTCGCGTAAACTAAGACGAAAGCGACAGAATTTCAAGAACGCGGAATCGGTGCCAACGCCGGACGCGGATAAATTATTTTAGTTAACCTCAAAAAAAAATGATAACATTGACTTTAATATGAACGTGTGTCTGGAGTAGTTATAAACGGTGATTCATCGATCGTTCGTAATAATAATAAAAATAATTCTCGTTATATTTAAAAAAAAAGAATTGTTGAGCTCGCGTCGTGGCTGGAATCCAAATGACCAATAAGATGGCTTCGGTACCCTTGAAATTGTCTGGATAATCAGATGCGAATATTGGCTATCAATCAGCCGTAACCAGCGGTGAGTGGTAAGATATCAAAATAAAATAGTTTAAATTTGATTGCGAAAGACGTGGTCGGCTAGTGCCCCCTGCTGCGAGGATAGAGGTATCTGAACTCGGATATGGGCCTGGGCCTCGAGGTCGAGGGGTGCGGTCAGTTTTGGAGATTGTCCCAGTTAGTCGACACAAGCCAGTGGTGATTCACTCGTAAAAAAGTCTGAATTCTAATCAGTTTTTTCATATAATACTAAAAGTGTATCGTCACTTAAGTGTCCGCGTTTGGTTTTGATGGTTAACAGAGAAACTTAATTTAGCACTTTAAACCATTTTTTGGAATCAAAGAGCTCCGCGTTACAACAGTGAACGGCTGGTTTACCCTTGATATGCTCCTATACAACCGTTATCGTTTCTGAATCAAGCACCTGCTCGGAAAATGTGACTAATTCATTCACCGTGCTTTACAGAATACCGCGATTACGTGTAATGCTGTGATCGTCCTTACTAAGGGTGAGAATGAGAATAGTCTGTTTTAGTAGAAGTCGGATTTTTTATCGGTTATTTTCTCTTTTTAAGCGCAACAGAATCACCAGTAACAAGGCCTCGCTCATCACGAGGATCCCTTTCGAAATCCTAATTTACAGCCGAGCGGACGGAAAACCCGACCGTTTCTGTTTTATCCGAAGTCTATCAAATCCTGACATGAAAGTGAGTGGGACCCTTTATTTTTTTTTTTAGATAAAAGGCATCGAGGGTTAATGGGGGACTTTAAAGAATCGAATAGGTCAAGAATGAAGGATTTGGGCAGAAATAGAAGAAGCCCTTCCTGGCAGGAAAAGGGGAGACTAAAAGGAAGCGCAGATGTTGAATCGTTGTGAGGAAAAAATACTGCGGTGTAAAACCAAGCGAAAAAATCGAAAGCATCGGAGGATTAGAACAGTGCTCCGCAATCTTTCAAAATTCACGTTACACTTTCATCTTCTCTCGAACTTTACGGCACACCTAACTAAATTTATCGAGGATCGAGAATTTTCACCACCCTGCTGCCAACAAAAACAAGATAAAATCGCCTTTCTCACACAGATGAAGAAAATTATTGCTAAAATCTACACTTTTTAAATCGTTTAACCCGGATTACGAAATAATCCTATGATAAAAAATCCAATTCTCCAGTTAGAAAGCAGCTTGCTTTCAGTTTCAATTAGTGGAAACATCCTAAGAAATCGTACCATGAGAGATTCTGTGGTCTTAGCGTTAGAAGAATAAAATAGTATTTTCCACTTTGCTATAAAACTTCAAAATATATTATGGCGCACCGATTACTTGACGCTGCTCACCGGTTTCGGAGAACTGAATTAGAGAAATATTTTCTACAAGCCGTGCGGAGAACTATGAGAAAGGACGGTTTTCTAAAAAAAATCGAGCGTCTCAGCAAAAAATTTCTAAAAAAAATATATTCTGGCTTTCTCCATTTCCATTGAAAGGATGGATGATCACCTTGAGAAGGTCCGCTGAGCCTTATCTTCTTGGAAACCAGTGGCGTAGCTACGGTCGCGTGGGAAATACTTAATGAAGACATCTCTTCTCTTAAACAATAAATAAGAAAATGATAAGTTGTTGAAATAGCATTTAATTATCGTAAAAGGTCAGGTAGTTCCATTAATTATAATTTTGATATCACGTAAAATGAAAAATACTTTTTATGCGAATATATATTTGCAGGAATAAAAATCGCTAATTTTAAGTGTTTATTACTACTACGTAGGCTTAGCTATACTACTATTGAAAACTTTAATTCTCGTTTAATTTAAAGTTTCATCAGGTGATATTTGAAAGCTTTGAATCTCTTTTAAAATTAGACTCTTTATTCTAAAACGGTTGTGAAATATTCGAAAAATTCTTAACTATTCATCGCTAGTCGTAAATTTTACATGATATCAGAAAAAATAAAGTTTTTATATCAACGCAGTTGAGCAAAACAGACTGCCCGACAACCGAGATGAAGCGATGACGTTTTTCGCTGTATAAAAAAAAAACCTCGGACGAAAGATTATTCGGTTACGCACCGTCGGGGTATTTACGTACACCTTTATTTATTGCCGAAAATTAATAAAGATTATCTTTAATATTTCGCGTTTCCTATCATCCGGATTTTTAAAAAATCCTATCCACTTTTCACGCTTCATCTATGTAGGTCGGCCGCGGCTGCGCTGCAGTTACAACCTTAACGTTTTTTTTATAATCGCGATAAGTGCGTGCGCGAAGAGCGCCTCTATTTCGGTTCGCTCCCGACGTCTCCGTCTCCATTCACATTTCGCTTATTCTGGCAACCTTTAAGGGTCGTCTCGAAAATTCCCCTCGCCGCCAAAATACTCCAACGGCAAGCTCTCGCTTCAAAATTTCTACCTGCATGAACGTGGTGGGCGGAGGGTTATATTCGACTCGCTTCAAAATTTATACCTACGTGAACGTGGTGGGCGGATGGTTATATTCGACTTCTTCGCGGTCTAATGGCAATATTAATAAGACAAAGAAATCCAGTTTTAGTTTTAACGGTCTTGTTATTCTGCAAAGTAGGCACGCAGAATCTTCGTGATGAAGGTTTCAGATGGAAGTTGAGATTTTTACTTTCTCGCGTATCAAAGGGAGATTATGCGGAGTGGTTATATTGCTGACTCTCCTCTCAGCGGGCTCGGGTTCGAATCCTAGCGTGAGAAAATGGTAGATGGTGGTTTATTATTGTCGATTTTCTCAAAATGTTGATTTCCTCGGAAATAGCAGCATCTATGTATATTATATTGCCGTAGTGTTTCGTCCCCGAACTTTTTTGGTAGGTTAGTGGAATCTTATTTCTCGGCATGTGTTTGAACTGTTTTTGTCGTCTGTGCACTGCCAAAAAGCGTAACGTTTCTTTCTTCAACGATATTAATTTCAAGCAGAAATATAAAATACTTTCCTTTTTAGGGGGCTTTCCAACACCACTGTCCTCCATAACAAAAGCATTGGAATCAGTTTCGAGATTTTTAAGTTGGTTAGAATCGAGATACAAACTCGGGAATTGATCATTTATGTAAGTATATATATAGATATAAAAATAATTATATGAATCGAGACAAGTATAAACCAAATTTTCGACGAAAAATTGGAAAGCTTGTTGTTTCTGAATGCTGTCCATGTTTTGGAAAACCGAATAGGAAGAGTCGTTTCGCGTCCCTGACGATAACTTATGTTTTAGGCGCTTTGCCATACGGTTTCATAATCTCTCATGTTTGCTACGCGGGTGCAACGCTCAAGGAAAACAGACCGAGGAACTTACGATGCCTGGCCATAGCCTTAACTTTATCATCTGCCCAAGCTAATATTCGGACGATAAGGTAAAGTATGAGTGTCGGATTCAGCTATGCATACCGTAAAAAATCAAGGGTGGATTAGTAAAATTGATGTTTGCTTCGGGAATTCGGAGAATTAAGACATTTTTAGGGACTCTTATAGTTTCACCCTCGCGTCTGTCTGATTGTCTGTGCGCTTGCTTAAAGTGAAATTGTGATTAAACCGTAAACGATTGAGAGATGAAACTTGGAGAGTGTTGCCATTTGTTTTTCCTTAGATTTGCGTTATTAGAAATATACCGAGTTCGATAGGGGTCAGTTGGAATTTTTTGATATCTCCGAAGACACGAAAGATAGAAAACTGAAATTTTGAGCATACATTTTCATATTGATGCCACTCACAAGCGAGGCTCTAGTGACCGAATATGTGGCGGTATAATCACATAAAAATAAATTAAGATAAGCTAAACGTTCGCATATATAAGATGTGATAAAATTCCAAATTCTCCTCAGTTCGCCAACTATAATGGGAGAAATCTTCACAGTAATACAAATAGAACATATTATCTAACTTAATAATTGAGGAAATAATTTGCTAATTTTACCCATCTTCGTGGATAACATCATGTTTGTTATTGGATTAGGCTTACATGTCATGAAATACTCGCTAATGTAAAATTTTATTTGCGGGGATATATGTGTAACTAAATGATCCCGCTTCACTATCAATCATTTCTCTCGTTTTACCTTCTTTACTGGCGATTAAAAGCTCTAGATCCTTTAGCTCGCGTGAGATACATGGTCGTGCTACGGGCAGATACTTCAAAAAATGTAAAAAAAACGCAAGCGGCGTGAGTAATGGCCTCTTTCTGCTTTTTTTACGGCCATCGGCGAACAAGATAACTCCCCGTTTGAGGTGATAATTCACTCCCAGCGACACTACAGGCAAATCCGGTGTGTCCCATCCAGCTCTGCGAAAAAATGTGTGTGTCTGCCGTGGTTGTTTTAACAAAAGCACGTCAAAATAAGGATTTTGAAGTATAGTTTATAACTTCTCAAAAGAACGAATTAGTAGTCTGATAAGATCTGGCACTCGAGTGAATTTAAAGCGTTGATTTTTAAGGCGCTCGCGTTCGGTTTTATTGATATTAGTTTGAGGAATGTTTTTCCTTAGAATTACGGCATGTGATTTTAATTTTTGCACTTGCTTTATTTGTATTAAATAAAAAAATCAGCATCAAAATATCCTCTTTTAGAAAATTTAAGCAAATATTCAATGTTACACGGTTTTTGTAACATCTTCTCGAAGAAGAAACATCTGTATATTTAGGTAAGTAAATAACGTTAGCCCTGCCTCTACAATTTTGAACGATAAAAAAATTGCTTTGTGTGTATGCGCGCACAAGTACACACTCGCGCATCACTGTATATGATGCTTAATATTTATTCACAAAAAATTTCGAGGAAGAGGATTTGCTAAAAATAATAAATACACCTTGCAATGCTTGTCGGTTAGTTTGAATGAATTCGTTTAGTTCTGTATGCCAAGAGCGGAGGACGAACCCCTCCGTGTGGCATAAGAAAATTTACGTAATACTGCGCACCTCTTTTGGATCGTTAAATACTTGACGGGAACTTTAGAAACGCAGCCATAAACGCGGATATATTCCCAGTTTTCGTTCGGATAAAACCACCCTTAAAAGAGTCTATAGTAACCTCAGTTTTCAAGAAATCACTTTGTATATTTTGTTGTTTACACCATATATGATCTCTGCGAATCTAATGTTTTTTTGTGCAATTAAATCTAAAATATAAAGTGAATTTTTAATAGACCGTTTTTTAAAATTGACCATTCTTGGAGCTAATATTAAGTTACATAATGGAGTTTAATGATTAATACGATTTCCTTTTGAATGGATTGATTTTAAACAGTATTTTACTTTATTATGCTAATAAGTCTTAGTATATGTATTAATATCCATTCACGGTTACTTTGAAGTTCATATTTTATGGTTTTATTTTTTTATCTGCGTAGTTTCTTTTTTTGATGCGTCTTAACTTGGGCTCGAAAGTCCATTATTGGAATCGATTACATCGGCTTTCTTGTCCAAATATGAAGGAGTGTCTTTGGTGAAGTTTTAAGAGGCGAAGGTTTTTAAAATATGAAGGTCGAATAGTGACAATTTTAAATATTAAAATATCTGATAACTTGGTAATTATGTTCGCTCAAATGAGACCGAATCCTGAATTATGGAATCATATTCGTCCATTACCTGCCCTCGGTGGGCCAAGTCTTCTTTCGACCAAGCGTGGAGGAGGTTTCCCGTTTATACGAGAAATTGCGTTTATCCCCTCCAATGTTCAGCCTCATTCTCTAGAGAGAGAGAGAGAATGCTGCCCTTTCAAATATTCAACCACTCAATCACCCGAAGCAGGAAGAAATCCCTGAGCGGGCGTTAGCCCTCGCTTACGAAATGCGCCAAAGAGAGCCATAAGGTTTAACATCCCTTCAGAGAAATGAAGTGATGATGCACACGTGTTTCTACCAACACACCCGCAAACACTCTCGCAAGTGTTGATGGGATGATCCCAAACCGAAAAGACGGAATCTCAAAGCCAACACGCACGGCGGAGAGGCGTTGCCACGATCAATCTAAATCCGGCACTACGAAAACAATAGCACAAGCAATCAAAGGCCGTCGTATTAAGAATGAATTTTTGGGTGTATGGGGATATTTTTAAACGAGGAAATCCTCATGACGGCTAAGAAAGACATAAATTTTCATATTTTTAACGACCCTCGCATTGAAACTGTTTACTATGGAGCGAGCGTCGATTTCCAAAATGTATAAGAACAGGTTTTTATATATATTTTATTTTAATATCGCATGAATGCCCTAACCGTAATTAACTGGATGTAAGACTACGTTTTTTTCTGTGAGTAATCTCATGGAAATATCGCTCTCAGCTTTAATTATCATCCAAGTAGAAGAATTTCCTGTTTATTCTCGTATTGTGAAGGCAGTGAATATGAACTGACTGATAGTTAAGATATTTATTGGAGAGAAACTGAACTATATACTTTCAATGAGAAGAGTAGGTTATGGAATTTCTCTAATTGTAAGTGATTAAAATCTTATTTTGATTAGGTCTTTAAACGATTCATTACTATAAAATTTAGTGATGATTTCTTTCATTTTCACAAATTTGTACATGATAAAATAGTTCAGTTTTTATGGAATTTCTTAATTATGCTACTTTATTAGGAAGCAAACCCTAACAAATAAGGGTGTCGAATTAAATTCCACGTAGACTCGTGTTTGGAAAAAGTATGATACCGAACCATTTTATATTTAAAGACACGTGTACATATGGGTACATTAATACCACGATAATTTTAAAGATTAACAATTTGACGTGAATTGATTACGGACAAAAAATTTCGGAATCATTGACGGCGACAAAAAATAAAATAAAAACAAGTTAGGAAAGTGTACAGCGTATCACAAATGGGAGCGTTTCGTGCAATGGAGTATTAGAAAGAAATTATATACCTGTACGTAAGGGAAATAGCGTTTTAAAGTTCTTTTCTTTATCATAAATAATCCATTTTCTTCCTATTTAAAAATATTACATGCACACGTAAGGAAATTAAACGTTTGTTTGTGAGATTATGTTAGCAACAATAAAGAAGTAACCATGCAAGAAATTTTCTAAGTTCAACTCGATTTAAGACGTTTTTGTTTGATTTTCTCGAAAACGGCTACTTCTATGATAAACATGTATAGGAAAGGAAATACTCCTCTTTACCAGTTCTACAACTTTTATTTGAAAAATATTTTGATATGAGCAATACTTTACGAGATATGACGAAAATTTCATTTTTTGTCACCAGTAAATTGGTACCCCTGATTGGCGTACGAGATTCATTTTTGCGATTTTCTTCTTATATTTGATTGTAAGTCCTTAACCCTTTAGCGCCGGTAAATAAAAAGATTTGCGCGAAACTTTTGTATGTAACTTCTTATAACCTAATTATTTATTTTTGTAATTTTTAGCATATTATTTATAGTAGTTTTTTCAAAATCAGGTGTGACCATATAGTCACGCTAAGCGGTTTCATAGTCATTTCGGGAAGAAAAAATGTTTACAATTTTTAATTGTAATGCTGAAAAACTACGAAAAATTTTAATTTATATAGAAAGGAAACAATGAGATGTTAGTTTATTTATATTAAAAAACTGAGTCGAGAAAATATTTAAACATTTATTTTGAAATATTTATAAAACTGGAAATGAAATTATTCTTGCTATGCACATTTGGTGGCAACATATATCAGATATAGGAACATATGCGGTTTTCTTAAATTAAATCCAAACAATGACAATAACTTTAAAATTTCATTACAGTTTAGTGTGAAATTTTTGGAAACATGGCACACAAAGTCCGACGTCACATTTCACGCACTCAGTTCGTCCGACGGTTTTGCACACCTCTCCAGCGCAACGACGTCTTTTATTCCCTGAACAAGGCACAACATAATGTCCGATCCCATCAAGGCGTATATCTTTCATCACATGACTTTGTAATGCAGAGGTGGATTGGCGACCTGGCGCTTGAGGTGAAATTTTATATCTCTTGAGATAGGTCTGCACTCTTTGTCTACGGAACTCCAACTGCGATAAACCACTGCCTGCTTTGCGAGAAAGTAACCATGAATTTTGGACTGCAGCATCAATTAGCCAAGTAAACAGAGGCCACCACCATTTCTTCCCTCGTGTACCAATGCGATAGTATGCAATATTTTCATCCATCCTATGAGTTCTGCCCATATATTTATTATACTGACGAAAGGATATACCTGTATTTTCTTTTTTTGAATCGAGGAGTACCGTGAAACAAGAGATTCTGGTTTTACCCCATAAAAAGTTGACGCTATTGTTACAACTGCATTTTCAACCCATCGTGTCAGAATAATGCCCTCTTCTACACTCTTTTGACTCTCAATTAGAGATTAGCCTCTGGTGGTTCTATATAAATGGCCTCTACGTTATTATCCTCAGCCTCTAATATTTCAATTACCTCTTGCAATGTGAGGTTCCTAAGTACGAAATTGTGAACATTTATTAGGAAGGATCGTTATTAAGGAAATATTTAAGTAAAAGAGCTTACTAGTGTTTAAATAAAGTAAATCAATTCCGTAAACGTAAAAAAGGACGGATAGAGATTAGTTGGGTGAAATTCTGAAAACTGTGGTCTATTTCGAGCGGGTTAAAATAAATTTTTCACTTGTATGCACTAAAACGTTAACAGGTATGTATATAGATTACATTAATTTAAGATATATTTTGCATATCAAATTTTAAAAAAACAGTAACACAATTTAAATTTCATATAAAAAAATTCGACCTGAATAGTAGTTGAAGCGCCTACCGTGACCATATGGTCACAACATAGAAAAATTCTATTTTAAATAATAAAAAACAAACATAGGAAGCTAAATATTTTCCAGTGAACGCATCTACTAATATGTAGTTAATTCTGTAAAAACAGTCACTAAATGTACAATGTATTTGGAGAAAAATATTTTCACTTTGATCGCCTTTCCATTTTGCCGTTCTGAATCGAACTGAATTACGATCTTCCACCCAAGGCGCTTCTTCACAAGAAATGAAACTAACCACGTAAGTATAAGGTCTACGCATGCCCATTAATGAATACAATGTATCACAAAGCAATTCAACCCGTAAATAGACACATCGTCGCTTCTTTTGTAACACGAAGCAGGGTGTGACTATATGGTCACGCTAGGCGCTAATGGGTTAATATAAAATTTCATGAAAATCGGTTCGGTAGAAGCCGAGAACGAACATGCATACGGACGGACGGACGGACAGACGGACCGACCGACGATAATAGGCGCTCACGCTGTAAGCGAGCCGCGCCTAATAACCCTGCGTTGTATTAAATGCTGTTTAGTTATACGTATTGATAGAAATTCCGATTTTAAAAAGAACAAACTATGAACGTCCGTCCAAAATTATCCATTCTTATGTAACAGCGAGACAAATTACGAAGTGGAGTAGAAAATGGAGGCCCTTTGTTGTCGAAAGACAGCCGAAGCATAACCAAGCTGTCAACAAATTTATTCGGAGCGTTTGGGCCGTACTTATGCGTTTTAGTGTAGAGCTAGAAACTTGCTCAATTTAAAACCCTTTTTATTTTTTGACAACTGTGCCACTGACCGATTTTTGAGTAACTAGGTCTTGGAAGGAATGCGTTGTAAATAACTCCTGGTACTACTCGTCGCCTTTTTTGATTAAAGCCCCACCCCTAGAGGGGGGAGGAGGGGGAAGACAGGGTCATTTGTTGTAAACGGTTCTGACTTTATCTTAATCATGAAACAAAGGCTTAACTTAATTTCCACAAACTTAAAACTAGAGGAAAAACGAGTTTGCACGTTCTATTTTTGCATACTTCCACTCACAGCATTCGTTTTGGTGTCGTCTTTTAAGTCTTTTCAACTGAAGACAGATAGCATCCGACATGTTTAGGATTCTAAGGGATGACTTCGCTTTGAAAAATCACTCCTCTCTCGCTTTCTAAGCAAAAGTTATACGTTTTGATGGAATCGGAAAGGAAAATAATATTTTTATTTGTATAAATTTCAAAAAATACGATGTAAATTTGGCGTTTATAAACAATCTTTCACTTAATTCCTCCAGCTAACGATATTTATTATAATAATAGCCCAGGTCTGTTGGTTAGTTGGTTGGTCACGCTTTCACGGTGGCCGATATAGTGCGTTTTAACAAACTTCCCGAATAGGTAGAAGATTGAAATTTGGCAAGGATACTTGATTAACATATTTTAAGGTAATAACGAAAATAAATCTCCAAAAACGTCCTGGGTTCGACTCCAAAGAAGACATTTCCATTTTCCGTAAGGTAACATGTAAAAATCAATTTTTTGATGTGCAGACTTTTATTATTTAGGAAATTAAAATTAGAAGGAATTAACCTACGATCTTCGGATCTGAACCATTTTGAAGAAAAAATTACAGTTTCTTATTCTGTTCATCTTTTTCCGCATACAATTCGAAATCGCTCATGTTATACGTTTAATTCACATATTTTGTGGAAATTTTGCCGTTTTAACGGAATGTTGCCTTGGCTACCAATTCCGTTGTTAGACCTCTATATCATATTGTTAATTCAATCCTTATGGGTATAAACGTGGTTTGAATGCTTTTAATACGAGAAAGGGGGGGGAGAGGTAGAGGGGGGAGCGAGAGGGAGGGGGAGAGAGGGAAGTAGAGGGGGGAGGGAGAGAGAGGGTGTGAGAGGGTGTAAGATGGGGGGAGGGAGGGAAAGAGAGGCAACTATATTAAGTTTAACTAAAGATAGCCCGTCAGCAACAGAATATTCTCTAGAAATGTTGCATATGGCAAAATATTTCATATGTAAAAGTGTGATATTAATTATTTTACATAAAAATAATAATAATCTATATATCTATAATTCTTCCGTTGATATTTCAACGGGCATTACACTGGTTGTAAAATAAAAGCTCGTGGTACACAAAAATTAAATTCCGAAGAAAGTGTATGTGCCGAATGAAATTCGGCTACGCCAAGAAACAGTATTTGAAAAATATCCTTTGCGGGAATATTTTTTTTGTCGTTTAATAGTTATTCAATAATATGGTTTTGTTGTTTCGTTTGATATAAGACGCTGCTCTAAATGATAATTGGCTAAATATTATAGGAAGCATTTTGTAATAAGTATGCAAAAATTGTCGAATATTTTACTATTCATTTCAAAATAAACATTCCATCATAAATTAAGGAACAGATATCGAAATTCTAATTTCTCCGTGTAAAATTTGATGTTATTCTCATAGTTTTTAACCTTGAAATCTAACGTAATTGCACAATTATTATTTTATTTATTTCTTGCATGGTACAATGATTTCCGACCTGTTTTTGAGTTGCAACTCATTCCACGTACCATTAACTCAGAACAACGCTTGGTGCACGGTCGCGTTCACGCTATTTAAAAAAGAAACGGTCAAAATTAATGACGCTAGTAATGTTAATCTGACAGGTTCACCCGTAGCGGAATTGCGAATTGATTTCGTAATTTGTTTCTTTTCTCGGTCAAATCATTGCAATCTCTAAAACTGCAGCGGCGATAACTCACTCGTATATGCATTATTGTGATTGTCGCTGGAAATCGTTTTATCGGCGAAAAAATATCAACCCTTTCGTTTTTACTGGATGATATGCTTTTCATTAAATTATTCGTATCATAAGTTTATTTCTTTATTATAATTAATGTTTTTCTTCACGGGAAATTTAGGAAAAAGCGGCGAAAATATCACCTAATCTTAATATAAGCTTAACAATTAAAATTATGATGATCACGAAAAGATTTTTGACTTTTTTCGATTTTTCTGAGAATAAAGTGTAGGAACTTATCATGACTTAATTATTTCCAAATATATTACTAAACATTATAGTTTTTATTCTATTTTGTATCGTTTTCCTATTAATATTTGTAAATTATCCTAATATGAAGTTTTGCGTAGTATTTCGTCATTGTTAATTTATTATGATTTGTAGTTGGTACATGCATTTTAACGCAGTTTACAAAATTAAAAAAACTTAATAATTCAAAGTACAATCAATTTTAACACTAAAAATTACTCAAACGAATTTTACTAAAATCGATATTTTGGACACGAAAGAGCGAGCATCAAGCGAAATTTTCTCCAAAGATAATTGTTGTAATTCCTGGCACTTGTTGGAAAAGTAACTTTTCCTCGTTAATTTTTTCCCTGCGAAATTGCCAAAATCTCGAAAGGAGCCGCCTCTAGATGAAGAACAATGCGTCACCAAAACCTTTGTCAGGTGGTGACACGGAGAATGGGATTTAGGTCAGAAAAAAATATATATACGTATATTTAAACAAAATCCTTCAACGCATCGGCGGGAGAAAAACATAATTTTAATTTTAGTTTTCGAGGAATACGTTACAAAAAAAGAAGAACGCCTTTCTTCGACGATCGATAGTCTTAAACTTGACGAAACGTCTTTTCTTCCTCTCTCCGTGCGAAAATTATGTTATTTCCTCGCCGTTTCTTTAGTATACTTTTCCGGTGTGTGGGTGTGACCCCTTGCGCGTGCGTGTGTGTGTGTGTGACGTCGTCCGATACACCGGTGTTTCTTTGGCCCTGGGAAATTTTTAATACAGTTCATTACGGCAGTGGCTCAAAAATAAAACGAGTTTCTTTCGCGAGCGTAACGGGGTCGGACGAGCAAAAAAAATATATGCGGGCCAGCCTCCCACTCGCGTTGGCAGATGCATGTGTCGTCGCCGTCCCTTGTGAATAGGTTGTCACGCTTGACGCGGCGGGAAAATCCGAAAAAAGAGAAAAAAAGCGTCAAATGCGGCGTGCGGTGTCAATCCCGACCGCGTTCGACGCGGTATTTTGTTCAAGGTTTCGCAATGAATCTCGGTCAAGGTAAAGAGAGTAGTCGGTACGGTGTGTTAATTTAAAATAAAAACAAAAAAGAGAGAAATAATATCCTTTTGTTATTCGCGGGATGTTTTTTTAAATTCCTTTCCTTGACGGAAAGGTCTTTCATGGTTGTCGTGATTGTCCGTCAAAAATTGCTTGGTTACTTCCGTATTTCGGCGCTCATGTTTGCTTGGATATATGTACGTATCATCAAAACACGAACATTAATGCAAAGAGATTTCTTGCTAAATATCACCAAATTATCTGACCAATTTTCGGGTTATTTTTTTCCAGAAATAATTTATATAACGAAATAGATAGATTTTGTTAGAGCTATTCATTCAGTTCTTCAAATATTGGACAAAAACCAAGGCTGGGCGCAGGATTGCCATAGGCGACAAAAACTGTATAGTGGTGAATATATATTTCTGTCAAATTTTATCATTTCATTAGAGCTACTAAATACGGAATATTTTTACGTCATGGTTTTATACGTAATGAATACGGATTTGAATAATTCTGATTCGAAATCTCGTCGCTTTGAAATCTACCCTCGTCCTTATATATTTTGGAAACGGCTCCTAGATTTGGACCAGATTTGTCCAGGCCTGGATAAATTACGCCAACATTTTATTTATTTTCTACATTACCACGAATCAATAAATAGCATTTGGAGGTTATGAAACGCGAGCTAAAACCCACCGAAAACTACAAGAGACGACGACGCAGTAGGTTTATAATGGTGCATCGCTAAAGTCAGGAAATATCGGTGGTATTTTTTGTTTTTAAAACATATTTGCGCGATAATTTGGCACGGACTCGAATCCTCACTTCGACAAACATAAAATTTGTCCCTTGATGCACGCGATCTTCAAAAGTCCCGAGTTCGTAGATCGGTTCTGACCTATTTTAAAAGGCGAATCGAAAATGTGCCTCACTCGTTTTATTTAAGGCCATACAACGTCGAACAAATGCTAATAGGACAGATATTGCCATTTGTATACGCAGATGTCGCCCAAACCGTTGACTTCGTATTTTAACCACACAGTATATTCGGTTAATTGTATCGGAAATTTAGGGGTCACGCGAAGAGACACCGTCATCCATAATTAATAATTTTTTTATGAAACTAATGAATGTAAAGGAATAGATTAGTCGTATCTGGTCGTAAAATGCAAAAGTAGTTTTGTATAACAAAATATAGGAGCCTAATCAAATAATATACCTATTTTTGTAACGCGCATAACCTTTAAATGTAGAACACCATTATTTTATCTACGTGTTTTTTTGATTAAACTTAGCGGTATCAGGCGCGATCGGCGTAATTACAATGTAAATTAAACTGAATTTTTTGTCAAATGCTAAAATTACAGAATAATTAAGGAAATCTTACTATAAACTACTATTTATTAACATGCGCAATTTTTCCTAGCGATATGTCGAAAAAGATCAAACTAGTCAGGAATTCATTTCGTCTTAAATTATACCGTAATTTCAAAATTCCTTATTTTGGTCGCAGATATTTAAATGGCATAAAAAAAACCGACCGTATTTTTCTTTGCCATTCGTTCCGAAATCCTATTGCTTCACCGTCCGCCAAAACATCCGTCTACTCCTTCGACCGCCTAATAATCCCTACTGTTCGTAAATCCCCCCGTATTTTCCTCCCCTTCCGCCTTACGCTCGACGGCATCCATTTCGTGATCAGCCGCATGCCCAACATGGGAGACAAAGACCGGTGTGGAAATACCGTGGCTAAAACCCTCGCGCAAACAAGCGAAAAAGGGGAGTGGAAACCCGGCCAGAACACTCCGCAACGAGCTGATTCGAAGGGTTTCGCCAAATCCCTTCTCTTTGGAGGCAAAGCTGCTATCGGGATAGTATTCCTCGCGACATATGATCGGGTGTTACGAACGTCTGAAATGGCGGACTCCGTACTGAGAACATTATGACATTCTTCCTCCTTAAATATACTTATACGTATGAATATACGATGTTTCCCGATAAGAATTTTTTTTACTTTCTCGTGCACGTAGTGCAAAGAGAAAGTGTATTCAGCCCCCTATTTACGACGATACGCTTTTACGTCTGTTTCCCCATAGAACCAATAATCCAGTTTTATGTATCCGAATCCAGTTTTACGTCGATAAGAAATATTGCGTACATTACGTAATTGTTTTGATCTTTTTATGTATATAAAATGCTTACATATTTATGTTTAGATAGGTTTATACACATTTGTATCGCCTTGTTTAATGTACGCAGGCCCCAAAAATAATAGGTTCCGCTTAAAGTCGGAATGCACTTTACGACGGTGGCCTGGAACCTAACCTGTCGTGAAACCGGGGGCTGACTGTAGTGTAATCGCGAAAAAATTCGACTTGGAGATTGTGATGGTAATACGCGTTTTATGATCCTCTGATTTCAAAAATGTGGTTTTTGCCCGGCCGTCTGTCTGTGCGCGATTATAAGGCCAAAACGGCTAAACTAAATCGAACTATATATATATCGTATTTACGTACCTATAATATCATCCAGAATAGACCCTCTGAATTTTATTCTTGTCTATTTTCACAAATGTCGATTTATTTTTTTTAATGGCTCTTACGATTTTAATTAAAATTCATTCATTTATAGAGCTGGGCGTCATAAACAACACCAAATAAACCATATATCTCACAAAGTGACTATATAGCGTCCAGCGACATTATAATATATTGAGTTTTACGTCCAGCTCTCTTTTGGCCTCTGACGTCATGCAAAAATCTTCGCCAATCCACATCATACTTCGTATGTATGCTGCTACTATTTATCAAGTTGTTTTTCACTTAAATGAGGTTATCAGCATACATATTTATACTACTTAACGTGCGGAAGTAAAATTTCCTCGGTTTTGTTCATTCTTTCCAGTCGGGGAAGAGTGTAGTAAGATCGTATGCATACGCACATGAAAAAGTTCATGCATTGTATACAGAGTCCGCCAAGTACTGAAGGGGACCCGGATGCGAATATGCGCATCCCCCCTTTGACCGGCCGATTTTTCATCCTTTAAGTGGGATAGTCCTATTATGTTAGTTCGTATTATTCGTGTGCATATGTTAAAATCCATTTGATGAATTCCTGTATTCCATATCTTTCAAATTTCCAGCGGTAATTTTGTTAGCATATGTTAACTATGTATGTATGTACGTGTGTGAGCGCGTTTTTTTTTTTTTAATGCGTCAGAATTTTATTCTGACGAACAAATGTTTATTCGTTTGCGCTCTTCCCAAGTTGGCTGATGGACGAGGCTTATCGTCGCCCGCAGGTCAGTTTGAGATTAAAAACCGCAATGCAACTTCGTTTATCTTCTCAAAGCCTATTGAGAGTCCGACCTTCGCGAATAAAATTTTCCTCTGTCAACTTACACATCGTTCCGCCTTATCTAATCGTCCCTCCTCTCTCTTCTCTCTTCCACCATTTGTGTCTTCCTCTCGGTTTCTATCTCTCTCTCTCCTTCCCTCTTTTCCTGTCTCTCATTATCCTCCAAAAGTAAGGAGGAGGGACTCTTACAATCTCAATTACGCCAAAATAAATTTGTTTGTTTATCTCACTCTTTACTCCTATTCCTCCCTTTCTCCTCCATCTCCATCCTTTTCTCTCATCCTTTCCACTTCCACTCTTTCCTCATCTCCCTCTTTCCCCTTCCACTACACCCTCTCTCCTAATCTTTCTCTTCCTCTCTACCCTCTGCCTCTCTCTCTCTCTACTCTCCCTCTCTATTCTCCCTCTCTACTCTCTCTCATCTTTCTGCTCTCTCTCTCTTTCACTCTCTCCTCTATTTCTCTCTATCTCCTCTCCCTCCCTCTCACCCCTTTCTCTTTCTTCTCTCCCCCTCTCTCCTTTCCCTCCTGTCCCTCCCTCCTGTCTATCCTCCCATCCCCTATCTCTTCTCCCTTTCTCCTCTTCCTCCCTCTCGTCTCCTTCCCTCCCTCCCTCTTCCTCCCTCTCATCCCCCTTTCTCACTCTTTCTCCCTTTCTCCTCTTCCTCCATTTCATCCACCTCTCTCTCTCCCTCTTTCTTTCCCTCCATCTGTTCCTTTGCCTCCCTCCCTCCTCTCTACCTCTCATTTCTCTTTTCTTCTCTCTCTCTCTCTCTTTTCTCTACCCTCTCCATCTCTCCTCCCATCGTGCGTCCCCAATTCCGCCATTGGCAGCCTTCCACGTCTGCAGCACCCACCTGAGGAGGAAAGGCGAGAGAGAGAAGATACGGAGAGGGGGGAGGAGAAAATGAGATGAGAGTTTAGCAGAGAGAGAGAGAGACTATGATGAGCAAGAGAGGGAGTAGAAAGGGGTCCCCGTGTCCCATATTTCTCCCTGCCAGCCCCGACTCACCTTTTCCTAGCTTATTCCCGAGACCGCCCAGCAAAGTGGGTTAATGAGTTCGATAGGAGTAATGGAGGGAGAGAGAGAGAGAGAGGGAGAGAGAGAGAGGAAAAAATTTAAGGGGACGAGTAGTAAAATAAATGGGTAAAAAAAAGAGGAGTAGAGAGATGATACCCGAAACGGTTTTGAGATATTAAGGAAACCGCCAAAAATCTGATTTTTATTTTTCGCAACCCCTTTCATCCGACGAAAAGGTTTTTCCATTTCTTTTAAAGAAATTGTCGACGCTACACGTGACCTCCCCTCTCCCTCTCTCTCTTTATACATATATATATATATCTCTCTCTTTCTTCCTCCCTCTTTTGCTTCCTCCCCTTTTTCTTCCCATTTTACTTCCAGCGCAGTAGTCGGGAGTCTCTTTTTCGGGGCTGCGACTTCCGCAGAGTTTTTAAAAGACCTGAAATAAATGAGTAACGTGTCGCTCGTGCTCGGGGACTGTAGGTTTTTATTTTATTTATTTTTTAAAATTTTTACGTACGTAGTCTCTCCCGGGAAATAAATAACGAGAGGGAACCGACGTTTCGATGGAAACTCGGTGACCTGCGCGAAGCCTGCGACTGAAAAATTAAAAAAAAATAAAAATTGCCGGATCTTAATGAGAGGAAAGAAAACAACGCGACGTAAAAAAAGAAAAATAATGAATTCCGTAGGATTCGTTCGCGCGGCTCGGATCTTGAAACATCCATTCGTGATGAGTTTTTTTTATAGAAATGGATAATTACTTCGGAGAATTTTTCGCGTTGGGTATTCGATAGACTAAATGCAGTGACTTAACCAAAATGGGTAATTTTTCGGCATCTTAGCTTCGAATAAATAAAGGAGCCGAAATAAATAGCCGGGCGAATATTATTCGTTAAAAATTTTTCTTTTTAAATAAGATTTGTCGTTCGTCGAATTTATTTCGGCTGTTTACGATAATTTTAAAGCGGTTTCCTTTCGTCTCCGAGCAACTGTGACATTTCGCGAAACTGGTCCATTTTCTAAATTTAATCCAACTTACTTAGATGTAGTGCCTTTCAAGGCGAAGGAAAATAAAATGCATGGAATACGCTCGAGTGTACTATAAATTATAACTCGGTATCTTGAATCGGTACCAATTATCTGATCCTTACCAATTTCTATTCTTCTCAGTCGATTTCAAACGTTTTAGTGCATAATGTTCTCCAGCATTTGTTATTTTTCTCACTGTAAGTGAGAAAAATAGCGAAAACTAAAATCATTAATCTCTTTATGTTATTTCCGTTTTTTTAGTACTGCTTATATATGCTGCATTAACAGGCAGATTAATCTTACTCCGTTTGTCAAGGAATTAGAAAAGTTCGGCCTTATTTTTTGTACCATATCACGAATGAAGTTATTTACAAGGATGAATTTTGAATGTTTCTTAAAGCTTTCTAGTTACGTTGCGCGTTTCACCATGCGCCTTCGTGAACGAAGTTCATGAATGTTGCCAGCGCAGCGTAACCTAATCATTGAGATTTCACTGGAATTCCATTTCGCCATATAGCCATTCACGCGAAGTTTAAATTCCTTTTGAAGTGTTCCACGCCGTCGTGAAAAAGAGTTCAGTGATTCGACTGATTTTAATTTTGCATTTAATCGAAACGCTATCCCAAGTTTATCATTTATTTATATATTTCACCTTAATTTATTCTAAATATATAGTAATTTACTAAATTATCGCCAAAAATTAACTTTCTATCCTGGGTATGTTATTTATATTATATGGAATATTCTTGATTCTCGAAGTAGTAATAATGAATCTTTTACGCAAAAATACACAAGTGATGTTTTATTAACCACAGCAGGTTTATTAATTCACTCGTGCATTTATTTTCAATCGTAATTTTAAAAAAAAATTTAAGTGCGATCTCGGTTTCATATTCATTAAAGCTTAAGTAATGGGGATGGGGTTTGAAATGGGAAAAAATGGGCGAGCATTTATCGAGCGGATTTCGTTTTAATGGAGCTCTTAAGCCTTTCGTCCCCTCTTGCGATGCCAGCTTCCTGCTAATACGCTACCAGAGAAGAGTGATATTTGGCTTCCAACTAGAAGGGATATAAGTATCTATTCAACTAGACCAGAGGTTATATAGGATTGTGAGAGAGTTAAAGCGAATTACCATCCAGGTTGACGTGAAAGAGTTCGATGTGTGTTAGCAGAGATCGAGTATTTTCGTAGCTGCCAAACCCTTTTAACCTGCGGAATAAAAAAGAAAACAAGTGCAGTGTAAACAAATCGCCTTTGTTCCCCTTAGCGATCAGTCGCCTTCAATCTAGGTCCATTTAGAGCCTCTTCCTGCATACTTGTGCATTGAGGTCAAAACGAACGCTCGCGGATTCGTTCGCTGGGAAATGGACGCGTGCGCCGATGGATTCAGTATATTTAACCCGGTGGAAACTGACGAACGTTTCGTTTAATTATAGAATTTAAGTTCCCGGCATCAAACAGTATAGATTCCTATATAAAGGGTGGCAAGAAAAAAAGTAGACCAATTTTTTTTTCAAAAGTTTTTTTCTGGGGTGTTAAGGGATCAAAAAAAGTAAGGATTAAAAAGAGGAAGAACGCAGGTTTTTTATTTGAAAAAATTTTTCTCCGTTATATGTTACGTTTTAATGAACACATAATGTAGTAAATCCAACTTAATCGTTATCTGTTGTATGAGGTTTAGAAATTATTCCCTGTGAGTTGTAATATCGTTTTTTAATTAAAGAATAAGCTCTTAAAAATGGAAATAAGTTGGAAAATTACTTATCTCTGGTATCTCCATTAGTCGCAAGAAGATTACGAAAATCAGTTCTTTCAGAATCTACTTTCGGTGTGTCTGATGACGGCTGCATTGTAGCCGAAATACTCACCTGGCTTTTCATTACCTCGTTGTGACTATTGGAATTTTTAAAATTAAAAGAAATTTTAAGTGCTTATTCATGATTTTTTCAGCCATTAGACGAGCTCGGTAATTCTCTGGTGAATTATTTTTAGTGATACGAATAACATAAATTGACTCATGGTCTTGATTCAGCTATCGATTTTTAGTAGGTAGATGATAGGAAATGTAATTATCATGATTTTGCCTTAACAAACCATCGAATTTAATTTTTATGCTCGCATTAAAAAAACATTACATATCTTTATTGCGTATAAATATCTTTATTGCGTATAACCACGGGAAAGTTGGAAAAAGCCTTAAGACGCTGGAAGCATTTCGCTATATAATCAAAATTGTTACGATTTCTCATAAATGCTGAAACTCTTAATAAGCACAGTTAAGATTTTGATTTGATAAAGAAGCGTTGCATATGAAACAGTGACGGAATGGTTAAAGGATAATCGTGAATTTAATGCTTTGAGAGAACGGCGGGGGAAAATTACGGCAGCTTATAATAATTACGAACTAATGGTTGTGGTTCTGGAAAATAATTATCCCGTTTGTAAACCTAATTTTATCGCTCGTTCGTCTTTGCAAAATGGCGTTCGCTTGATGAAGGTGTGAATTCCTTCCGATCACATGGCTTCACACGAGCGCCTGAGCTGCTATATATAACTACCTAGCCTGTGCGAATCGTAATTGAGCCGTTACGCTAACCTGTTGTCTATTATAGCCACGGAATCAGCAAGCAAGTTGTTTAGGCGATGTTTAGAAAACACCCGCGTCACTTTTACTAATTGTAAGCGCCACAAGTTTGGTTGTTTTCATCTTTGCCGACACTAGTATTACATCTTATTTCCTATTTTTTATGTTCAGACTTGAATTCGGAATAATTTGTGACATAGACATCGACTGGAATTTTTCAATTCGCGATTGGTCTTATTTTTAGAGTTTTCCCCTATTCCACCGAACGAAACAATTCTTTCGATACTCAAAATTAGGCTACAATTAACTGAAATCCAGATGGAAAGTCATTGTTATAACTCAGAGAGCAATAGCGAAAAATTAACACTTACGGTTAATATATTGTAATTTCGCAAAATATCGTTCATTCAAAAACAGGTAGACTATTGTTTGTACTTAGAGTCGAACTTCTGTAAGTCGAACCTCTATATTCGAATTTTCTGTTGCTCGAATTTTCTATAACGCGAAGTGAATTCGTTTTACAGGACAAAATCTTTTTCATGTTACTTTTCTTTTGTAATTTGAATTGTCTATAAGTCGAATATCTTTTCGTATCCCTTGAGGTTCGAGTTATAGAAGTTCCACTGTATTTTCATTTAAGAAGAAAAACAGTCACACTCGGAGTCAGATGCTGTGATATTTTTCGCGTGACGCAGCAACGAGCGATCCGTGTAAATTTAAAAAAATATATATTTATTGCTCAAAAAATGTAACAAGAACCTCTTTTCCCGTGAATTTTTACGAACGATTAATTTTTTGTTTTAGTTTTTGCTAATTTGGTATCACAGAATCTCTTTAAGTGGCTTCCCTTATTATAAGCGACGGAATTGTAACTAATTCCTACCTTTTTCACTGATACGTCCTTCATCTTTGTTCAAAACTTTCACAAGCTCCACAATTTCTTTTTCTCGGAATTATTTTCAATAACTAAAAAATCAGCGTTAGATAAAAAAAATCCTTCAGACGCTCCAAACGTTTTTGAAAGAAATTCACTGGCAGAGTATATACGCATACGCCAAAATTAACGTCGTTTTGTAATCTCAAAGTGACCTTCGCCATTAAAATGGTTGAGTTTGATCAACTCTTTGGCCGTAAGTTTCGGAAAGCGGAGCAACAAAAAGATTTATGAAAACAGCCGCCCGGACGACATCCGTATTCCGCCTAGTGTCGCGCGGTGCAGTTCGATTTATATCGCTCCGAAACGCTTTGCGAGCCATTTTTGTTGGCTTCTCCAGCTTTGTTTGGACACACGTCAAATGGGAAAAAAGAACGGTTTCTTCTGTCGAAGAATCTACGTCACACAGGCGGAGAGGTTTTTTTTAAATTTTCATAGGAATTATAAGTCTAAGTAGTCGTCATAGAGAAACAATAATTCTTGATTTATAAATGTGAAAGTTTATACGATTCATAACTGAACAGGATAAATATTCAGAGTTAGCCTATGTATATATATTTTTTTATATTAATAATTGACGTTTCGTACTTTGTGCGGAAAGTAATGTGATTTCACAATTCGAAAATTGTTATTACGATAATATTATGTGATACCATTGTTTCCGTTGCTACGATAACATTTTCTAATTTTTGATAGAGATGCGTACGCTGCCAAGGGTAATTTCAATTGCACATCGATATTTTTTATCCATAGCAACAGCTAACAATTTTGTTTACTTGTTGTTTTTTCAGTGTGAAAAGTGATTCAAAGTATTTTTCTCTGAAAAAATTGTTTAAAAACTATTCACGAATGATATTACCGATAATTATTCTAAATCACGCTGATGCCGAGAGCTGTCACGTTCATTACACGAATATGAAGAAAGTCATGTGCTCTGGCAGGGGTGCACAACATACGGCCCGCGGGCCAAATGTGGCCCGCCGACACCTTTTGTTTGACCCCATTGAAGCTGGGAATAACTCAGCTGGTTAATTCCTTTTCTATCAAAAATACAATTAAAATTTGTAAGTAAATTATATTTGTTTCCCACGTCATTTTTGTCACATAAAAACTGCATGTAAAATTTGTTCCGGCAATCAATAAATCGACAATAGTGTAGTTAAGTTTTTCTTATGGATAAAATATTCAAAGTGTGGCCCGCTTAGGTCCAATCAAGGTCGATTTCGGTCCGCGTCAACTTATGAGTTGCACTCCTGTGCTAGAGTAAGCACATCAGATTTTTATGTTATATTTTTGGGTTTTCTTGATGCGTTTCTACGTAATTTAGCCATCGTCGTGTTTTTCACACTTAATAAATAAACAGAATTATTTAGTTGTAGCAAAAGTTAAATTTTGTTAAAAATTATTATTTTTTCACGCAAAGAAGGCTCTTGTAATACAAGGTTAATATTCTTTCGGCTGCATTGTAAATCCACTGAGAGAATGGATGTTTTATTGCGCTAACTTTTACGAAAATGTTGTTTTGACAAACCTTTTAAAATGTTGTTTTTCTGACTCACGTGAGAGTAACAGCACGAATTCCTCTGGATACGGAAGCGGAAAAGTGTTCTTAGGAGTAATTATCGTTATTTCTTACCTGCAACCTTCTTCTGTCAATACATGGCCTAAAAGCCGGGGCCGTTCAATCAGTGCCAGAACCGTCTGAAAATCAGTCCCCAGGCGAGTGTTCCCTAGTCATGTCACATTATTATTAGCCTTTAAGGAGAGCCCGGGAAAACAATTACCTAGAGTTTCTTCTCTCGTTTTACATTGGACTCATCGATCATTTTTTGCCTTGGCTGTATGTTACTTAGTTTTTGTCACGAAACATTTTCCATTTGTATACAATTGTCGATAAGCATAAACAAATGGTAGACCTAGACTTAAATATAGGTAATTGTTAGTTCTTATAAAAATTTCAAGAGTTTGATTTTAATGATAATTTAATTTCCTATGATTATTAAACAAGGCGATAAATTATATACTTATTTGCTTATTTATTTATCTCCTTGTGTTGAGTGTAGGAAGTCCCAATGATCATTTACTAGTAGGAGAGCCGCTGGGATGTTGGAGAGACACATTTACACACGTAAGTTGTAACTTTCGAAGTACTCTCTTCGTCAGTACAAGATAGAGAAATCATAAAAATTATATTGTTTTTGTGTAACGTTGTCTGCTGATAGGCTTATCCTTTATAGTGTACCAAACTTTTTAAAACATAATTTCATTGAGTACATATTTATATTAAATGCATCATTTTTCTTAATTATATATGGATATGTGATTGAATAATCCTTCCATTCAAGGATGGATAGCTGATAACTAAGCGAACCTGTTAAGCTCGTAACATTTAAAATTACCCTGTAATCCTATATTACGCATTACTGTAACGCAATACGGAATTTCTCTCAAACCGGGTGTTTTGTTTTTATACGCGATTTTTTATAGATTTACTGCCGTTAGTATTGGAAGCTAGTTTTCCTAAGGTCCTTCCTCTTCCAGTTTTAAAGTTACGTCTCAGTTGTACATTCTATATGGAGATCTGGTTTAAATTAAGGGAACGGCCTTCGCCCGGCTCTGACGTAAAAAAACCGGTAAAAGAAAAAACGATGAAAAATGCCGACGATGAAGGAAGTGTTTATCTGCCGAAACATCGGCCGCCGCGGTCCGCGTCAACGCAGTGGAAAAAAACCTCGACTCGCTCCTCTGAAAAAAGTACCAAAACCTGTAGTTTTTTTTCAAATCTCATACGGCGGTTCGAAAAAGACCGATTTTCAATACTCGAATAATCATAAATTAATGTGCGTTATAAAAATAATTTTTACGTTATAAAATTAATTATTAAAAAAACGAAAATCTTTCGCGCTTCTCATTTGATATCGAATGATTAAAAAAGAATCCCGGAATCGCAAATATTACAAATGGCTAATTAACCTTTTAACGTTTATTCCTCAAATATCACGCGTACGATATAATTTTTTCTTATGAGTACACGTCTCGTTTTTCAGGCTTTCCTTTCTCCATTATTATATTTACATGTTCGACATTTCTATCGGTGAATTCGCTTCGAAAGGTATTTAAGAATTTGCCGACTTATTTTCCTCCCATAGGTCCTAATATGGGAGCATTTTACCTACTGTATTATTTTTTGTCGTTTCTCACATCACAGTCGATACTAGGATTACTCTTGCGGTAGTTTCTTCCTTTTCAGGATCAGCCCTAACGTATAGGCAAGCTAGGCAACTGCCTGTAAAATTTACATTGTAAATTTTTTTATTTCCTTTATTATTTGGTGGTGCACAAAAAATTTAAATGATTGTTGCAATCAGAATCTAAATATATATAATATTTTTTGCGAAATATACGATGTTTCTTTCGAATGGCACCATTTAGACCAGCGGTTCCCAAACCTTTTTTTTTCGCGGACCACTCTAAATTTCTCTAAAGAATTCTCGGCGAAACACTTCGTCAGTTTCACCACCATTTGTTTGTATTAATTTCCTTTTCAAATGTACATAATATATAATTTTCAACCATAGAACCATTTCTACAGCTTTGGCTACTACTCCTTTTAATAGAGCGACTATTCGAAAAGTCAATTTTTATTTGAAAAGGAACTACAATCTGATACGGTCTTCTTGCCATTAAAACCACACATAGACTGAACATTATAGCATCGTAACTGCGTGACTACGCGTTTTATTTGTTTTTGTAACGAATCTATAAATATTTACAAAACATTTTAAAATTTTGTTTCATTGTTTGTATTATTTTTTGTATTTTTTATTATTGTTGTGTTTTATTATTATTTTGATGCGTCCTCTACCGTTCTGCACGGACCACCTGAATGGAGTTCGCGGACCACACTTTGGGAACCTCCGATTTGGACCACTTTCCGGGCGACAAATAACATTGAGCCGGCCTTGCTCCTTTTCTTTTCGCAGCTCGGTATCGTTCCTATTCCAAAGAAAAAATAATCATTGTGAGCCCTATGGTTAATCATTGAAAATGATTGGAGGAACCCCCTGATAACCATACAAATATTTTTTTAACACTGGTTCAGGGGAATTTACTCCACGCCAGTGACCAAACACACACGCAGTCTCTCCGGGTTTACGGAGAATTACTTCATCACCACGGGCCCTTTTTCTTTGTTCACACACACACACACACACACACACACAAATACACACCAACCAAAAAAAACACACGAGTACTTCCTTTCTAAAAAAAATGCCTAAATACGTATTTCGGAATCAACGATTCCATCGTCAGTAGGTCGATCAAAAACGACGAAGAATAACGAGTCGGTGAAAGGAAGTAGTCGCGTGTTTTTTTTTGTTTGTATCTGTGTGTGTGTGTGCGTGCGTGCTTGTGTGCGAACAAAGAAAAAGGGTCCCTGGCGTTGGAGTAATTCCCCCTAAACCCGGAGTGCGTGAGATTGCGTGTGTGTTTGGTCACTGACGTGGAGTGAATTCTCCTATGTGAGTAATATCCTTTTTTAAAAAATAAATTGTATGGTTATTAGGAGGTTCCTCCAATCATCTTCATCGTTCCTTTTGTTTTCTTAGCCGTGCCTAACGCCGATTATTTCCATCCCAATAAGATATCCCGACATCTTAACCGATTAGATTCCAGACAGTTTTTTCTTGAATTTATGTAATATTATTGAATTGAAAATATTTTTTGTTGATTATGGTGCATCTAAATGCGAGGAATAATCTTTTTAGGCGCGTTTCGCTTACAGCGTGAGCGCCTATTATAGTCGGTCGGTCCGTCCGTCCGCATGTTCGTTCTTGGCTTCTACCGAACGGATTTTCATGAAATTTGATATTAAGGGCTTTCAATCAAATATAATAAGAAAATCGAAAAAATGAATCACGTACGCCAGTCAGGAGTACCACTTTACTGGAGCAAAAAATTAAACTTTCTACATATCTCGTAAAGTATTGCTCATATCAAAATCTTTTTCAAATAAAAGTAGAACTGGTAGAGTATTTCATTCCCTATACATTTTTATCGTAGGAGTAGCCGTTATCGAGAAAATCAAACAAGAAAGTCTTATATCGAGTGAAACTTAGAAAATTTCTTGCATGGTTACTTCCTTGTTGCTAACATAAACAATCTCCCAAGCAAACGTTTAATTTCGTTGCGTATGCATGTAATATTATTAAATAGGAAGAAAATGGATTATTTATGATGAAGAAAAGAACTTTAAAACGCTATTTCCCTTACGTACAGGTGTATAATTGCTTTCTAATACTCCTTGCACTTGTTTAAATGTGTATATGTACGATTATAGTCATGATAAATTGCCTGTTATCAAACGAGGACGGCGTGACTTAATGGGTTAATGCAGGATACAAAAGTATATGGGAATTTATAGCGAGAAAAAAGCTCCGCTCCCTAGGATATGTAACCGAAGGGTAAAAGTAGTAGAAAAAAGATTTCGGCGGATGTACGACTTGAAGAGGAAAGAAAGTTACACGTATTCATCTTTACATGCCTTGAACAAATGCAACGGATATACCAGATAAAGTACGTTGCAGTCTAAGAGCATCGATTTATCAAGTAGACATGCAAGTGAGAGGGACATCTTCTCTTATCTGTCGTCAGTTCCTCTTCCTCTTGAAAAGTTCGGAACGTGCATGTATTGCTCATAAATCTCGTGGTTGCTGCCTTTCATCGTGTTTTTATCTCGTAAAGCAATTTAGCGGTACGGTCATGTCGTACACAGATGGATAGATCTTTCCGATTGCTTTATGGGAATATTGCAGTTTTTCAATCGCGATCACTCGACCCGGAAAACTCGAATGGACGCTTGCTTTTATGGAGATATGAAATTTCTCAAATTAACGGCCTCCGACATTCATAAAATATCCGTCGCATTCTTCGAGGGTATATTTCGCCCGAAACGAATTTCTAGCACCATTTTGCAAGTATCTTTCGATTCAGACATCGCCATGTCGTTGTTTGCCTTCAAGCGGTAGATTTAAAAACTGGGATTCTCGAAAAGTGTGGGGGAAAACGGATGCGTATTTTACCAATAAAAAAAAAATCCGTCACCAGTGGCGATTCACCGATAGTAGATTCTAAATGATGGCGGCTGCTTTGTGGTCTAAATGCCCATTAAAAAGTTGGGAAAAGCATGCGCGTATTTCGATTTCATAGGAGCCGTCATCATTTAGACTCTAATATCGGTGAATCATTGCTGATGGCGGCTGCTTTGTAGCCGAAATGCCCATCTTGTATTCCTAAAGAAATTTATGGCTGTCGCGTCAATTAGAGTTTTTGAGTCGAAGAAATTCCGACTGCGATAAAATATCATGCAGTTTATCGCTTCGTATCACTTTCAAAGATAAATCCTTTTTTTTTAATTATAATTATTTTTTCACACATCTTGCAGCGTCTAAAGATCCAAACAGCCTCAAATATACGATCCCGAATCACAGCAGCCAAAACATTCGCTGCGCGAATTTTATGCTACTTCTTTTGGTCTTTATTCGTACTCCGTAATTTCGCTCGCCAATATTGTTTCAAACCCTTCAGATCTCTCAAGAAGCACTTTACCGCGTATCGCTTGCGCTGTCTGTCTGCTGATCCTGCTATTCGTTGACAAAACGCCACGCCTCACTTTTGGAACGAGTCCAGTTAGTGCGTATCGGCTCCGAATCCGAGACGTCCCGGAAAATCTCGGATTTGTTTATCTATGTTTGTATTTCCGGGTGTGGTGGGGGGGGGGGGGGGGGAGAATTTTGGCACCCTGGGAGAAAATAATTTTAAATTACACGCTCGGTCAAGTGTTATCTCACTAGAATCCAATCGCTTGTTACCTAAGACTTATTACCGTTCTTCGATTCAGGAGCCCTAATCCTCGCGATAATATCGAGGTCGCAACGCCTCCCAAATTCAACGCATTAGGAAATTAAATACTTTCATTCATCACCAATTATTAATGAGGTCATAGGAGAAATAACTAACACGTTGGAATGATAACGTTTTATTGTACCGTATTCAAAAACGTAGTGGTCGAGTTATTGTGGAATTTTTTTCCTCATCGGGCATTTGGGAAAGTGTAGCTTCTTTCTAATGATGGCGATGAGTTCGAGAATCACTTACTCGTTTTTTAATGTTTAATTCTTTTTTTGTGCAGGAAATGGACAATCGACTTTTCAGCCCCGTTTGCTTTGTAAATACGATAATTGTTGTACGTGCACGCATTGTAATTTGTTTTTATAACAATATTTTGGTGATTTGTGTGGTTTTACAACAGATTACACAAAACCAACGTAGTTAACCGTTCGGATTAAAAGATTCGCGGGAAAAATTCTTTACTATTCTTTTTGTCTCGCATTATTTGCAGTGGTTTAAAAATTACTTCGGTAGTTAAACTATCTAAATTTTTCCCGAATTCGTTTTATGTGACGCCAATCTTTATCAAATATACGATCAAACTCGTTATAATGTGCCTTGCGATAGTTTTTCGAACAGATGCGGAGATCACATTAAAAACGACGGATAGTTCTTCGCACGCGATATTTGCCACTTAATCGGGTATTACAGGAACATCTGGACGAGTTACGCCCCTAGCTATTCCGACCCACCCGTCTTTTGTGGCCGTAAAATGCGGCGTCATTATCGATTAGGTCGGACAGGTGCTCGTATATTTTTCAAAGGATTCTGGAGAGGAGCATCTATCCTTCGGTGAGAGCAACGCCAGCCAATCTTCGGAAGAGATAAGCTACGATCGAGTCGTCGCCATTGTGAAACGACTTTGCGAAAATGGGTCATTCGTGGACGCTGAATACGTGAAAAGTTCAGGATATCGAAATATTGATTTATGTATATTTTTAATGCCGACCCTGAAACCGAAATGGGAGAATTTCGGAGGGCATTTTGTTCCTTAATTCTTCTCGTTTACATGAATAATGTGGATAGTCAAAAAGCGAAAAAAAATATATATCGCGTCAATAAATAAGTAAATGCCAACTCAAATTCTACCCATCAGTGAAGAAACCGTCTTGGAACAAAATACCAACTTATATAAATGTATTTTTCAGTTTTATTAGGCCTCTTTCCTTTGAAATTGTTTGCGGTTGAGTGGATGAAGGGATTACACAGGTCCACGTGTATAAATGTTATATATGTGTATATAACAGTCTGTCTCCTTTTTAGTCCACCAATACCTTTTTGCTGATCAATACCATATTCTTCCTAATTGCTTCTCCAAACATATGGACGGCCAAATGTTACGATTGTATAGCAGGTTACTGCTCGTCTTCGCTTCCAATATTTTTTTCCGGTCTCTTCCTCTAATCCCGCGTCGTCCAGCAAGTTCGCCACATGTGGCGAGTTGATACTCTTTATCAGTTATATATACGTATATATGTGTACATATATGTATATATTTTCTAAATTTTTATTTCTTTAGGCATTAATGTTTTATCAGAGCTGTACGTACAGACGTAGCAGCACGACTGTCGCTCATGGGCGTCAATATAAATGAAATTCGAAATTTGTAGCTTCCCACTCATTTATCAAACAAGTTATCCGAGTTTCGATATGTACTATAAAGTAGTTACCGCATCAGCATCAGGCTCTACCCTGTTTAAAATTCTGGAGAAACAATTCATAAATAATAATATGTAATAACAAATAATACGACATGAAAACTATTTTTAAAAAGATTAATCGTTTCTTATTATTAATATTTCATATATTTTGTATTATCTGGCGAATACGGTGATCTGTTCGCCACAAGTTTGGCGAGCCTTGGAATCCTGTCGGACAAATCTCCTCTAATCCGTAGAACTCTCCGAATTCTGGATGTTTTTTAAGTTCACGGTCAATGCTTCCCATAAACAGGCCGATCAAAGCAAAATCAGGATATTTATTTTCAAAATACGCAGATTTCATCCGAATGTCCCATCTTTCTGTCGGTATTTCTAAAAATGGGAATCATCCGCGTAGGCGACCCGGTATAAATAGACATTTGAAAAATAATTCTCGAGCTCATCTGATGGCTTCATAACAAATAAATAACCATAATACTGTTAAGAAAACCGCGCTCGCATTTACAATTATAAATAACTGTTGAATCTTCACCAATGGCGGATTATTTCTGGGAGAAACGCTTCTCACTTCAAACTCGTAGTTACCATTAATTCGATAAAAGATGTTTTTCCAACTCATCGACTTCTAATGTAAACTTGCACATTGAGTAATAAACAGGCTCCATAAAACCATAGTTCATTTTGAGGGCATGGTTTGTTTCGGTTTCCCGGAAGTATTCGTTTTCTCATCGAATATCTTGCATTATTCCTATCAACATTATTGTACCATTGCTAATATGCAATTATTGCAATTATTCTCATCCTCATAACCATATCAGTGAAATTCAAAGATCGGATGTTTATGGAAGGCTGCAATAGAACGACATCAGAATTTGTCTCTAAGGTGGAATAAATATATAGTTAACGAAAGACATCGTTAATGAAAATGTCCTATCGTGGCCTAGTAAATAGGAGAGATTACACGCCTGCGAGAGAAATGAAATATTAAAGAACTCTTTAATGATTTCTTTTGATAATTGGTTGGAACCCTTAAGTAAAACGGTCAAATGTTTTAAGAAGAAAGTTAAGTCGATTTTAGGCAGTCTTGTATGTTGTGAAATATGACGACAGAGATTGAGGAAGTAAATGAATATGGGTGAAGTGCGATTGAGGCATCGTGATCCCCCTGATCGCTAAAGTAGCCTTGAAAACCTATCTCGAACCTAGAAAATTCTTTGTAAAAAATATATGTGAAATGTGAAAAAGCGCCTTTCCTTCATTGAGGTTTATTGAGAATTGTAAACTTCAAGTTCTTTATAAACTTAATAATATAATTATATGATATAGAGTAATTTATTCAACAACTAACTTGAAATTTTGAACTTTCTGTCTAAAGCCATTTGATCAGAATCTTAATTAGTAAATTTCGAAGGTACCCCATTCGCCCACCTATTTCTCCAAAAAAAATACTTTGACAGCGTAGTAAAAGGCATCGTATATCACGTGCAACCTTCAAATTTAAGTCTTCTATCTCTTACTCTTTGCTTGCTATTTTGACTTATTTGATTGCACAGACGGACAGACAGAGCGAAAACTTAAGCGCGTTAATAAAATAAAACGCATTAATAAGTATGTAATATTAGTATTGACGATGTACTGCATGTATCATGTCTGTGATAAATGTTGATGAAAGTTGCTGCTTTAAGGACTAACAAATAATTGCAAAAAACTAGCCGGCGAACCTCAGAACGGCAAAGATCGGGCCGCAGTGCCTTTTCACAGACTTATTCTCCGAACGCATATTTTTAATAATATTATATCTAGTGTTGCTGGGAACGATATCCCAATGATTGCGCTTTCATTTTAATTCCGACACGGCATGACACTACGGATGACGTCATAGCCTTTCGGATGTTCTTGATGACGCCCGCATAAATCTTGCCTATTCGTCGCGACTTCGATGCAATACCTCGGACGGAATAAAAAAAGACATGGGTGAATCACACGCATTCGCGCGGCTGATAACCCTTCAAGACGACTTGGATGAGATCCATCACGCTATATCCGATTCGAAAGTTACTTAAGTTCAGACGAGTGCGTTCGATTTTGAAATATTTCGCTTGATATCTTTGTTAGTACTACGCGAGATGTGGAGAGAGGGAGAGAAACCGGTTGGTGATAGTGTTTTCGGTATTTCTCTGTGCGTTTTTCTATACTTCAAGGAGAGATTTTCAAAGCCAAGTGCCTAAAATGCGAATGAAACTTTATTTAAAAAAGCTTCCCAACCCATTTTTATAGTTTCGAAACTTTGAGAGAATTCTTCATAGAAAAACACCTAAATTTCGACTGAACTTACCAAAAATATCCGACTCAGTCAGTTGTTCAAATATCTTTTATTGGCGCAATAATAAATAAATAATACGTAAATTGATTTTATTAGACCAATAAGGATCGATTTTATTAGACAGTTTCACACATTCGATGTCGACAACATTCTTCTTTAAAGCATCCACTCTGTTCGGGAGTAACCAATACTTGGCATTTGTTGCATATAAAATTCAGCAAAACCATGAATGATATCTGGTTAAATCTACAAATTCATCTTAAACAAAAGACCTCCTATCAACTTTCCTAGCTACGGAAATGTTTATGTTCTCTCTTTAGGAATATTCTAGGATAAAAGTTAGATCAATTACCGAACGTTTTAAACTACTTATAATATGTGTACGAAAAGAGCGTTTAAAATTACAAATCGGAGGGTCAGAATTTCGATAAGCGACCGCATTGAGGCAAATTATGAAATAAGTTATTATACTATTGGTGTGTCGGTATAAAATTTAGCACATAAGAGTGAAGTAGTACAGTATTATCGTCATAGTACATTGATCAGTATGGTTAATAATTTTGGTCTGGCTATTGCCGACATTATCCGTGACGTACATATATATTATATAGAACATATGAACAGTGAAAACCCGTTATAACTCTCTCATTAAACCTGGGATTCGGTTATACCGCAGGTCAAGTCCATGTTCCATGAAAAAACGCAGGCGTTCGCATTTCATAGTACATGTTACATTGCGCCGCTGGTTTCTCCGAGACTGGCTTGAACGTGTTCCCATTCTAAAATACTCGTATAATTAGTTTTTAAAATCAAAACTTATCCTTAATTAATTATTTGTCCATAATATAGATTATAGCAGTATTAATAAAATGTCCCCAATGTTTGAAAAATGTATGTTAAAATACATGTAACTTGTGAGAGTTACGCCAATTTATTGATCGCTTTAAAGTAGTTGTATCGCATTTAAACCAAATTAAATAGTTTTAACCTCTTAATCTTTGAGCACGAGAAAACGATCGTTTAATGTAGATCCCCCCCGTTCGCATTAACTATCACGAGTAAAATTCCTTACTTTTAATCGATAAAAATATTTGCATAGGAGGTTAAATTAGTCTTTATATAAATCTTTTTTTTTAAATTGGGAAAGAGAAGATCAAAAATAATTATTCCGTTATATTGACAGAATACGATAGCAAAAAAAATAAAGAAATAGCGAATGTATTTAATCATGTCGTTATTCTGGTGGCCTCTATTCTTATCTACGCAAATCCCGGTTAATCTTATCTAAAAGAGCAAATTTTGATCTGAAAAAATACCCCTGAAATGTTTCCTCTAAGACGGTAAATGTCTGAGAAGACCGAGAGAATAGAATAGAATTGCGTTCGCAAATGGTCGTTTACATCTTTCAGCAACCTATTGAAATCATTTAAAACGTGTCTAGGCGAAGGTCTCGAAGCGCGCACACATGAAATAACGCACGCAATTAAGAAATTTTTCCCTTAAAAGTTTTCTCAGCTCTTCTTTCCTACATTTCCGAACTACTCGAGTGTGTTGGGAAAGTGGAACGGTTATAATTGAAGCCCATAGGGGAAAAGAGCACGTTCTCCTGCCGAAACAATGGCGACTGTTTAATTAAAAATTTTTTAATTTTTTGAAAGTTCGAAGTACGAGTCCCCAAGAATTTCGCTTTCGCGTGATTATAGATCGACGAAATTCTTTTAGGGCTTCGTTTTGGGATGTATTAACTGCGTTCTTCGTTCCGCCGGTAAGTTTCACTCGTGTTAAATTTAGTCGACTGTGTGATTGTTTTCTTTTAATGTTGAACGGCAGTCGTGCAAAAAATGCGGTGATCTGTGTATCGGTAGCATGGAGAATAATCCTTCACTTTCGTTGTTAGAAATGAGGGAAATGGAAATGTTTCGAAACGCCGAATGTTTTTTTTTAAAGGAAACACTTTCATCTTTCTACATTTACTTCCCCGAAACACTCTCTCGAGATCTTATTTTTTTTCTATCGCAAAACCCTTATATAAGTATCAAAGTGACGGGGTTCGATGTTCCTCCTAGATTCACTGAAAGAGAATCCAAACTCCATTCTCCACCTCTTGTAAGTCCCCATCTTTCGTAAAAGAAAAGAATAAAATTTTTTTTTTAACTTCGCTTTCTTCCCTGAATCCCAAATATTCCTCGCTTCCTTCGAAGATGCTCCTTCGCCAGCAGATGTCTCTCCCTCCCCTCTCCGTTACGTCACGCCATCCCTTCCTCCCCCTCCTCCCCGCCCCCACCCCCCTTCGCCGCCGCCCCCACCCCCCTTCGCCGCCGCCGCCGCGCCACCACCCTGCCTCCTTCCCTTCTCTCATCTACCCCACACTTCTCCTCCTCCAACTCCCCAAACCTCTATTTCTCTCCTCCCCATTTCTCGAGGTCTCTCTCTCTCTCGCTGCCCTCCCCCCCTTTCCCCGACACACGCACCTTTCTCCTCCCCTCCCCCCACTCCTACCTCCTCTCCTCACCCCTTTCTCCTCCCCACCACCCGCGACTTCTTAGAGTATCCCGAGGGGAAGTGGCTGCGTCCAAGGGATAAATGGAAGCAACGCGGCCCGGCATCTTAGAGAGTGTTCGCATGTTTGGTGCCACAGTGTGTTAAAAGGAGGAGCATTTTTTGGAGGGACTTTTTTAAAAAAGGCTCGACGCGGGAGGGATCGAGTGGAAAAGGAGTCAGGAAGTAGACGGACTGACACGTTACATTTTTCGCTTCCAGGAGAAGAAAATGAAGTGGTGAGTCCATTTTATAAAAAAAAAGTGAAGCCGATATTTCCGAAGCGTGTTCTTCCCGACGAGTTATCTCGTCACCACGGTTTTGATGGATTACAGTTTACGTGTATGTATGTATTTATTCGATTACGTTGGCGGGGATGGTTGTGACAGGTCAACCGTGTGCGGTACCGTTTCGCCCCGGATGAGGAACGAAAAAAAATAAAACCTGGGTGGACTTCCGTGTCGGATACAAGTTCGGAAAAGTGTGTAGCGTGAGGTGGAACATGAACTTTGTTCAAGATTACCGATGGCGAGGAATTGTTAGTGTGTTTTGAAGTATGGACTTGCCCAAGGAGCGAAATTTTCCGTGTTTTGTCTTTTGACATGTTTCACTCAGTTTCGACCCCTCCCTTACGAACTACCTGTAGGGTGTAAAAACTATGTCGAACGTCTCTAACTCGAACTTCTTCGGTTTAAAGTTTCCGCAGCTAGAAGAAGACATTTGTCCGTCACGCCGGCTCGGGAGTGCTGTAAATCGTGATTTTCCACTGTTCGAATTTATTTCGGTTCTCCTTCGCGTTTCGAGTTACGGAGGTTCGAGCGTAGTTTTTGTTTGTGTAGGTCCGAAGTTCGATCTATTCCTCACGTGGTGACGCGGATTATGTACACATTTCGATAGTTTTTATTAATCCCTCGCTGTCGGAGGGTTTTCGTATCGAAAGCCATCTTAGACCTGAGTTAGAAAGAGCCCAACGCAGAGCAGCCAGATACTTGCGAGTGTATGAATATAAGCAAAGCGTAACGTCATTAGTAACGGATTTGAATCGGGTATCAATGGAAGACCGCAGACTGAGCGCTTCGGTTGAGGATTCTGAAGAAATATAGGTCGGAAGGCCTACCAGAGGAGGTTTTAGGAATAATTGAAGCACAAACGTACACAGGTAGACACGATCGTGACAATAAAATACGTGAGATAGACCTTATGACAGCGTTGTCGAGGCTTGTTTTTTATTCTGGGGATCACAACAAGAGAGTCAAACCTGCGAGAGAAAACTGTCACGTAGGATTTTGTGAATGGCACTCCCTGCCACCCACCAATTCGGCGAATTGCATGGTAACATGTAGTCGTAGAGAGAAAGAGAGAGTTTTCAGAAAGTCTGGGAAGGAATCAAGGTTGCGAGGAGACTATTTCCGGTAGAGAGGGATCCCGCTTCTGCCAAATATTTACCCATTCGCGGTCGGTAGAAGGTGAAATATATACTTTTTTCCGAGAACATCGTGAGGTTTTTTTCCTTCTTTAAAAAATCATTTTCACGGTCGAACCGTCGAAACGGTTATTTTTTTTTTTATTGCTCGGATTTTACGCGACTCCGTGGAAGTGAGTTTTTAAATCTTTTGTGGCCGAGAGGAAAGACGGAGAACATGCAGAGTCTAAGCGGTTAAGTCGATGGAAACAGCTGGCTGTGCTGTTAAAGAAGAGTTAACGACCGTCTTGCGTGCTCACCTAATACTCGACCACCGGACTGCAACGAGAGCCGTTAAAAATAATTGCAGCTCGTGGTTCGAAATTCGCGCTACGATTTCGCGCCCCGATGTCTGCGCTCGCGTAGATTCTTTTTTTTTCTTGTTTACAGCTATATAGTTGGAGAAAAAACGCGGTGTATTTGTTTTCTCACGCGCGGAAGTAATCCGTGAGGTTTAATTCTGTCTCGCCGTATCCGAGTATCAAAGTTGTGAAACCCAGCGTGCATGGCCTTCTAAGAAATCGAGCAGTTTTCTAAGTTCTTCGAATATATTTTCCGCCTTAATTCTACGTTAATACCTAAAGTGAGTCATCGAGCTCGCCGCGTGGCTGGAATCCAACTGATAATTAAGATAACGCCCGTAAAACCGTTTATTGCTGCTATTGTAATCTACCTGCCTGGTTTCCTAGCGTCTTCCGACGCTATATTAAATTACAGTGGGACTTCTATAAGTGGAAACTCAAAGGAAACAAAAAATATTCGAATTATAACAAATTCGAGTTGAAGAAGAAAAAACACGAAAAAGATGTCGTCCTGTAAAATGAATTCACTTCGAGTTATGGACGTTATAGTTGTTCGAAAGTATATACAAGTTTCAAAATACAAGTCGATAATTTTTTCTTTTATTTGCGGACGATCGGTTGATTATTTTGGTTGAATTTATCGCCTTTACACTATTCCTTCCGTACGATTCCTGACACCTTCATGCAGAAGGATTATTTCTGTAGTTATTTGATGCCCTACGAGGTTTTATAACTTCCACTGGATCCAAGCCAGCCTCCCTCTCCCCCTCCCGAGTACTCTCGGGCAGACACAATAAACTGTCTGCAAACGTGGCTTAAATCCGTCTTCGAAGGTTTATAAAAACACCTCGGAGGGAATCGGATTATTTGTATGAAACTTTGAAGGAAAAAAATAATCGCTCGATGATTCTTCTTAGGAACGATTTTACGTTAATAACGGTGAAAGAGACCTTGAATTAGGTTACGTTAGTAAGGAATGTTTGTCGAATGGCGCGAACGCTATAGAGCTGCATTATTAGGCGGAGAGAGAGGACTCTCGTATTGTTCTCGACTCGTAGAGAAAGAGAGAGAGAGAGAGAGAGAAACGCCGCTTCTATTTCTGACTAGGCGCGTGATACTAGGGTTCGTTTCTTACCGGTTGAAGGCGGGTCTATTGCACACGACTCCAATACAAGAGACAGGACTTTAAAAATTTACCCCCACTTCCTCTATCCATTCTCCAACTCACTACTACAATTCTATTTTAACCCTTCTCCCCCCCCCCCCCCCCCCCGTGCCGTCAG